>CAUYUJ010017342.1:15000-38077 GCA_963575745.1 Prorocentrum cordatum
CGGCGGGGACGGCGACGCCGACGACTGCGGCGACGACCAGGAGGGAAATGCCGAGAACGACGAGGGGGAGGAAGGGGAGACCACACGGTGAAGGAGGCGGGGAGGGGGGGAGCCCTGACTCCGGATCCGCCCTACTTTGGGGAAATTCGTAAGTAGTGCTTGGAATTTCCGCATTGCTTTTCAAGCCCCGCCAATTTCCGCCCTACTTTTCTGTGGCTGTTTCTGCCCTACTTCTGTGGATTGCCGCCCTATTTTATGTTGGGTGCAGAAATTTCCGCCCTATTTCTTCGGCTTCTTATAGGTGAATTTCCGATGCAATTTCACATTGGAAAAAAAAGCCAAAGTAGGGCGGATCTGGAGTCAGGGAAGGGGAGACCACACGGTGAGGGAGGCGGGGAGGGGGGGAGGGGGGGGGTATGCCGAGAACCCCTTCGTCAGGGACGTGCCCTTTTCCATACTTTTCCAATGGGGCTCTGCGACCGCACCCCCCCCCCCAACGGGACCCCCCTGGAGCCTCCTCCTCCTCCTCCTCCTCCTCCTCCTCCTCCTCCTTCCCCCCCTCCTCCTCCTCCTGCTCCTCCTCCTCCTCCTTCCCCTCCTCCTCCTCCTCTTTCTCCTCCTCCTCCTCCTTGGACGCACCCTGGACGCCCTTGCACACGGCCCCCTGTGCCTCCCGGGGCTTTCGACACGCAAAAAACCGGGCGTCCGAGGCCGCCCAGGAGGCCAGAGAACCGCCCCCAATCTAACCAAAAGGGCTGCCAGGCAATCCAAAAGAAGCCCGAAGACGGCCCAACAGGGCCCCAAGATGGCCCGAAGAGAGTCCATAGACGGCTCGAACTGGCCCCCAAACGCCCCCCGAATCACTCCAAATCGTGCCCTGGTCGCTCAGGGAGACCGCGGTTGAAGCAGTGTGGCCCAGGGAATCCCCCAGAGGCCCCGAGAAGGAAACCATGAGGCCTCCATAAGGCCCCAACAAGCCCTTACATACTTCTTTAAACATTGCGTGAGGCCCCCTAGGGGCTCTCCTAGGATGAGTTTCTGCAAAAAGAGCTGAAGATGGAGACAAACTCGCAGGTCAGGGCGAGAATGAGGAAGAGTAAGAAGAAACATGAGGGACATATTGCGAATCACATTATTACAACGACGATGCCAGAACACGCAACAACGAGCCATCGCTAAATGTTATGATTGACCTTCTGTCCTCCTGCCTCCATGCCAATCCTCAAGGACCAAAGTGCACTGGGCGAAGCACCAATGCAGACATGTATGCATCTATGTATATATAAACACCATACGCACCTCTCCGAAGGAGTAGAGCACAAAGGTGATAATTTGAAGCCGTCCCGTTCACGGTCTGTTTCGCCGTTTAGCTGGTGACATCCTCAACATTCCGAAAACCGGTCGCACCCCTCATGCAGATTGCGACCTCACCGTCTCAAGCCACCTGATGTTCAACATGTTCCCATGAAGCCTTCGAAAGCACAATGCATTTCAATAGTGTTGGGCGTCGCTCTTAGAAAAACAATTTCGCGTCCGACATCGCCCAAAAATTGGAACCCCACGAACTCAGCGTTGTCCTCATATTCTGCACAATGACAGTTTCGCTTCAAACACCCTTCAACAATTGGCTTCGGAACCCCTTTCCAACTGCAGCCGCAAAATCGTGGGACACCCTCCTGCGCCACGCACATCGCAAGGTGTCGCAACCCCCACCTGCGTTCGAGTGCAACCGCGCTGTTACACCTCCTTCCCAACAGCCCCCAGGGTGATCCGCACAATCCTCCTTCTCGTTTTTTTTCCTCTGATTTTCAATCTCCTTCATCTTCATCCTCAGACCCGACTCCATAGTCCTCTTCTTGCCCATGTTCTGTAATGCTTACGTGCTGCAATTATTTTCGTATGAGTCCGGGCACGCATGTGCCACTGGTACACACATACGCATGTAGAATATCAAAGAACGTGTTCCTTTTACAAGTTGTCAACTCGGAAGGCCCCTGGGCCAGACCCCGCCCCAAACGAACTTCGCCCTTCCCCATCCTCCTGGCCCCCCCTGCAGAGCGTTCACTCGGCCTTCGGGGCCTCCTGGACGTCCTTGCTGGACTTCTAGAGCGGGCCCGAAACGGTCCGAAGGGCGGCAAACCGGCCCCGCGAGGGTGCAAGTTGCCGAGGCCACCCACAAGACGCCCAAAACACACCCAAGAGTCCCCCGAAGCAAAACTATGCATGTGTAGGCCTCCGCACGCACCATGATCCACCCTTTCCTCCTGGAAGATGGCAAGGGGAAAGGGGCTGCTCAGGAGCGCGCGGCGGCCGCAGAGGCGGAGGTTTCGGGGTGGGTTGGCTCGTGTGTCGGAGGCGGAGGCTGTTGAGCACTGGGTGTTGTGTTATAGACGGAGGGAGTGGAGAAGAAGGATCTTTTCAAGGTCAGCTTTGGGAGGGAGCCTGTGGAGTGTTGGATGTTGTGGTGGAGACGGAGGCTGCTCAGTACTGGGTGTTGTGTTGTAGACGGAGGGAGTGGAGAAGTGGAGAAGGATGATCTTTTCAAGGTCAGCTTGGGGAGGGAGCCTGTGGAGTGTTGGATGTTGTGGTGGAGACGGAGGCTGCTAAGTACTGGGTGTTGTGTTGTAGTCGGAGGGAGTGGAGAAGGATGATCTTTTCAAGGTCAGCTTGGGGAGGGAGCCTGTGGAGTGTTGGATGTTGTGGTGGAGACGGAGGCTGCTAAGTACTGGGTGTTGTGTTGTAGTCGGAGGGAGTGGAGAAGGATGATCTTTTCAAGGTCAGCTTGGGGAGGGAGCCTGTGGAGTGTTGGATGTTGTGGTGGAGACGGAGGCTGCTAAGTACTGGGTGTTGTGTTGTAGTCGGAGGGAGTGGAGAAGGATGATGTTTTCAAGGTCAGCTTGGGGAGGGAGCCTGTGGAGTGTTGGGTTTTGTGGTGGAGACGGAGGCTGTTGAGTACTCTGTGTTGTGCTGTAGACGGAGGGAGTGGAGTAGAAGGTCATGTTTAAGCTCTGCTTGGAGAGATGGCCTGTTGAGTGCTGGGTGTTGCGGTGGAGACGGAGGCTGCTGAGTACTGAGTGTTGTGTTGTAGACGGAGGGAGTGGGGTAGAAGGATCTTTTCAAGTTCAGCTTGGGGTTAGAGCCTGTGGAGTAGTGGGAGCTGTGTTTGGGACGGAGGCTTTAGAGTATCGGGTTTGTGTTGTAGACGGAGGGAGTGGAGTAGAAGGATCTATCCAAGTTCTGCTTGGTGAGGGAGCCTGTTGAGTGATGGGTGTTGTGTTGGAGACGGAGGCTGTTGAGTACTGGGTGTTGTGCTGTAGACGGAGGGAGTGGAAGAGAAGTATCGTTTCAAGTTCAATTTGGGTGGGAACCTGTGGAGTAGTGGGCGTTGGAGACGAAGGCTGGTTAGTACTGGCTGTTGTGTTGAAGACGGACGGTGTTGAGTAGAAGGCTATTTTCAAGTTCTGCTTGGGGAGGGAGCCTGTTGAGTGATGGGTGTTGTGTTGGAGACGGAGGCTGTTGAGTACTGGGTGTTGTGCTGTAGACGGAGGGAGTGGAGTAGAAGGCTATTTTCAAGTTCTGCTTGGTGAGGGAGCCTGTCGAGCGCTGGGTGTTGTTTTGGAGACGAAGACTGGTTAGTACTGGGCGTTGTGTTGTAGACGGAGGTGCTAGGATAGAAGGTCCGAACTTGAGCCGAAAAGCCATTTCAAACAGAAGCCTCAACATTGAGTCCGAACACCTTATGGGTCATGTATGACTCCATGAAGGATATGCACAAAAGAGGGCTCATGGTGCGTGCGGAGGGCTGTTTCTGTGTATATACACACATTCGTATAGTTATTTATATATATTATATATATAGATAGATGTCTATATGTATATAATTGTAGGTTTATGTACGTGTAGCATGTATCTTGTTGCATGATTTGGGTAACTCAATTATTCGGTCTTCCGAGCGGCCGGGACCGCCCAACGGTCCCCGGGAATCGTTCAAACCGGGCTCAACAAGCTGCACAACAACGCAAGATAGCCCCGCGACGGCCCAACAGGGCCCCCCAAAAGGGCACCTCCATAAGCCCCCAAGAACCCCCCACGAAGCTTTCGTGAGGCCACAGAGAGACCCTACAAGCAGGAGCCTCCGCAACAAGACAAATGAACAAAGAGGACGGGGGAACTTGAACACGAATCTAATATTCCTCTCTCTCTCTCTCTCTCTCTCCCACTCTCTCTCATTCCGCCTGCATGCGAAACTTGAAGGACCAAGGTGCACGGCGCGAAGCGCCGATGCAGCTTTGCAGGTGTAATGTGAACGAACTTGTGTACATACCATAGTCTGGTGCTTGCCAGCGTAGCCCCCAAACAGTGATATGTTGCACTGTTGTGTGAGATACCTGGTGCAAACTATGTGGTACAAGCTACGTCGTGTAAGCTATGTGATGGAGGCCTACACATTGGCACCAACACCAACACAGGGGGTCATTGCCTCCACAGAGGGAAGATGATCCTAGATTTCGGAGCTGGTGGCAACATTTCGGTCACCCTGGAAGCCAGAATGTTACCACCGTCACCGAGATCGGGATCCTCTTCCCTCGGTGGAGCCACACCGCCGATGTTGGTGTCGGTGTCAACCTCGAGGCCTGCGAATGTGATGCAAGCTACCCGCATCCTTATCGCGCGCCTTTCTTCTACGGGAGGACTGTACACTCAGGAGGGGAAAAACACACAGGCACAATGAATCGGCGATCCCCAGGGAAATTATGGGAACATTTAGACCGTGGGGGGGAAGACGAAAACCCAGAAAGCAAAGAAAAACATGGGGCATCCTCGGACTTGTGTCTACTTACTTGTGTGCCCTTGGGCCCCTTCGTGCACGCTCGACGCCGATGCCCCTGGCGCTCCCACGGGCGGACCCTCAAAGGTCTGGACCCCTTACCCGGGACCGGTTTTTCGTCCTGGGTCGTTTCTTGACGGCCCCGAGGCCCGGGAGGAGAGGGCGGAGGAGGAGGAGGAGGAGGAGGAGGAGGAGGAGGAGGGGAAGAGGATGGGAGGAGGAGGAGGGGGAGAGGTAGGGGGATGAGAGTAGGAGGAGGAGGAGGAGGAGGAGGAGAGGAGGAGGAGGAGGAGGAGGAGGAGGAGGGGGAGAAAGGGAGGAGGGAGGAGGAGGAGGAGGAGGAGGAGGAGGAGGGGGAGGAAGGAGGAGGTCTAGGAGGAGGAGGGAGGAGGAGAGTAGGAGGAGGAGGAGGAGAGGGAGGAGAGGGAGGAGGAGGGGGAGGAAGGAGGAGGGGAGGGAAGGAGGGAGGATGAGGAGGAGGAGGAGGAAGGGGCCCCCGGGGGTCCGAGAGCGGCGGAAAAACCGCCCGTCGCGATCTTTTCCACAGCGCGAGGAGGTCGGGGTACCTCGCGCCCACGCCGCGCCCGCGAGGCGGACCCTCGCGAGGCACGCCTCCGGCGCTCGAGGCGCCCACGAGGCGCCCACGAGGCGGCCGCTCGGCCGGCGCTCGGGGGGCCTGCTTCTCCTCCTCCTCCTCCTCCTCCTCCTCACTCCTCCTCCTCCTCCTCCTCCTCCTTCCTCCTCCTGATCTATGACCTCCTGCGTGTTGTCCCCCCGTCCTCCTCCTCCTCTCTCCTCCTTCCTCCTGATCCTCCTCCTCCTCCTCCTCGCTCCTGATCCTCACTCCCCTCCTCCTCCTCCTCCTCCTCCTCCTCCTCCTCCTCCTCCTCCTCCTCCTCCTCGCCAAGGCCTTCCCCGAGCAGGTCGGCCTCGCCTGCGCACACGGGGCGCCCACGGGGCGCCGACGGGGCGGCCACCGGGCGAGAAAGCCTTGGGGGCCATGCCGAGTGCTCAGAGCACACGTGGGGCCCCGGTGTGCGACAAGCACTGTTTGGGGGGAAAGGAGGAGGGCAGGATGGGGGGAGGAGGAGGGGGATGCGAGAGGGAGGAGGAAGAGCAGAAGGCAAGAGCAGGGCAAGGAGGACGAGAAGAAATAGGAGAAGGGGGGGGAGGAGGAGGGGAGGAGGATGAGGAGGAGGGGGAGGACGAGGAGGAGGAGGAGGAGGAGGAGGAGGAGGAGGGGTCCCTGTACAGTCGGACTTGATTGAACAGGACGCGCGAGAGGACACGGTGCCCTTCCAAGGGCCACATTGCCATAGGAATGTAGGAGGCATGGGTCGCGAGACACAGGACACAAGGGTACCCTTGATTTGGCAGGGTCGACCTACTGATCTTGGCCGACTGTATGCGGAAGCACTGTTTGGGGAGTGTGGAGGGCAGGATAGGGGGAGTAGGGTGATGTGAGAGGGAGGAGGAAGAGTAGAAGGCATGAGAAGGGCAAGGAGGACGAGAAGAAAGAGGAGGAGGAGGTGGAGGAGGAGGAAACAGGAGATGGCGGCGGCGGGGGGGAAGAAGTATGATGGAGGGGAGGAACGGATCCGACGGGGGGCCCGAGGGAGGGAGAGAGAGAGAAGAGGAGAAGGAGGAGGAGCAGCAGGAGGAGGAGGAGGAGGAGCAGGAGGAACGATTGTCTTCTGAGGCCCGCGCCCAGGAGGTCGCCGACGGGCGCCTGCGCCGCAGCTGGCACTGCTGGCGCGGGTGCCGGAGGGCCTCGGGGGGCCGCACTGGCTGGCTGCAGCCGCTGCTGATGCTCTTTCCTCCTCGGCACATCTCCTCCTCCTCCTCCTCCTCCTCCTGCTGCTGCTCATTCTCCGCCTTCTTCCTCCTCGTGCATATCCTTCGTCCTCTTCCTTTTCCTCCTCCTCCTCCTCCAACTCCTCCTGCTCCTCCACCTCCTCCTCCTCCTCCTCCTCCTCCTCCTCCTCCTCCTCCTCCTCCTCCTCCATGCAGTCAGACGCGGTCTTAGTCCACTCCTCCTCCTCCCCTAATCATCAGACGGGGTCCGAACGGTCATTTGCTGTCCCTGGGTGCGTGGCTTAAGGCGGGCTTTGCGTTGCGGATTTGTGTTGCTGGTGCTGTTGTTGTTGTTGTTGTTGTTGTTGTTGTTGTTATTGTTGTTGTTCGGCGTCGCCCCCCTCCTCCTGACAAGGATGTCGGAGTCGGAAAACCCCCGAGATATACAATAGGATCCATAAATCCCAAAGCCTGTGTAGCTCAGTGGCAGAGCGTCTGTCTAACAAGCTGGGGATTCCAGGCTCAAATTATGCCCCTGTCATTGCATCTCTCCGTTCGTGCGGGTGGGGGGGGGGTTCTCCATTCGCGCGCGTTGGGGGGGGGGGGGAACGAAGGATGAGGGATTGCACATTAGTGCTGCACCACCCCGGATGATGGCCCCTGGACGGGCCCTTCCGCGGATCGGATAGCCGACCCGATCCGCCGATCCTGGTCCTCCTCCTACTCCTCATTCTTCCCCCCGTCCTCCTCCGCCTCCTCCGCCTGATCCTCCTCCTCCTCCTCCTCCTCCTCCTCATCCTCCTTCGTTTCTTCCTGGGTCACCCTGCTCGTCCCCCTCCTGCTCGACCCCTGCTCCTCCTTGGCGCCCTCCCTCCTGTTGCTGCTGCTGCGTCCCCACCATCTTCCTCGGTCCTCCTTTCCTCATCCTTTCCTCCTCCTCCTCCTAACTAAACTAAACTAAACACACATCGGGGGCAACAAAACCAGTCTCAGGGCTCTAGACACCGAATTCCGAGTTCCAGGCCGAAAAACTCAAAAACGTTATGTGCCCCTGTGACGTCGGGAACGAAGTCGGCGCGCGGCCGCGGGGGCCTGGCGGCGCCCCGCTCCGCTTATGCGGCGACGGGGTCCGATACAGCCAGGGGGGCCCGCGACTAGCGACCGACGCTGACTGCATCCAAGCACCGCGGATCCCACCCACCCCCGAGCTGTTGGACGGAGCCACCAGGGCCAGAACCCGCCAAACAGCCTGGGGGTGATGGGGACCCGCAGCGCGTCACGTCCGACTGTGGGCTCTCCTTCGGAGCGACCCAAGCCGGGCAACCCTGCTCTCAAGGGCCCTCAGGAGCTCTCTTCCTCGCTCACTGCCAGTCGCAGCGACCATCGCGGCCACACTGGCCGCCTGCTGCCTCAGGGCCGTCAGCTCAACTTCAGCATCTGGCCCAGATCCTTCTGCAGATCTCGCTCGAGCCTGGACCTTGGGGGCTGGCCGTCGGACCGCACCGCGCCCTCGGCCTCCAGCATGGTGAGGAACGCTGTCCGCACGTCCCTGACGAAGATCGGCATCAGCGGCATGTCGGAGAGGCATCGCGGTCCCTCCGCGTCGCTCTCCATGATCTCCTCCTCGTTCGCCTTCTTCTTCCCCACGCCGTGCTTGCTCAGCCACTTGGGGTTCTCCAGCGGCAGCTGCACGTGCGGGTTGATGGCCATCGCCAGCTTGCTGTACCCCGTCGCCTGCACCTGCTCGTCGAACCTCGCCCGCTTGAGTCGGAATCCCTTGAAGACCTCGCCCGTGAGCGATGGGGACTCCTCCAACGCCGTGTTCATGAGGGACATCACGCACTGCGCCAGCCTGACCTGCTGCCCGTTGCCCATGTCTGCGACGGCCAGCTTGTTGATCACGCCCTTCGCGATCTGGACGTGCGGGCTGCCGAGCTCCTGTGGGGTGTAAGCCTTGGACTCCACCGCCTCGTTGTACTCCTTGCCGCTCGCCTCCGCCGCCTCCACGGTGACGCTGTTCACTGGCACCAGGCGGAAGTCGTACACCGCTCCCTCCAGGCCGCGCTGCCCCTGCATCGTGTTCAGCACCCCCTTCTGCAGCCTGACGACCATCCCGTCGGAGACCCCGCTGGAGCTGGCGGCGGCAGGCCTCGTGCCACCATCGGTCGCGAGCTTCTTCTTCTTCTTGCTGCCCGCCTTCGCCTTGCCCGTGGGTGTCGCCCCCTCTGGTTTGGCCGCCTCTGGTGCCTTCCTCTCCTGCTCGACGTCGTCCTCCCTCACCTGCTTCGCCGTCTTCGGGTCTGGGGCGGACGCCTCGCTCACTGCTTCCATGGTCGCCGAGCGCTCCCTCCTCGTCACCGTGCCCTTCTGAATCCCTCCTGACAGGAACTGAATCGGCTTGACGGGCGGTGCGCTGCCTGCGGTGCTTCCAGCTGCTCTCATCGCTGCCCACTGCAAGAGAAAGGCCAGTGGGGCCCTCGTGATGTGACCGAATATGTACTTGAAGCTCGAGCAAATGGACAAAGGAGCGCTCACAGGCGGGGCATTGGAGGCCATGGGGCTCGATCGGCTCGTGATGCCAGGGAGAGTGGTCGACCATGCACATTCGCCGTACTCGCCTCGCTCCTCGCGATACCCATCCCCCTGATACTCGTGATACGTGCTGCATCGCCCCCTCCCTCGAAGGAAAACAACTCAAGCACCAGGGGCATTGATTCGTAACCACTAACCGTCGAAGTTCGTGCTGCACCCCGTGGACGATGCGACGATGAGTCTGAAGAGCAGCAAAGGAGTGGAATGTTTTGCCACACATCGTGCCATCAATCGTCTCGTTGCAACCAAATTCAGCGGGTGGGGGCGCGATCCACTCGTCTTGAGCGGGCTCTGCCCCGTCCACCCCCTCGCTTGCGAAGCCAGGTGGTGGTATCTGCACGGCGAAGGATGCCGCGCGCATAGCACGCAAATCCAGCCTAATGAACTGGTCGTGCACGTCGCCCTCGTAGAACAGGTCCAGCAGCCCTCCAGGAGCCGACAGCAGCGTCTCCCACATGTCGTGGCAGTCCCCACTCACCTTGCCCATCTCCCTCAAGTCCTTCTCCAATTGTAGGCACCACGGCGTAGAGGTTGAGATAGGCCATCCGTCCTCTCCCAGCCTGCAGATCCCCATCTCCTCCTCGAACTTGCACTGCCCGAAGACCGCCGCGATCACCTGCTCGTGGGCCTTGGGGTACTTCGCCATGCGCTGGTAGAACCGCAGCCTCCTCACCCTCAGCTCGATCTCTGGCTTGGCCAGCTCCCAGTAGTCCCACACCTTGGCGTTCGTGATGGTGCGCGCTGAGCCGTCGTCCCTCCACATGGTAAAACGCCCTCCCATCAACGACCGCAGGAGCTTTGTGAGGACTGTGGTGATCCGCTCGATCTGGCTCTGCGTGACGAGAAGCACGTGCAGCGCCGAGAGGGCGGTCTCGTATACGTAGCTGATGAACTGCAAGCGGGCGCACCTCTTCTGGATCTCGCGGTACCAAGTCGAGCCCATGTTGTACCAGCCCCGCTTCGCCGCCATCACCCTGGCCTTGATCTCCTCGTGCACGGACAGGTCCGCCGCCACAATCGGTCCGAGCAGCCTGGCGCACTTAGCCACCGTCCCCTTCAGTTGCCGAGACGTTGCCACTTTCCTCGTCGCCGTATTCGAACCATGGCCCCGTAGATCGAGCGTGCTGACAGTCTTGTCCTCGTTCAGTCCTCCGCCCTGCTTGCCAATTTCCGTGTTGATCGTCCTGGTGGTGCGGTTGAGCCTGCGGACAATGTCGTTCCCAGTGGCGTGCTTGGGGATCGGGGTGATGCGCGTCACGTCGCCCACGAACACAGCAGCCCCGATGTCGAAGGTCGCGTCGTCCCTGTCGGGGATCGTCGTCTCGAGCCAGTTGAAGCTCTCGTCCTGTTCCTTCAGCCCGTCAAAGGCGTTGCCGACCGCGACCGAGTAGGTGGCCACGAAGCCCCACGGGATCAAGCTGCTGCCCATGGCGCCTCCCTCCTGCGGGGTGAACTCAAGCTCGCCATCAGGGGCCGAGACGGTGACGCATAAGTCGGAAAGGAGTTGTGCGAAGAAGGGCCTGTCCGCGGCCTGCAGTCTGTCACCTGCGTGCGTGAGCCAATGCTCCCAGCAGATGGCATTGAAGGCCCCAGCCGCATCCCAATTTTGCTGCGCAACCGAGAAGTTGGCATCCCTGAGCCGCCAGCATGCCGACTGCAGCGCCAGCAGGGCTGATTCCCTGCTGCGATGGGGTAAGCTGCCGTGCGCCCACTCAGGCCAGTCTCCAGGTAGTTGCCGTCGTCGAAGGCCGCTGTGCCACGCCTGCGAGAGATGGTCATACAAGTGGATCACGCGCTGCCCCTTCAGGTCGGCCCGCCCTTTGTTCTTGTCGAGCCCGGTGGCGCGAGTGCGCTTGCCCGATGGAGCGAAGGTCTTCTTGATGCGCGTGTCTTTTAGCAGGTCCCATAGGCACTGATCGAACTTCGTCATCTGTATGGGTGCATTGTCCACGTAGCCGAGTCCCCTGCCAGTGCTGTCGATCCGTTCCATGGGCGCCAGGCATATGGCGAGCATCTCTGTGCAGACGCCCCACTCGGGAAATGCTTTCCTCCTCGGCGCCCGACGGCAGTATTTTTTGATCGCCTTCAGATCATCCCGAACTTCATCATGTAGAGAGTTGTCATGTACACCGTCTCTCCACATTCCGTTGTCGCGCAGGTACTCGCCCCTGGTGTTGGCCTTCATCAATTGCTGGTCCCAGGAGGTCGTCAGCGCGCGCATGCCGCCAGCGACCCCCTCCTTCGCCATCCCCTCCTTCCACTCCTCAGCGCCCAATGTGCAGTTGGCAGCAATGTATGTACGTTTGCGAATGCCTTTCCCTCTGCCAGCGAGCCGTCCCCTGAGTGCATAAACTCTGGAGAAATCGCGAATCCTCCAAGCCTCCCTCAGCTCCTCGATCCGCTCGTAGAAAGTGTGTTCCTGATGAGCCTTGCGACGTGCCTTGCACTCGCCTGTGAGACGCCGTAGCCGCGCCTCTGCAACCATCACGTTGCGCTCGAAGTCGTGGTTGTGGTCTGCGTTGCTGCGGCCAGCTTGCAGCTCTGCTAGTTCGTGTGCCAACTGAGCCCGAGCCCGCAGAGCCTGAACCCTTTCTTCCACCAGATGCTCGTACTCCGTGCCCAGCCTCCTCGTGGACGGGAAAACAGAGAGAGTGGCGTCGCGGATCGCCTTCGTGAATAGCTGGTGCTTGGTCTCAGGCGTGGGGTCGGAGTCGGAGACGTTCCACTCGGCCTCGACTGCGCTCAGGTTGGACTCGACCTTCTCGCAGAACTCACGCCTCCGCTCGCCCTTAGTCAAGCACCTCATGAGGGAGTCCCGATCCACTCTCTCCGTGGCGCTCCGCAGCGGCGAGTAGCTCAGCTCGTACGTGATGTGGACCTCCATTGGGCAGTGGTCGCGAAGCTCAGCTGTAGGGAAAGGTGAGAGAGTGCGCATCAGATCGGGGCGCGTCCTGATCATTGGCACGAATCCCATCGCCGTGGACGGGACGAACACATGATCAATCCAGCTGTTCGTCTCTGAGCCGTAGTAGCTGGCGGGCAAGCGGAAGTGCGTGTTGGCCGCGGTAAGGTAGTTCGTGGCCGCCCACCATCGTAATTGTTCAACTTGTCTTGATCGCCGATGTCGTCCATGCCGTCCAGCCACCTCGTCTATGTCGCTGAAACCCAGCTGCTCGTTGAAGTCCCCAGCGACCACCACCAGGTACCTGTTGCCTGCCTTCGCCACCTCGTCTGTGATCCAGCCTAAGATGCGCTGCATGGACTCCGTGCGCTCCTCCTGGGTCCCAGAGGGCGTGAGATAAACTCCAAAAACGAGCATCGGAGTCCTCGCCGTCGCAAGCTTGATCCCTCCCGCCCGTCCAGTGATGCCCAGCTTCGGCGGAGGGCTGAGTACCTGGCGAACGTGGTTGCGTCGAACTCTCCTCCCAATCATGATCGTGATGCCGCAGCTCTTGTTCGTGAACCTTCCTCGACGCCAGCCCCATCCGTAGGACACATGCCTCATCGTGCGGATGGCCGTGACGGGGATCGCGTCGTCCCTCTGGCGCTGCTGCGTGCCTGGCAGCACCACAACGTCAAAATTCTGCAGCGCCTCGCTCACGAGCTCCTCCCGCCAGGCCGGCAAGCTCTGCGGGTTGTAGAGGCCCAGCGTGAGCATCCAGAATGCGGCGGCCGCGCGCGCCGCCGCCAGCTGCGCGGAGGCCATGGCACTCGGAGGCCTCAGGGGGCCGGCGCAGGGTCAGCGCCTCCCATCCCACGGCAGCAGGCGCCTCGAGGCCCCGACGAAATCTCAGGCCCGTTGGGGGCCGCCGTGGTCGCCCAGATCTTCCTCGTTCGAGAGGAAGTGGCGACTCCTCCTCCTCCTCCTCCTCCTCCTCCTCTTCCTCTTGCTCCTCCTTCAGCATCTCCTCCTGATGATCTTCGCCCTCGCCCTCCTCCTCCTCCTCTTCTTCCTCCTCCTCCATTTCTTTTCGTTAGAAACATCTCCTCCCTGTCGCACCCCGAGGCCATTCGAAAGGGCGGGCTGGGCGTTTCGCCTGAGACTTCCTCACCATTTAGGACCGTGAAGCTTCGAAGCTGGCAACAGTTTCACACATGGAGGGCAGGTCGCTTCCCAAATGTGGCTCTCGCCTCAGCGCCGCGCACATTCGCTTTAAACAGTTGCAAGAGTTTCACGGATTGAGGGCGGGTCGTTCTCAAAATGTGGCTCTCGCCTTCGCGCCGAGCACATTCGTTAAACAAGTGTAAAGACCTTCACAGAATGAAGGCGGCTCGTTTTAACATGTGTGGCTCTCGCCTTAGCGCCGCGCACATCCGCTTTTTCTTAGTAAAATCAATCGTATGCATACTGTTCTGATGATTAACCATGTTTTACTAGTACGGCTAATTCCTAACACGATTCGTAGTGTTATAACTATCAATTAGGAATCACGGGTTGAGGGCGGGTGGTTTTCAAAATGTGGCTCTCGCCCGAGCGCCGCGCACATTCGTTTTAAAGAATCGCGGGAGCCCCATGTATTGAGAGCGGGTGGTTTTCAAGATGTGGCTCTCGCCTGAGCGCAGCGCACATTCGTCCTAACTATTTTTCGAAAGCTTGCCGTATTGAGGGCGGTTCGTATCTAAACTGTGGCTCTCGCCTTAGCGCCGCTCACATTCGTTTAAACCACTTGCAAGAGTTGTACGGCTTCCCATTACCAACGTGTCAGACATGATGTGTTTGAACGATTCAGGATTGTCGGGGCGCACAAGGTAAGTTAATACGCGGTGCTGAAGTCCAAGGAATGATGGCTTGGCACGGCTGAGGATCGCCAAGACGTAACAAACATGTTAAGTTATGGCGTTGACGTCCCGATACTGGTGTTTTGGCACGCTTCAGGATGTTCACACGGTTGTCCTCCAACGTGGCAATTCACTCAGTGGAAACGACCCCCTTGTATGCGGCCTGTGAATAGGGATCTTGGAGGGAGGGTGTATTGCACCATCGTTGATGGGCCTTGGGTTTGCACTGGCCCTGCTCCTCCTCCTCCTCCTCCTCCTCCTCCTCCTCATCATCATCATCATCATCATCAGCATCAGCATCAGCATCAGCATCAGCATCAGCATCAGCATCAGCATCAGCATCATCATCATCATCATCATCATCATCATCATCATCATCATCATCATCATCATCATCATCATCACCATCATCATCATCATCATCATCATCATCATCATCATCATCATCATCATCATCATCCTTCCCCCGTCCTCCTCCTCCTCCTCCTCCTTCCCCCGTCCTCCTCCTCCTCCTCCTCCTCCTCCTGATCCTCCTCCTCCTCCTCCTCCTCCTCCTCGCCAAGGCCTTCCCCGAGCAGGTCTGCTTCGGCGGCTGGGGCCAGCGGCGGCGGCGCGAACGCCGCGGCAGGCGCCTGCTAGGGTTGAGGAGGCTGGGAGGAGGAGGAGGAGGAGGAGGAGGAGGAGGAGGAGGAGGAGGAGGAGGAGGAGAAGGAGGAGGAGGAGGAGGAGGATGGGGAGGAATGAGGAGGGGAGGGAGAAGAAGAGGGATATGAGGAATGGGAGGGGAGAGGATGCTTTTCTGTGCCTGCGACACGCGATCCACCACAAGCGAATGCAAAGCTGCCCCGTAGAGCGTGCAGCCTGGCCGAGCTGAAAAACATTGCGACCAACACACCAAACCGTGGCCACGCTTGGGGTGACGCACGCGGGAGATCCGCGACCCTTCAGTCTGGCCCCCCGCCCTCCTCAGGACAGTCCTGCACGTCCCCGCAAGGTCCTTGGCCCGACCGTGGCGACCGTAGGCTCTGCAGCGGAGGCGCACGATGGGCCGAGACAGGTCAGACCACTCGAGGGCGACACGCCGACGGCCGCGGCCCTCGAGGACCCCATGGTCCAGCTCTGAGTGCCCAGGGGAGGAACCAAGCGGGGCAGCAGGCTCCGCCCGCGCCCCTGAGATCTTCGGGCCCCCTCCCCCCCCCCAGAAGCTCCCACTGATTTGGCGTGACAGGCTTCTTCGCAGGGCCCGCACCGCGCTACCCCCGACGGCGCACTTCCCCGGGCAGGGCGGCCGTCGTTCCGGGAGGAGCTTGGCCGCCGACAGTCCCACCGAGCGACGGGCTGCAAGCTGCTGGTCCAACAGCTCGAGATCACCAGAGTCGGCCGAGGGGTGCGAAGCGGCGGCGACGCGGGCAGAAGCGTCCAAGGGATTACTCCCGAGGTACAAGGCATGACCGCGGTTGTCGACCGCGTCTTCCACACTCTGGTGGGCCTTCTCTTCTCTCTTCTCTGGCAGACAGTGAAGCGAGGGCAAGTCTGCACGCCTGAATTGAGCACAATCCGCATACACACGTCTGATGCTGCTCTACAGTCGGGGCCCTGAAGAAGGAACCCTTTTGGTTGGGGAGGGGCTCCGCGTTCCTTAAGTGTTTCACAGCTTGCCTCAGGTTTTCCTTATGTTTTCGATAGGAAATCGAAGTTCATGTATGGAAAAAAGGGGCCTCGTTCCTTATTTAGGGTTCCTTAGGTCAAGCCCCCGACTCTACTGAACCCGAGACACAGCGGCAAGCTCATTCACATCACGGTCGGGAGCTTTTGCTTAGCATGTCGCCGCGGCGGCCTCGGCGAAACGCTGCGCCCCGCAAGCGAACAGCGTGCCGCTCCGCTCCGCAGGGCGGGAGGCTCGGAAAAAGAAGGTTCGCGACCCTGACCCTCTGCCCGGAAATGGATCGCGCGTCGCACCGAAGCGTGTCCCCCGCGCTGCAAGGGTCTGCTGGCCGAGGGAGTCGGCCTCAGCACGATCCGAGAAGCCAAACGCAGAGAGCGTCACATAGCAGTGGCCACCATCAGCGGAAGAGTCCTGCTCACGACAAGCGGAGGAACCTTCGGGAGCCTGCGACGCCCCCCCCCCCGCCCTTTGCCCCGACACGGAGGGCCAGTCCGCCCGGCTTGCCGACCTCCTCCAGGCAACACTCCAGGGGCGAGCCGGATGCTCAGAGCGGCGCGGGCGGTTCCTGGCCGTTCGTTCTCTCTCTCTCTCTCTCCCGAGAGAATAGGACTACCCGTGCATGCCTGTTTCAGGCCTCGCTGGCCTGGCTCCACCGCGTACTGCCAGCAGGAGGAGCGAAACAAAGCACATGGGCGGGGAGCGATCGTCCAGGACGGGGGCCCGAAGGACCCAGGCGGGGGCGAAGCTGGCCACGACAGGCTCGGAAACCTTCCTGCCAGCGCCACACCACAGCCCCAAGCAACAAGCGAAAAGCAGATGAGACCTTCCGCGCCTAGCCCCGTCCGCCTCCGCGGACATGGGGTCCAAACGACCCCACGAAAAATTCAACGTCAAGGGCTTGCGCCTGCGGGGGGGGGCCCTGGGGCCATCCACTCCTCGGATTGGATTTTTACTAAGGAGAGTGGACGGAGCCTGGCTTCGGCGAGTCTGCCCAGGAAGTCCTCACAATTTGCATGGCTTCGCCCCTGGTTTCGCATGGACTCGGCCCGGCTTCGCCTGAAAACTTATCGCAGATTGCTCGGTTTCGCCTGGAGTGGGCGCAATTTCGCCCGATACGCCTGTTGTTTCGCCATAGTGTCGCCCCTGGCTTCGGCGCGGTTGCGCTGAAACGTTCTCGGCTTGGTTTCGCTTGGGACAACTTCGGCGCTCGTAGGTGCTCCTCGTCCTCTCCGCGCTGCCAACCATCAATCCTCCGTAGGACGACGGGCCACATGCGCGCCAGAACGAGTGCCGCAAAGGCTCCGGCTGCTTTCGTTCCCACGTGGTGCGCGCCACGCATGTTGCACAAGACAACGGCCGAGACAGTATGAGCGAAAGAGAATGCGAGGGACAACAGAAACAACAAACAAGTACATGAGCGACAGCGAGAGAGACACACGCGCGCGAAGAAAGATGAGCGCATCGCACACGTTGCACAAGACAACAGCCGAGACATCACGAGCGGCCGCGAGAGAACAAACGCGCGAGATGAAAGATGCGCGTACCACGCATGTCACACAAGACAATCGTGACAGCATGTGAGCGAGGTCAACGAAAAATTGCCTTTCGTAGGGCGGCGTGGAGAATGGAAACGTAACATGCAGAGTTCATTGACTGCGAGACCTGTGGCAGAAAGAATACGAGCTCTGATTGCGCTAGCAAAAGGTCTCCCTTTGATTTGATGAGGCCAACAGATGTAGTTAATGTGTTCGTCCTTTGTCATAACTCGAGGTGCGTCCGCATCGGCATCTGCAACAATTCCTTGTGACGTGTCTACTGCATGAGGCGCGTCTGCAATAGCATCTGCATTAGCGGCCAACGCTGGAGGCGCGCTTGCAGCAGTATCGATTCCAGTTAAGTGAATGCGCCCAGGCGGCTCTGAGCCCACGGCAACTGTGTCCGCCGAGTTGTTCATTCTGTCTTTACCTGCTGGAGCTGCAGTACATCGCATTGGCACCTGCTTGCTGAAGCACATGACGCGGCTGCGTGCGTCGATGCCATAACCAACCTGACTGTCGGATGGCATCCCGCCCAAGAATGAAAAGAATGTGAAAGTGCAGCCGTTTGCGTTACACCATTTTCTTCCATGAGTTTATATGTGTTCTGACGGGTTGATCAAAGGTGGAGCAGACGATGCTGTGCGTTGGCCAGCTGCACTGACACCATCAGTTTGGCACTGCATGTTCGCCTCGGTTGAAACAAATGGAAAGCATACGGTGGCTCCGGCACCTCTCCCGCCGTGTACTGGGGCGGCGGCGGTGGATCAGGCAGACTTAGAGACCACGGAGCATGGTAGATCGAAGGAGGTACAACTCAGGGTATTATCCTTCTGTGGTCCCAATCGTCCATGTTGGGATTCGAAGCAAGCTCAGGCGCACATTCGTCAAGACCCTGCAACGAAATATCGGCATATCTGTTGCGCCGTCATGCTTTGCCTTTGATTTAGGTGATTCGCCCAGCACTTGAAAGAAATCGTGCATGAGAGAACTGTGAATGCGTTTTTTTTCTAGCGGCGTAGCCAAGCCTTTTACATGCTTTGTTAAATGTTTTGTTAGGAGAGCGAGAAGCAAGATGAGTAGCATTGAGAGATGTTTAAGCCATGCAAGCAGGGCCTCTGGAAGCTAGCCGAAGCAATCCAAGATACGTTCTCGGTGATCGCGGGCGACCGAGTCCCACCTGAGGGCGGGTCGTCGCGCTTGACAGCAGCACGCGCCTGAATCGCTTGAGCCAAAATGTCTACGGACTCCTCCTCCTCCTCCATCACCTCCTCCTCCTCCTCCTTTTTGACGTTGCTCGGACTTGGTGTGCTGGCACTCCTCCCCTCCTCCTCCTCCTCCTCCTCCTCCTCCTCCTCCTCCTCCTCCCCCTCCTCCTCCTCCTCCTCCTCCTCCTCCTCCTCCTCCTCCTCCTCCTCCTCCTCCTCCTCCTCATCCCCCATTCCTTTTCCTGACCGATAATTTCTCCTTGTCGCACCCCGAGGCCAGTTTTTAGGGCGGGCCGGGCGTTTCGCCTGAGACTTCCTGACCATTCATGATCCTGAAGCTCAGAAATCGGCAGCCGTTTCACGGATTGAGGGCGGGTCGTTCTCAAAATGTGGCTCTCGCCTTAGCGCCGCACGCATTCGTTCTAAGAAGTTACAAGAGTTTCGCGGATTGAGGGCGGGTCGTTTTCAAAATGTGGCTCTCGCCCTAGCGCCGCGCACACTCGCTTTAAACATTTGCAGGAGTTTCACGGATTGAAGGCGGCTCTTTTTTCAAATATGGCTCTCGCCCTAGCGCCGCGCACACTCGCTTTAAACATTTGCGAGAGTTTCACGGGCTTCCCATGATTAACGTACCAGAAGTGGTGTTTTGAAAGGATTCAGGACTGTGAGGGCGCAACACTTATGTTGATTCGCGGTGCTGAAATCCCAGGAATGGCGTTCTGGCACGATTCTGGACCGTCCAGACGCACCAGTCAGGAAGAGGGAGAGGCAGGATAGGAGGAGCAGCAGGAGCAGGAGGGAGGCAGGGGGAGAGGGAGGAACAAGGAGAAGCGCGGACGAGGAGCAAGGAGGAGGAGGAAGAGGAGGAGGAGGAGGAGGAGGAGAGGGAGGAGTGATTGATCTATAAGGAGAAGTAGGACAGTAAGTGCAAGAGAGAAGAGGGAGGTATGAACCGCAGGTAGGCATGAGACGATGGACGAGGAGCGAGGAGGCTAGTACGGTAGGTGAGGAGGGTAAAGAGGACAGAAGGAAGGGAGAGAGAGAGTGGAGGCAGGAGGACGAGGACGAGATAAGGTAGGGGAGGGTAGGCAAAGGAAGCGCGGGAGCGACGTAGGGAACTTGAGCCAAGAGAGGAATTGAGGACAGACGAGGGGGGACGGACGACAGGCAGGAGGCAGTCGATACTTGGAGGAGCCACAACGGATTGGTGCGACTGTTACTGCATGCAGATGCTGCGCTGCCCTGCGGGTAGTGCCCGCCGGGGGGGGAAGGCCGACTGTGCTGTTCGCACCCGAGCGTACGGCTCGGTCTCTGTCTGCGAGAGCCGCCGTGGGGTGGGCTCGCGGCGATGCTCTCGGCTTTAGGTTCGGCCAGGGTCCACGGTTGCAGGTCTCCCGGGAGCTCTTTTGTGTCCTGGTACAGTCCCTGTGGTGAGCGCTTGACACAGGTGTGGAATCCTGCGAAGCGTCGCTCTTGACGATCTCAGGCGGTACGGTTGATTAATTTTTTCCCCATGCGGGGTCCCATCCCCCCGGGCCCGTTTCTCATCCTGGGTGGTTTTCTGACGGTGCCGGGGCCTGGCGAGGGCCCCCGGAGGCCGAGACACGACCAACGAGCGCGCGGACTGCGCCCCCCCTCCCCCCCCCAGAGAAGGAGGAGGACAAGACAGAGGGAGGTCCTCCTTCCTGATCCTCCTCCTCCTCCTCCTCCTCCTCATCCTCATCCTCATCGCTCCTCGCTCCTCGCTCCTCGCTCCTCCTCCTCCTCCTCCTCCTCCTCCTCATCATCACCATCACCATCACCATCACCATCACCATCACCATCACCATCACCATCACCATCACCATCACGCATCACCATCACCATCACCATCACCATCACCATCACCATCACCATCACCATCACCATCACCATCACCATCACCCCCCCCCACCATCACCATCATCATCATCATCATCATCATCATCATCATCATCATCATCATCATCATCATCATCATCATCATCATCATCATCATCATCATCATCATCATCATCATCATCATCATCATCATCATCATCATCCCCCTCCTTCTCATCCTCCTCCTCATGCCTCCCCCTCCTTCTCCTCCGCCTCCTCATGCCTCACCCTCCACCATTCTTCGTCCTTATAAATCACTTCTCCCTGTCGCGCCCCGAGACCAGTCGGAAGGGCGGGCTGGGCGCTTTTTGCTTGAGACTTCTTTAACATGTATGACCCTGAAGCTTCAAGATGGCAACAGTTTCACAGACGGAGGGCGGGTCCCTTCCAAAATTTGGTTCTCACCTGAGCGCCTCGTTCGTTCGCCTCGACAAATTTGCGCAAGAATTCGACGGATTGACGGCAGGGCGCTTTCAGAAGGTGCCTCTCGCTCCAGCGCCGCGCACGTTCGCTTTAAATATCTGCCAACAATTCACAGACGGAGTGCGGCTCGTGTTCAGAATGTGGCTCTCGCCTCAGCGCCGCGCCTCAGCTCGTCTTTGAAGCCAAAACCATTGATTTTACTAGGGTTTTGGCCCCATTTTGGCCTTCTGAGGGGGCCGCGCTCATCTTCCCTCATAGCAAAATCATTGATTTTACGAAGGTTTTGGGCTCATTTTGTCCTTCTCAGGGGGCAGCGCTCATCTGCGCTTCTGAGGAGGTCGCAAGAGGCCCCAAGATGGCCCCAAGAGGCCCCCAGGAGGCTCCCAAGAAGCCTCCAAGAGGCCCCCAAGAGGCCCCCAAGAGGCCCCAAGAGGTCCCCAAGAGGCCTCCAAGAGGCGCCCAAGAGGCCCCAAGAGGCTCCAAGAGGCCCCCAACAGGCCCCCAAGAGGCCCCCAAGAGGCCCCCAAGAGGCCCCAAGAAGCTCCAAGAGGCCCCCCAAGAGGCCCCACGAGGAGCCCGAACGACTCACACCAGGACGAGAGACCCCAACGACTCACACCACGAGGAGCCCGAACGACTCACACCACAAGGAAGGGCCCGAACGACTCACACCAGGACGAGGCGCCCGAACGACTCCCACCACGAGGAGCCCGAACGACTCACACCACGACGCGGGCCCCGAACGACTCACACCACGAGGAGCCCGAACGAGTCACACCAGGAGGAGGGGCCCGAACGACTCACACCAGGACGAGGGGCCCGAACAACTCACACCAAGAGAAGCCCGAACGACTCACACCAGGACGAAGAGCCCGAACGACTCACACCACGAAGAGCCCGAACGACTCACACCAGGAAGAAGGGCCCGAACGACTCACACCAGGACGAGAAACCCCAAACGACTCAAATCACGAGGAGCGCTCTCTCTCCCTCCTCCTCCGCCTCGTCCTTCTCCCGCTCCCCCCACAAGGAGGATGTACAAGGACGCGGGAGGAACAAGGAACAGGGGAGATATGCGGGGCCAAGCGGACACACGCCTGAAAAACACGACTGTCGGCATGCTTCGCAAGAGTTGCTGCTGTGAGATGGGCTGGTGGGGATACGCGAAGCGTAAAGAATTCACAGACGGAGTGCGGCTCGTGTTCAGAATGTGGCTCTCGCCTCAGCGCCGCGCACACCCGTTGTTTGTTAAACTCTGCAAAACCTTCACGGTCTGAGGCGGGCCCCTTTCAAAATGTGGCTCTCCTCTACTGACTACCTACCAGACCACCCCAACCCAACCCGAAGACCCGAATTTCGGGTTGGGGGGGTACGGGTTCCAGATGTGTTTTCTCGAAGTTCCTTGACCCCCCCCAACTGGAAATGGAGGTCAAATCGAGACCTTCGGGTTGGGTTGGGGTGGTTTGGTGGGTGGTGACTTACCGCCACCCACACTCGTTGTAAAGATTTGCAGGAGTGCCACCGGTGCCCCTGGCTCTCGCACCAGGAATGGTGCTCGGGAGTAGTACGTTGACTCGCGGTGTCGAAATCCCATGATTGTGTTCTGGCACGGTTCAAGGTCGTCAAGACGCAACAATCAGGTTGATTCGTGGTGCTAAGAGTCTCAGTAACCGTGTTTTGACACAGCTCCGGATATTCAAGCGGTTGTTTACCAACGGGACATTTCCATCAGTGGAAACGAATCCTTATAGGGTCCTATGAAGACAGAGCTTGGAGGGAGGGTGTATTCTAATGTCGTTGATGAGCCTTGGGTTTGCATTGGCTCTCCCTCCTCCTCCTCATCCTTCTCCTCCTCCTCATTTCTCCTCCTCCTCCTCATCCTCCTCCTCCTCCTCCTCCTCCCCCTCCTTCTCCTCCTCTTCCTTGTCATCCTCCTCCTCCTCTTTCTCTTTCTCTTTCTCCTCCTCCTCCTCCTCCTCCTCCTCCTGCTCCCTCTCCTCCCCTTCCGTCCTCCTGCTCCCTCTCCGTCCCCTCCTCTCCTCCTCCTCCTCTCCTCCTCCTCCTCCTCCTCCTCCTCCTCCTCCTCCTCCTCCTCCTCCTCCTCCTCCTCCTCCTCCTCCTCCTCCTCCTCCTCGAGGGGGAGGCTTCGCCTGCGCCGCCGCGGCCGCGCCGTTGGCTGGCGGCGCGCCCTCCTCGGCTGGGGGCGGCCGCATCCTGCACACCGGGAACGGGCTGGGCCCCGCGGTGGGCACCTCAGCCGGGGGCGGTGGGCGAATCGACGAGGACGGACTGGCTCGCTGCTCGCTCCCCGCTGCTCGCTCCTCGCTGCTCGCTCCTCGTCGCTCCTCCTCCT
>CAUYUJ010017342.1:38177-88177 GCA_963575745.1 Prorocentrum cordatum
GCGCGCTCCCGACTGAAGGTCTCATTCATGACCCTCTTGCGGTGCAGAAATTCAAGCCTCTCCGTGTCTGGGTTCATGGCGCACCACGGGTAGCCTTTGGCCAAGGCTTTCGAAATAATCTTGTCCACGGCAATGGCAGCCTCGGCGTCGTTGCCTTCCTTCTGGATCATCAC
This sequence comes from Prorocentrum cordatum, assembly GCA_963575745.1. NCBI lineage: Eukaryota > Dinophyceae > Prorocentrales > Prorocentraceae > Prorocentrum > Prorocentrum cordatum. The sequence goes on from CAUYUJ010017342.1 coordinate 38,351, forward strand.
GGACCGTGGGCGGTAGACCCCGAGAGAGCCTTCCATCTTTCCCTCAACTTGCGTGTTCCTCTTGGTAGCCACGACGTTCACGGCCCTGCCCGCATCCCATTGCTTGCGAAAAGCCGACTTCGCATCGTGCCCTTTTAGTCTCTTGTATTGCTCAAGGTCCTCAGGCGAAGCCTTTCGCTTGAAGTCCTGCACGCTCAAATCACGTTTCTGTTCGCTCGTGGGCATCACGGGCGAGAGACGCTGTGCTGACTGAGAGAACGGTGCACAGTGCTGCCTGGAGCCAAAATTGGCTACTGAGGGGGGGGGGGGGGCGGGGAAGAGAGGATACGGAACGGAGAGGGATGCATCTGCGTTAGTCGTTTTGCTTGTGGGGTTCTTTGGGGCCAAGTCTGAGGCCAGAAAGGGCGCCCCTTAATTCAGAAGGCACGCGGAGTCAGGGCTGGGAGTTGGGGGCAGAAGATGTGGTTCCAGGACCCATCCCTCGAAAAGACAATGAAACCAGGGCGCCCGCGCGCGCCGATCTCTGTCGGCACTTATCGGCGAGGAGGAGGAGGAGAAAGAGGAGGAGGGAGAGAAGGAGGAGGAGGAGGAGGAAGAGGAGAAGGAGGAGGACAAGGAGGAGGAGGAGGCGGAGGAGGAGTGGGATCACCGACGCACGGTGCACCTGCATCTCCACGATGTGATCGGCGATTGGCGTAGGCTTGTCGGCGAGGGAGGTATCCCCACCAACAGCGGCCTGCGCCACATTGATATCATCACGCATTGCATCGACCAGGAGGGAGAAGAGGAGACAGAGGGGGGGGGGACGAGGGGGAGGAGGAGGAGTAAAAGGAGGAAGAGGAGGAGGGAGGAGGAGCAGCATTCCCACGGGTGGCAAAGAGGAGGGGGAGGGTGGGAGGTGGGGCCCGAGGGGGGGGGGGGGGGGGAGAGAGGAGGGGGGGGTGCAGGAGGAGGAGGAGGATGAGGAGGAGGAGGAGAAGCAGGAGGAGGATAGACAGGAGGAGGAGGAGGAGCTGAGCATGCAGCAGCAGCAGCAGCAACTGCAGCAGCCGGAGGGGCCCGGAGGGGCAGTGGCCGCTTATCCCCCAAGCAAACCAAAAATCATCAAAAATCATCAAAAATCATCAAAAATCATTAAAAATCATCAAAAATCATCATCAAAAATCATCAAAAATCATCAAACATCATCAAAAAGCATCAGAACTACCGGGCAACCGGGCCCCTGGGGGAGGCGACGGGCCCCAGGTTGCCGACCAGGGGGGCAGCGCGAGGCCAGGACGAGCCTGCTGGCCGAAAACTGCCACGCGTGAGCCCTGCTCGCTGCGCGGCTCGCTGCGCGCGAGATACAGGCGAGGCAGGAGGGGGAGGGAGGAGGAAGCACGAGGGGGAGGAGGAGGAGGAGGAGGAGGAGGAGGAGGAGGAGGAGGAGGAGGAGGAGGAGGAGGAGGAGGAGGAGGAGGAGGATTGAGGATGAGGAGGGAGGAGGAGGAGGAGGAGGAGGAGGAGGAGGAGGAGGAGGAGGAGGGGCGGGAGGAGGGGGGCCAGGGGAGGAGGCGCGGGAGGGGGGAGAGGGGGAGAGGAGGAGAAGGATAGGAAGAGGAGAGGCAGGAGGAGGGAGGAGGAGGAGGAGGAGGCAGGAGGAGGAGGAGGAGGAAGAAGAGGAGGTGGCGGGGGAGAGTGAAGAGGTGAAGGAATAGAATGAGGAGGAAGTGGTGAAGGCGGAAGAGGAGGAGGAGGGAAGAAGAAGAAGAAAGGGACGGCAGACGGGAAGACGCAGAAGAGAATATCTTGGTTCCAGGGTCCGTCCTGCGCCGAGAAGGTGGAACCACTCCTGGCCGCAAAGATACTTTCGGTGGGGATGTGGGAGGAGGAGGTGGAGGAGGAGGAGGTGGAGGAAGAAGCGAGGAGGATGGAGGAGGAGGGGAGAGGGGGAGGAGGAGGAGGAAGGCTCTTTTCCTGGCCGTAAGGGCGATTACGGCCAGAGGTGGAGTAGGAGGAGAGGGGGGGATAGAAGAGAGGAGGAGAGGAGGCGGAGAGGAGGAGGAGAGGAGGGAGGGGGAGAGGCGAAGAGAGGAGGAGGAGGGAGGCGGAGGAGGAGGAGGCGAAGGAGGCGGAGGAGCAGGAGGAGGAGGGGGAGGAGGAGGAGGAGGATGAGGATGAGGATGAGGATGAGGATGATGATGATGATGATGATGATGAGGAGGAGGAGGAGGAGGAGGAGGAGGATGATGACGATGGTGATGCTGATGATGCTGATGATGACGATGATGATGAGGTAAGACGGGGGAGGATAAGGACGTCAGAACACCACGTGTTTTTTAAACTAACAGGACGAGGAGGGCGAGGATGGGGATGATGAGGAGGAGGAGGAGGAGGGGGAGGGGCAACATTCCTAGGTTTGTTCCTGGAGCGCGTATAGGAACAAAGAGGTGGAAGAGGAGGAGGGCGAATGCTTATGTCCGTGAGGATGGCGTTGGCCAGGCAAATCGAACGGAGAAACAAGTGGAGGTGGCGGGGGAGAGGGTGGAGGTCGAGGAGGAGGAGGAGGAGGAGGAGGAGGATAAGGACTACTCTGTGCAACCACGAAGCGTTAAGCTAGGACCTCGATGAAAGTTCAGGCGCTTCGAACCTTGGGAGCCAAGCCCCTTGAGGGCATGGGGGGGGAGTGGGAGAAGGGTAGCAGCAGCATCAACAGCAGCAGCAACCGTTTCCAGTCCAGGCCGAGGCGGGCTGGTCGAAGAAGCGCATGCGCCCGCTCGGCGACAGACACTCCTCGTTATCAGTTCGACCTCCCCTCTTCGTTTCCTCCCTCTTCCTATCTTCTAGTTGCGTCGTCTCTTCCTCCTCTTCGCTCGTTCCGCCTTCTTTCTTACCTCTACCTCCCCCACCCTCGTCCTCCCTTCTCTCTTAACTCATCACCCGAATCCCTCCCCCCCCTTGCCCTATCGTCGGCCTTTCCTTTCGCCCTCCACCATTCCGCTCATGTTCGCCCCCTTCCTCCGTTCTTCGCCCGTGCCTCCTCCAACCCCCGATCGCGCCCCCCTCCATCCTGGCCTCCTGACTTGCTCTCCTCGTTCGTGGGCCCTACGGCGCGGCAGCTGCGCTTGCCTGCCTCAGCTCCTCTGCGAAGTCAGTCACCAGCAGGGCGGTCTTGTGCCTCGCGAGGTCGTCTTTCTCGCACGGAACCTGGCAGCGCCCCCCCCATTGCGACCATAAGCATAAGTGCGATCGTTGCCGTCGTCTTCGTCTTGAAACGCATCGTCCTCGTCTTCGTCCTCACCCCCTGCCTTGCCTCGTCATCGTCATCATCATCACCCTCGCCCTCGTCATCCTCCTATTTGAACCGTTTCGCACCCCCCTCCGCATCGCCCATCGCCGTCGCCGTCGCTACGTCGCTGCCACCTGGTCCAACCATGGCGCCGCCGTCCCGAAGTGCCATATCCAAGTGCAGCAACGATCGCGACCATCACCATGCTCGCCGACTAACAGGGGAGGAGGATGAGGAGGCGGAGGATGAAGGCGATGCGCTGTGGTAAGGTTACCTACGCCGTGTGAGGCTAACTTTAAACGCACAGGGGCGACATCACGCGCAGCGTTGCATTTCTCAAGGGCCCCGTGGTCATTGCGAAACTAGATCAGGGAGGCTCGCGCCTTTATCCGACTGGGTGGGGCGCGGAACCCAGGAGGAAGAGGATGATGGATGGAGGTGCGGTGAGGCGGGGCAGGAGGAGGAGACGGACGGTTGAATGGAGGGTGGTGGCGGATAGGGAGGCGAACAGGTAGGAAGAGGAGCGGGTTGAACCCGATGGGGGGGGGGAGGGAAGCGGAGGAGTATGAGGACAATGGGAACAACACAAGGACGCGGAGAATGAGCGCTTGACATCGATAGCGAATGAAAAGGCCGCGCCTTCTTCGCCTTGACGTCCTCTGCTATCTTGCAGACCATCTTGAAGGCGAGCTCCAGGTTCCTGTACGTGGTGCCCTCGGACACTTGGACCATCTGCTTGTTGCCGAGGTACAAGATGGCGATGTCGAATCTACCGTTCTGCGGAACGGCTTTGGCGATCAGGCCGTCCCCGTAGTTTTTCGAGTCGTACACGCGGCCGCTCTTGTAGTCGGACGAGAATACTTTCTTGGCCTTGGGGGCTGGTGCCACAGGTTCCACATGCTCAGCGCCTTCCCCACCTCCATCGCCATCGCCTGGGGTGTCGCCAGCAGGCTTCTTAGTTACTGCTGCTGGTCGCTTGCGGGGTGCTGCCTTTCCTTTGCCTTTGGGTTTTGCTTTTGGCTTGGGGGCTGGTAGCTCGGCAACTTGCTCGTCAGGTTCGTGCGCGGCTTCGCGCGCTGGAGAGGCGACAGCAGCTTGCACGTTTGCTCGGCGCTTGAACGACGACAGGGGCACTCGGTACTCTTCGCCATTGCGAATGACCTCCCACTCCATATCATTGTAATGCCATTTTGCCAAGACGACCGTATACTCACTATCGTTGAGCTCCCATTCCATGCCTGCGTACATGTCGCGCACGCCCGTCAGCAACTCCGTCCTGACTTTGACTGGGGCGTTGTTGCCTACCATGATGCGCCACTTGGACGTCGCAGTATCAAGTATCATCGGCACGGCGATCCTGCCATTCATCGTAGTGTCAACCGTGAGGCCATTCAGCTGCACAAACCGAGCCCGATGGATGTCATTCAGGTCGTCTTCGGACGCGAGCTTGGGGGTCTGAAGGCATCATGGCACAAAAAGATGGGGAGAGGAGGAGGAGGAGGAGGAGGAGGAGGAAGCGGAGACGGAGAAAGAGTAGGAGGAGGGAAGATGAAAAGGAAAGGGAGGCATACGAGACGGAACGGACGATCAGATCTTGATTCCAAGATCCGTCCTGCGCCGAGAAGCTGGAACCGCACCCCCCCCCCTCAGTTTGCCGACACTTTCACGCGTCTGCCTTGGGGGGGGGGGCTGGGGGGGGGCATAGGGGGGGGGGGGAAGAGTGGGGGGGGAAGAGGAGAAGGAGGAAGAAGCTGCGCATGGGGGGTGGGAGGAGGGGGGGGGGGGGAGAGAGAACAAGAAGGACGAGGAGGAGGAACAGGAGAAGGAGGAGAAGGAGGAGGAGGACGAGGAGGCGCGGCATTCGGAACGACCAGACGCAGGAAGGCGGGCAACCAGGGCGCAACAGCGCCCTGGTTGTCGCACTCGCGCGCCGTTCACCTTAAGGTGAACGACATGCGAGTGCGACGGGGCAGTGAAGGGATGGGGTGGTTGTCCCCGTGAGGGTCTGCGCGCCTCCCACTCGTCACCATTCTCAAAGATCGCGATCAAGAACTTGCTGCCCAGGTTGGGGTTCACGATCCGCTGCGCTGCCTGCATTCCCTTGATCGAGCCGTTCCCGCTGTACATTGTTCGAGTCACGGTGTCGGTGTCGGTGTCCCAGTTGTACGTGTATTGGATCTCATCGTCGATGTCGACGTCGAATGCTCCGAGGGGCGGTTCGGGTCCAGGCTCGCCACCAGGCGGGTCACCATCGGTGGCAGGCTCTCCAGTCGGCGAATCGACGGTCAGGTCGAGCAGCGCGGTTGAAGCCGTCGGCGACGCCTCCAAGATTTGGACGCCGCTAAGAGTGCCATCATCCATGACCTCGTCGATGTCGTAATCGGAGCAGTCGAGCCAATCGTTGAACGAAGCACCCCAGCGAATCGAAGTCTGCGTTGTCGAGGGCTCGGGGGCTTGCTCAGGCGCAGGGCGATGGGGTGTCGGTGTCCTCGGGCGGAGCGTGGTACCCTCCTATCCCTCGTCCTCCGCCTCCTCCGTCGTTCAGTGTTCCTCATCCTCCGTTTCCGCCAGCCTCTACCAATCCCGTTTCTCCCCCCCATCTCATCCTACCCAGGTTCCTCCTCCATCTTCCTTTACCGTCTCCTCCTCGGTTCCTCCCCCCACCCCCTCGTCGTGCTGCCCCCTTTCTATCATTCGCCAACGTCCTGATCGGCGGTGGGAAGTGTGCCAGCCACGGCTGCGTATCGACCGATAGTTTTCTATACCAAGCTCTCCGAACATGTCGAAATACTACTCGTATGGTTTCTGCCTGTTCTTCTGCGAATTTCCGTTTGTCTGTTTTTGTCCTGTAGATTTTCGGGTCCAAGGTGATGATCTTGTCGTTAATGAGCTGCACGATCCCATCTTTGATGTCGTTGTACCTTGCGTCTCATTGCGGTGGGCAGGGGGTAAAGGGCGTGGACGGAGGGGGTACTACGAGATAGTCTAAGAAACGCAAACGTCAGAAGGACACCAGGCCGCCACGGCCTTCCGCAGGCCTTCCTGAACTAGTCTGCCATTTTCCTTCAGGGGGGGAAGGTCCCACACCAGTTTTCCGTTTAATTTTCCACGGGGGCACCTCACCAAGAGATCGTCCTGCAATTTCTCCCAAGCTGAAATAACAAAGTCTTTCAGCTGCAATATCTCATCTGTATTTGCTGGGTCCTCGTAGCTGGCATTGTAGGTCAACGACTTCTTGTCTGTATAGAACGGCTTCAAGAATTCAGCCATCTCTCTCAGAGGGCCGTCCCAGTTCCGACCGCGTGTCGTTGGCTCTCTGGGTTGTCCCGACATGCATAAATATGGAAACGCTGCGACCGATAGAAGCACGACCGACTTCATATGCACCATCTCATCCGACTCTGAACCATAATGGCTGCAATAATTGGGGGAGCTGGTATATCTGCTGACCGCCAGCCCCTGATTCGTCTTCATCCCCCCACGCACCGCACAGAACCACGTTCGGCGACCAAGACTTAGGAGGAGGAGGAGGACGAGGAAAAGGAATAGAAGAGACGAAGAATAATGAGGAGGAGGAGGAGGAGGAGGGGGAGGACGTGGGAGGAAAGAGGAGGGAGGACGGAGGAGGGCGGAGGAATGAGGGAACAGGGAAGAGGATAAGGATAATGAGGAGGAGGAGAAGGGGGAGGGGATAAAGAAAAACGGAAGGGACAGGAGGAGGAATAAGAGAAGGAAGAGGAGGAGGAGGAGAGGGGAGGAGGGGGGAGGAGGCGGAGGAAGAACTCTCCTACCCGCCGTGTTTTTTTTTGTAAGCCTTGGTGCGCTCCCTCTAGGACTTACGCATCGTTGAGAGATGGCGTGCTGACATGTGCAATGCTAGTTCATGACATCTGGTTGTATACGAGCTTACGTGCTTATACTCACTCACATATGACGGCCCAAATATCGTATGCTCGTGTGTGTGTGTGTACGAATGGATGTGTTATGTATACATGGCGCGTGTTTCCTCCTCCTCATCATCCTGCTCCACCTCCTCCCCCTCCTCCTCCTCCTCCTCCTCCTCCTCCTCCTCCTCCTCCCCCGAGGGGCCTCGAGGCGAACGGATGTGCTGCCGTTTGCACTACAACGCACAGAAACTCAACCAAGCTTCAAAACCTCAGAGTCCACACAAAAACTCAAACAACACATCAAAACTCAAACAAAGCACCAAAACTCAAGCTGGACCTAAAATTTAGGTCCGACCTAAAATCTCAGCTTTCTAGCGTTGGATCTAAAATTTAGGTCTGTGATTTTTTTGGGTCTCGGGACTCATATTCTGATGTTTTGAAGCTCTGGGATGAGGGGGGCGAGGGCCGGAGGGGGGCGGCGAGGGCCGAGGGGGCCGAGGGGGCGCCGGGCAGGGGAGCGCCAGAGGGGGAGAGGCGCGGCGAGCGGAGGGCGAGGGAGGCGCAGGGCCCGCGAGGCAGGGGGCCGCCCTGCCAGGGCGCCGCCAGCGTGAAGTCGGGCATGCCCCTCTGCTAGGAAGGCACCAACTATACACCAAACTACCCTATCACGCCCTCCTGCCTTGCGCAAGAAGGCATATACACCGATCCTGGGCCCAGGGTGATCCTGGGCCAGGATCGGTGTTGGTGTATAGTTGGTGCCCTCCGATCTGCAGGAGGAATGTTCAAGAACTATCAGAACTTTGTCTGGGAGCGACTGTTCTACCACTGCGGACAGTTTTTGGACATCCTCGGATTCGCGTGAAAAGTGTCCTGCGGACTCCGCCCGTATCGGGGATGGACTGAACCCCCTTTCGTAAACGTGATTTGGTGACAACGACCTCGGGCCCAAACCTCGGGCGCAAGCCTGGAAAATGACGGCCGCGGCGCCCACTCGAGAACCGAAAACGGACAATTCACTAATCGACGTGTCCGGGTGGGGGCTCTGTCGAACCCCCGACCGTAGAGGGACATGCCCTACCTGACACCATTGGGCGTGGCTTAACGGGGGGGTCATAAATGGGGGGGTCAGAAACGGTCCCCTTTCGTGCCCCTTTCGGGCCCCTCCGGAGCCCCAGGGGGCTCGTTTAGGTACCGTTTGGGTACCTTTTCGGACCACTCTCGCCACCCCCCCATGTATGGCCCCCCCATTACGCAACGCCCAACACCAGCGCGGGGAGCGCCTTCCGGAGCCCTCGGTAGGCGGCGGGAGGGGACCACCGCAAGCACTTACTGGGCCCTCCCCTCGGCGGCGAGCGAGCGAGCGGGCGAGCGACGGAGAGAGGGCGAAGGCCTGCTCGGAAGGCGGCGGGGCTTCTCAGACGCCCTCGCGCCATTCTGCCTTCGGGGAGGGCTCCGGAAGCTTCTCAGAGGGCCAAGGGGCGCCCGAGCCCTCTGTTAAGGCGGGCGTGTCCCCCTACAGGGGGAGTTGCGACGAAAAATAAGAAATATCAAACAAATATTCCCAAATGGTCCAAAAACATACAAACAAATCCCATACTTTTTTTGTGACTATGTTTGAATATTCCCCTTGTAGAGGGAATGGCACGACTTAAGCCTTCTGAGAAGGCCTGCTCCTTCTCACTTCCTCCCCTCGCGCGCCGCCGATCCCCCGGGCCCGAAGACCTGCATCGCCGAAGCCCCCCGAGGCCCCGAGGGTCGCGCCGGCCCGCGAGGGCTCCAGGGCCCAACACTGGACGAGGGCGCCCAGCTCGGAGAAGCTGCGGCGCCAGGATCTCGGAGCAGGTTGAGCAGGGACCGAGAGTCCAGGCATTGCCATAGGCCTACCACGATATGTTCTTAGAGCCCCAGAATGCTCTCAGAACAAAAACGAGGTTCTCAGGACATGAGCCCGATGTGTTCAAACAAGACAGTCCCAGCCAGAAGTGTTCGAATCGGCAGTGGACAAACCTCCCTTTAGTAAACCTCCCCTTAGTGAAAACGGCCTGGGACCGAAACCGACGGACCTGGACCCGCAAAAATGACGGCCACGACGCCCTCTCGCGAACCGAAAACGGCCAATTCCTCAATCGACGTGTCAGGGTAGGAGGTCTATCCACCTCCGATCTAATAGCATCTCGTCGAAACAGCAAACATGTCCTTATCACATTGTTCGGTGGGCCTATAGGCACGCTGGGACGCTTCGCCACCTGCGTGAGCAGGATGGGAGGGGCTGCGACGGCGCAGCGGGCGGAGGCGGCCGGCGAAGCGGAGCCCCTCAGGCGCAGTAGGGCGCCATGGCCTGCCAGAAGCAGGCGCGGAAGCCCTCCAGCGACGCCTGCTGCGCGCCCTCCGCCTCGGCGCGCGGCCGCCACGAACGAGGGCGACCCAGGCCACCCCCACACCCATCACAGCACATGCTGTACGTTCGTTGGACTTCTCCGTTGGAGCCCCACGGCCGTCGTCAGCTGCATGTGCCCCAAGACAGGCCCCTGGCAACCTGCGAACAATGCCACCGCCGAGGGTCAAGAAACAACAGGATCGTCGACACAAGAACTTGTTTAATAAACACCCGCATTTTTTACACAAAGACAACTGACACGCACGAAGTTGCCTGGGACATTGTTCAAATTTCGCCGTCGCGCGCGCAACGGCGCAATTTTGTAAACGCGTTTTGTGGTATGAAGAACTACGAAAAATCATAAAACGGGTTGTAAAAAAAGAACCGTCGCGATTCGCAATCGTCGCCGCAAAGGCGTGTCGACTGAGTCCACGAGCACCCCGGAAAAAATGTAAAAATCATCCTGGTGGGTGTGGGGGAGGGTTGCTCTCTCTCGAACGAAGGCAGGACGTCGTCGCCGCCACCGCCCACGTCGCCGCCGCCGCCATCGCCCAGAGGAGCAAAAACAACATAAACATAAACTGTCGACGGTCCGCGCGGATTTCTCGGATCCGCGCTAGAGCCCCCCTCCCTGGCCGCGTAGTGCGCCAGGGGCGGCACCAGAGGCGGCGCCAGAGGAGGCCCAGCGCGAATGCAAGACATCAACGAAGGCCGTTGAAAATCTATGTTTGTGCCGTTTTTGTCCTTCGAGCGTTGCCGTTGCCATCGTGAAGCGAAGCCATGACAGGATAGATCGGGGATCTCTCGGATCCCGCGGCCCTGAGATGTGGGGACCTCTCCTGGCCCTGCCCAACATCGCCGCTCTACTCGCCGCCGCCATCGTCGCCGCCGTCGTCGCCACCGCCGCCCTCGTCGCGGTCGCCGTCGCCGTCATCGTCGTGGGGCTGCAGCCGGACCGGCCGAACCGCGGACACCTGATGATCAGCATGCGAAGTGGAGACGGGGCTGCGAATGACACGGTGGCCTCAAGCGCTGGCCTACGCAGTGAAGACGCTGGTCGTTGTTTGGGGTCTCTGGTCGCTATGAAGACCGAAAAGGCGAATGCGAGGATTCCGAAGCTTTTGACTGGTAGTAGGGGAACGAAACATGACGCAGGCACGAAAACTCAGAGGTCCGCGCGGATTTCTTGGATCCGCGCTGGAACCCCCTCCCTGGCGCGCGGAGCGCGCCGTGGGCGGCGCCGCCAGGGGGCCCCAGCGCCGACCCGAGAAATCCGCGCGGACCTCCGAATGTTTATGTTTATGTCATTGTTTGTTCCCCTAGGTACAATCAACCCGCAGAGTAAGGATGCGCGCTAAGGATGCAAGGCCCTTGGAAGCCCATTTCGAAGCTCTTCGAGCGGGGCGCGGCCAACGAACGTGGCGAAGGACGGACCCAGGAGGCAAGGATGCAAGGGTACCCTTGGGAGGGATGCCCATCCTTACTCTGACAGACAGCCCGCCCAGGTGGTCCCGGGAGGCCTTGAAACAGGACCCCCGGACAGTCTCAGCTGGCCTCCACGTGCCCCTGAGCAGTCCAGAGCGATCTCGACACTTCAGGAGGAGGAGGAGGAGGAGGAGGAGCAGGAGGAGGAGGAGGGGGAGGAGGAGGAGGAGGAGGAGGAGGAGGGGGAGGAGGAGGAGGAGGAGGAGGAGAACGAACGAACGAACGACTCTGCAGAAGCGTGTCAGCTGGACTCGCACCCCCCTCGGGGCATCTGAAAACAAGCACAGAAGATTTCCAGGGCTAGCTCGCTTCTAGAGGGCGCGGCGATGTGTATCATGTCGTCCCGCGTGGCACTTGGTGCACGCATGCTCCCGCCCACCCCCTACCTCGGCTGGTGGGCCCCCCGCTTGAAAGGCTGGGCACGGCCGTAGGGTCGGGGCAGAAAAAGGTGGGGGAAAAAAGAAAGCAGTAAACCCCAGACGAATCGGGACCCGACGGAAGGAACGAGGCCGCGGGGGAGCGGGAAGGACTCTGGGGCTCGGAGCGCCCCATGGGCGCTGCTGGAGGCGGCGCCGGGGTGCCGAAACTGCCTCAGATTATACTCGGGGGGCCTGTCGGGGCCCGCTGGGACTACCTGGGGGGGGCCTGCTGAGGCCGGCTGGGACTGCCTGGGGAGGCTGCCTGTGCGCAAGCGGAAGCCTTCCCGCTGTTGCGCTGTTTGACCCTGTCCCCCTTCTCGCCATCGCTCGGACGTCCATTCCCTGTGTTTTTGTTCGGTTTCGCGCGTGTTTTTTTTTCGCCAAATGATCAAGGATGCTCCTCGATGGCCCTCGCCGAAGGAACAATGCACACGTCCGAGCGATGCCAAGCCTTTCGTGGGCGAAAGACGCATCCCCGCCCGCGACCCCGCGGGCCAGGCTCCTGGGCGGCAGCGGATCCCCGCGGCTGCGGGGCGTCTTTGCTCACGGGCGCCCCGCGCGGGACGCACCCGTGACACCGCGCATCCGCCGGACCGCGCCCCGGAATCCAGACCGCGAGGGCTCGGATACGGATACGTTCGCCGCTCGCAATCCCTGCTCTTCCTCCTCCTCCTCCTCCTCCTCCTCCTCCTCCTCCTCCTCCTCCTCCTCCTCCTCCTCCTCTCCTTGACCCTTTGGGGCGACCTGGCCGAGCGGCCGCGGGCCTTGACCGTCGCGTTCGCCCAGGCGCCCGGCGTCAAGACCAGCTCCATGAGGAACCAGGCGCCCCCGGGGGCCGACGGGGGCGGCCCCGAGGCCTGCTGAGCGAAGAGGAAAAACTTCATCCCCGCCGATCCTGCGGGGCCGCGGCGGCAACGAGGCCGGGATCGGCCAGCATCGACTCGGCAAATCGGGCCGACTCGAAGTGTGCGTCGGATCGGGCCGCGTCGGCGTGGAATCGATGTCGGGTCGGGTCGGCTGCGCCAGGAGGGACACCAGCGCCACGCAAGCAGCGGGCCGCAGCGGATCGTCTGAATATCGGAAACGAATCGGGTCGGGCTGGCTGGAATCGACATCGAATGGAATCGATCGAAATGGGACTTCAAACGGGCGAACACACACCACCGCCAAGCCAGAATAAAAAAACGAAACGGGGGCCGGCCAGGATCGGGCTGGGATAAATCTGGCGGCGCGCACAAGGGGATGGCGCGACGAAGGAGCTTCCTAAGAAGGCACAGGAGCTTCTCAGAAAGCAAGAACTTCCTTGGAAATCATCGTGACTCATTGAAAACCTTCTCGGAAACTCCGCAGACCTTCTAAGAATCTCTCCGCCTACGACTTAGAAGCCCACCCACCCCCACGACACCCGCATGATCCAACCGCCGATACATGAGAGATACTTGGGATGCGGTGGTTCTGGAGGACGCATCGGGAACCGCGACCGATCCAGAGCGCTGCAGGACTCTCTCAGAACCTTGTGGAGCGATCTGGAATCATGTATCCTAGCTCAGACAAGGGTACCTCAATTGAGAAACACATATGTTACGGGGCAGGGGGATCACCACTAAGCATCCTTGAAACATGCGAAATCGATGATAGCGAAATCGATGATAGCAAACGTGGGCACAAAACAATGTGTTTCCAGCAACCCATGTGGTGCCGTCAATGTTGTGCAACCTAGGCTGCGCAATCCATACTGTACAATTCACGTGGGGCATAATGTACACTTCCCAAACGCAATGTATACATGTATAACATATGACTATACAGAAATATGTGGTGCAGTGTTGCTGGTGCAATATATGTGGTGCAAAATCTGTTGTGCGCCCTATGTGGTGCAATAAATCCTGTGCAATACACATGATGCAATCTACGATGTTCAATTTCTGCTGTGCAAGCTACGTGGTGCAGTCGAAGTGGTGCATGTGTGTGTGGTGTACTTAATTGTGAAACACTTGGGGTTGTCAACTCCACTGCTCGCGCAATCATCCCACCCACCCGCCCGCAGTTTGATGTGCAAAGCCCATGCGGCGGCGGTTGCGATGAGTGCTTGGTGCTGGCTGGTGCATATCTGCGGCTGCGCTGGCCTTCGCATGCTTGCGCGCACGGCGGCCAACACATTCGGCGCGACCGACGCGGCAACGGTAGCGCTGACCGCTGGGCACTTTCCAACGCGTTTCGCAGGCCGCGCTAACGCGCGGGCACTTCAGTACGAGACGGAAGTTGGGCGGGCGCGGTACCACGGCAACGTCGAAAACGGTAGACACGATGATGATAGTAGCGATGATGGTGGCGATGATGACGATGACGAGCGCGAGGCTCATGACGGCGCCGATGCTGATCACATCGATGACGATGACGGTGCCCTCGCGTCGGTGATGAAGGTGTTGGAAGGATTTCGACATGCACGCGGCCGACGCGCGCTAGTGGCCCACATGGAACTATTTGACAGGGATCGTGCCCCCCAAACACGCACGCAATGACGTTCGAATGACTCCGGCATGCGCGCGCGAAAGGCCCGTGTGGCCGAATTTGATGAACTTGTTGTAACAAAACCTATGGTGTTCTTAAATATTCGCATGGAAAGCACGCATGTTTCTTTCGAGAACTGATGTTGCAAACCCATGTGATTTTATTTGTTTCGGGATATTCGGCTTAGCAACCCTTGCGAAACATGAAGTTGTTGAAGGATTTGTGCATGCACGCGCGACAACGCGCGCGTGTACCTTTCGTCCCATTGCTTGCGATTGGAAACTGATGATTGTCGATCAACGAATGCGCGCGCATAGTATGTTTTGCAAAAAATGGCGGGGGGTGTCGATACTGGTTGCACTGGGACAGTATCAATTCATACTTCGGATTGACGGTGGAGTAAAATCATATGCAAATGGCATATCCCCAGGGCGTGCAGATTATCCCGGAGAGGGGGTGGTTGATGCAGATTTCTGTTCAGAACGCAGAATCAATGTCGTGCCATCTATGGGGTGCAATCTACGTGGTGCAGTCCGTGTGGTACCACATCTGTTGTGCATGCGACGTGGTGGTGCAGTCTACATTGCGCAACCCATGTGGTGCAGTACATGCGGTGCCATCTGTGCGGGGTAATCTTCGTGGTGCCACCAATGAGGTGCAGTTCATGTTGCGCAATCGAAGGTGGCGACATAGCGGCCACGGCCACGGCGAGGAGGAGGAGGAGGAGGAGGAGGAGGAGGAGGAGGAGGAGGAGGAGGAGGAGGAGGGGGGGCGACGAGGCGGCGGTGGGGCGGCCACGGCGTCCACACAGCCGCCAGACCGCCACACCTGCCCCCGACGACCGGTGGCGACGAGGCGGCGACGGGGTGGCGACGGCGGCCACACAGCCGCCAGATTTCGCCAAGCTGGCCAAGGCGACGGGCAGTGACGACGCGGCGACGGAGCGGCGACGGGGGAACAGTGATCCGCACGGCAGACCCCGGCGACAGCCACGCACCCAGGAAGTGTGTGAGAACGTTCGGCCGCCTCGGCCACCCCACTCTGACGACGTCTGGAACCTACCCGCCTGCACAACACTCGACGATCGGCAGCCCAATCACTTGCCACCTGTCTGAACCGGATGCGGACGAGCAACTTGGTGTCAGTGGATGGATCCGTCCCCGGGTCCTGGGATGACGCCGCTGGCGATGACGTGGATGCCCGCTTGCCGCAGGCTCCCCTGTGGGGAGGGATGTTGAAGACTCGGCTGAGCAGAGGAGCTGCCTACACTTAGGTCGGGCGTGTCCCCCTACAGACCGATGTTGGACGAAAAATCGAACATACTCAAAAGATACTCCCAAATCGTCGAAAAGTACTTTTAAACAAATCGTCCCCCAACCTTGGAGAATCGCTCATCCTTACTATGCGGGTTGACTGTATGGCACGCTTGCAGCAGGGAGAGGAGGTGGTGGATGGCGGAAGGATCCCCAGGGATGTGGTTGGCACGAGGGACAAACTCATCCTGATGAACGGGGGCCCAGGAACGAGGGCCCCTCCCCTGGCCCCGCGCCCCCTCTCTCAGAACGACCCCTGGGTCCGCCTGGAGGCAGAAAACACTAACACACATCTAAACACCCATTCCCTCAAGAACCATGTCTCCTAATTATCGTCGGCCAACAAATATCTGAAACAATTCCGAAACCCCGTTCCCTCAGGACCCGCTTCTTTCATGGTGACGTTCTTGAGCCTCCGAAGACTGGGGGAGGAGAAAAACGGGTCGTAGGAGGTGCACTGCCCAAAAGACACCCCCGAATCGACAAACGACGACGATCCATGTCCCCCTCTCCCGCTTCCCTCCCCGGAGGAACAACGAGCTGCATTAACATGACATTCCCCGGAGGCTCACGCGGATTTCTTGGACCGGTGCGGAACCTCCCTCCCTGGCGCGTGGAGCGCGCCAAGGGCGGCCCGGCGGGCGCCGCCAATGAGAACCAACGCCTAATCCGCGCGGACCTCTGATTAGGTTGATTCTCTTCTGCTCGACTGGGAAGAGACACTATGACCTCTCTGATCGGGGGCGGCCAAGAGGGGGGCGTCCAAGAGGAGGGGGGGCGCAAATCATGGCTGGCGGCATGTGCGCGGCCAAGGGGGGCGGGGCTGGGGACGCATTGAAATAAGAAGAGGTGCCATGAAATCTGGGGAAATATCCTGTCCCCGCCATGATTTCCTCCCCCCCAAGTCATCACCCCCCTCTTGGCCGCCCCCGGTCTGAACATACATAAAAACGCATATAGCTTCATGAGCGAATGGATGCCTGAACGGATCGGGGGGGTGATGGTCATCCTGCTCGTCCCTCCCGCCCCTCTGCCGGGCACGCGCTGCATGAACATCGGATCCGTGGATCTTATGCGGAGGTAGCAAATACACAATGCCGCCTCATTTGGCGGACCACAGCATGAATTCTGTATGGAAGCGTAAACCGTGGGTATTCAACTTGCCTCAATCCGAATTCGCGTTGACTCGACGATCATGCTGATCCTTTTCCTCGTCCTCCTGCTGCTCCTCCTCCTCCTCCTCCCTCCTCCGCCTCATCCTTCTCCTCCTCCTCCTCCTTTTCCTCCTCCTCCGCCCTTTTCTCCTCCTCCTCCTCCTCCTCCTCCTCCTCCTCCTCCTCTTCCTTCTCCTCCTCCAGTTCCCCTCCTCATCATCTCACTGAAAAAAGGGTAATCGGTTCGCGCAACGGTGATCCCTGAAAACGTCCGGAACATGTGCTGAATGTGATCCAGCCTCCTGTCCAATCAGATGCTGATACTGCTTTAACGTATGCTTAGACAAAAATCATTGTTCTTTGTCTTAAAGGTTGTTACGATGGAAAATCACGGAACCCGCCCTGGAGAGGAACAAAGGCTGAGATAGGATAGAATTTGGGCGGCAACGGCTGCAGGCCCCAATCCGTGGAACTCGCGCGCGTCATGCTGTAATTCTTGTGGTGCGCGACGCCGGCACTGCATTCGGAGATGAATTCCTGGACTGTTCTCAGGTCGGACTACGAAAAGCACGTCCGGTCTGTGAACGATGCGCCTGGCCGTCGTCACATTCTACACTGATCCTATATGAAGATACGCAGCGGCCGACATATTCACCATCTGCCTGGACACTCATCGTTTCGTGTTCGCATCGGCCACCATAACCTTTGTAGACACGTGAGACGTTCATCTGATCTGCGGAAGGGTTCCGCTCCTCTTGCAGAGGCATCACGGGTAGCCTGAGCGGTGCGCCCTCAAGGACATCTGTCCGACCAGACAAACACCAATCCGAACGCGCCCCTGCAGCCAGTAAGATGATCTATGGCCACCGCGCAAGCTCCAACCTCACCAGCATGTCTCAGAGCGCGGTTCCAGTCACGCTGGAAAATACGTGTGTATCAAATTTTGATGTATATGGTCATCCATGTGGAAGTATGTGACCCGGAGGGCGATCATCTGCGCATTACTACTGAGCGCACAATTTGTTTCACCCATGCTGGTGGGAAAGAACAACGCGTTCGCCTTGTTATGTTGAAATGCCATCGGATGGCGCAGTCCACGCAATCACCCCGTATCTGAGGTAATGCCCGACCTGGTCATGCGAAACAAAAGTCATGACCTGCATCCACACAAAAAACTGGCTGTTTTGAGGATGCACACTCGTTCTTGTTCTGCGGCTTGCAAAACCGATTGCCCTCAAGCAATGCGGCCCACCGAGCCGAAGGAAGAAACGCCAAAGCATCCGGTTGTAACTTTGCGCTTTCTTGTGGATAACACTGGCCCGCATAAGATGCATTATTTCGGCTCGTTGTTCTAATCTTGCAGCTGGGTAGCCCCTTTCAAAGGCTGAACTTCGTACTGGCAGAGACACGGCATGATTGTCAGTTTGCCCATGGGAAATGCACGCGTTGCGTGTTGGAACCAACTGGTCATCAATCATTCAAGCTGAAGGCCTCGCGCCGCGTTTTGTTCTCCACACGGTCCAAGTGCGGAGTAGCGACGCTATCACTGGCCGACCAGCTGCATTGAGCTGCGTTGCGCGCGCAGGTCAGAAGCTGGCGCTTGACCGCAAGGAACTGTTCCTCAAGTTGACGTCGCAGGCAGATGGGGAGAACCTCGTCCGCGTGGAAAGAGAAGAATTCCGCGAGCTTGTCCGTCATCACCGCCAGGAGAGACTCAGAAACGCACAGTCGACAAAGATGCCATCACATATAATCCTATCCGATCATCACGCTGAGACGCCACCTGGAGCGCGAGCGCAATCTGCCAGAGATGCGGCGCAACAACCAGCCCGCACACGGTCTTCAGCAACCTGAAGAGGCAAGACCGTAGTCAAAGGGATGAAAGACGGCCTGAGATGTCCTGGATGCTGGCTAGTTGTCGCAGCGCGTTTGCTGGGCGATTCAGATATCTTCAACTTTCGCGGACTCGCCCTCAACCCTTCGAAAGATGAGCATTGCAGACAAGCTGCGGGGGCGCCCCAACTTTCCAGAACTGCGGGGACATAGCGCTGAGCCATGCTCACCAACAACATTTGGCTGGTCCTCGAAGCTGCGCTGAAGCCCCCCTGGATCTGATGCCCCCGTGGACCCAGAAATCCGCGGCCGCGAAAGCCTGCCCACCTCCCGCAATTTCGTCTCCTGATTGAGCTTCCGCCGGCGCGTCCAAACTGCGTCGGTCGCGTTGATCGGACCCATATTCGGCGCAAACCAACGCGGAATGACTCGCGAATGCCAGTGCTCTGCCCGGCCCGGCGCCTCGAATAGGCACCGCCTCCCGCGAACCTCCCGCTCGAATGAATGCCCCGTCAGCCCGCGCTGCAAAGTCACCGCCCCTCCAGCCTGCAAGTCGAACAAACAGCACTGCGGGCCCAAGATGGCCGAAAATGACTGAGTCTCCAGAGGAGATCTGCCTTGCTCGAACCGCGCTGCTGGCTGCTGATCAATCGCCGCTGTCGTCGAGTCCGCGAGGAACGACTCCCGAGTGGCATTGAGATGCTCTGCGTCGTCGACCAGACGACCCATGCAGATCGTCGAAATGTTGCGTATGGCGATGAAGTCCTGGTCAGGCATAGGAAGTGTTCTACCCTCAGGTGCGCACTTGAGTAGGAAAGATGATCAGTGCAGGGTCTTCAGCGGGTAGATCCTGCAACTGACCCCAATCGTCTAAACCGAAGCTGGACTGTCCAAGTCCGCGGCAGCATGCGCAAGCGCCTGAGCAACGCCGGGCACAGGTGACTCCGGCGGCGCAACTCCGCCTCGCTCCACGACGTCGCGCGGAGGGGGAAGCGCCCCAGCACGCGGCCTCGAGGCTGGCCGCCCCATCAAGGTCGAAGCTGAGAGATTCACATCGCCAGACTTCTCTTGGGAGCAAAACGCGCCCGATGGAACCGGACTCTGTCGATTACCCACTGACGCAGGAACATCGTGCAGGATGTCGTTCAGAGCCCTGGACAGTTCTAGCCCTGACGCCTGCTCAAGCTGAGATTCAGGAGCGCAGGGGAGCACATCGCTCAGCGTCATCGACAAGTCGAGGTCCGGCGCCCCCATGGGCCGAAGTGCTGGAACATCTGGAAGCTTGTCGCGCATGTCCTATAACAGGTCGAGCTCGTGCATCTGAGCTGGCTGTGGAGTTTGAGGAACTCTGGGCGCTGCCACCTTCGATGTTGCTGCTGGCCACGGGCTCGGCCACTAAGGTGGAAGTCGACATGGAGCCGCGCAAACATGTTTCCGCACTAACCACGATGCAGCAGAGTAGGGAGGCCGGGCCGTCGCCCGAGGCACGGGGCGCGGCGGGCGAAGGGCAGACTCCGATGACAGTGCCGTCGACGTCCGCGCGGCGTCGATGGCAGTGCCAGCATGTGCCGCGCAGCCCTCGGCATCGCCGTCGGCGATTGCACGGGCGCCTGCGGCGTCGCTTCTGGTGCGATGTCCTGCATGGACGACCCCGGCGTTGTGTATATGTGTACTTAGCTCGCATTCGATCATGACGACATGCGCCGAAGTGTCCGATCAGATGCTCCATGCAAGTAGCGCGTTGCCCAGCCCCCAGGATGGATCTGCTGATGGGGCCGTGCGAAATATCACTGCTGATCGTGCCGTTTTAAAGCCGTGGAGATCACCGCAGAGTCCGGCAACGGGGGCCGAATCGCCTCGACCGATCCCGATGAGGCGGTCGGGCGAACGGGCACATGCAGTCTCCCAAGACGACGTTACCAGGCAGAAAGGTCACCCAGTCACGCATGTCCGTCTCCACGACGCAACTTCTAGGCCGCGCCTCGAGGATGCTCCAAGCACGCATGTCTTATATCTTGCAATCATCGAGGAACGGGCCGACCGGCAACATTGCGCAGCGCATGAGGAATTAGTCTGGCGAAGGGCCCAACCATGCGAAACAATGAACTGCGAAATTGCGAGCATCAGAATCGGTGGAGCTCCGCGTGCGACGACAAAGCCCGCAAGGTTTGCGCCGGCATGGGTGCCGGGGGCGCGCGCGAACGGTGCCGCTGGGAACTTCGGTCGAGCTCCTCCCTGCGGGGCGACAGAATACGTCCGGGGTGCGCCGCAAAGGATGGCGGGGGCGCAAGCGGGCGGCGCCGCTTGGACCTTCGGTAGAGCCCCCTCCCTATACGGCTGCGGAACGCGCGGGGCGCGCGCCAGAATCGGTGACGCGAGCGCGCGCGACAAGCGCTGCCGGCGCCCTCGGCGGAGCGCCGCACAGGGCCGCGAAACGTGCGAGGGGTGCGCAGACATGGGGGTTTAACAGAATTCTGACCCTGCAGCTGGGGACTGCGGTGGGGCATCTCGCAGGGCCGCGCAGCGCGTGAGCTGCGCGCCGGAATTCAAATGGAACTGCGCGTGCCGGTGCGACGACGACGAGAACATGCAGAAGGCAAAGGCAGGGATGGGAGGTGGGAGGAGGGAGGGCGGGGAAAAGGAGCGCGGGCCGCTGCGCTTTTAAAACGATGACCAAACACCAAAGGATGACATGGAAAAAACGGGGCGTTGTCCTCACCGCTCGTGGAGAGCTCGCCGATGATGATGCCCTTTTCTGGCCAAACCTCTTGCGATGGGTAGCGCGCGGTCTGGGTTAGACGAGGCATCGAGCAATCCGCGGGGGGGCCCCGCCTGGAACTGGCGCTCGTCTGACCCAGCTGATATATACAGCAGGTCCAAGCGTTTGTGCCCGAATGCCCGCCAATGGATTCGCTGGCCCACTCTAGGGCTTCAGGAATCGAAGGAACTGGCGGAGTGTAGCTCATGGCGCTGCCGTCGGGTATCTCGCCGACCCTGGTGCGCTGGCCGCGGGCGGCGCCGTCGACAATGTCTACCCACTTGATGAGGCTGGTAACTTCGCCAACTCTTTTTCAGAAGGCAAATGCTGCGGCGCGCCGCCGGACGCGCCGCAGGACGCGCGGAATGCCATTCCACGCCGCGAGACCACTCCCCTGACAAAGTTTAACCGATTCTGCAAGTCCTCGCCGTCCTGAGCGATCCGTCCGACCCAGCGCGCGGTTGGTATTAACGGGCCTGCCTGGCTGAAGTCGTTGCCCTGGGGGTGCCTGCTGCTGTCAAATTCGACTGCGTCGCGCGATCCGTTCCCCCATGGGGACTGCGGCCGTGGCGACCGTGGCCTGCGTCTTGACCTGCTAAGCCGACCCGAATAGATCAGGGCAGCCGTCGCCCGCAGACTTCCCCGAATCCAGGGCGGCGGCCTCCGCGTCGTAGAACTCGCGGAGAACGGGCCCCAGCGCCACTCGGTTCGCAGTCCACTCGGCAAGACGCAAGCGGGTTGGAGACCATAGCCGCCCCTCGGACAACGTCGGCGCTCGTCACTTGCCAGCCTGAAGACTGACAGGTCGTCTCTAGCATGAGCCAGCACAGCCCGACAAAATACGTCCAATACTTAACCGGGCCCGTCGTCGCTTGATCGCCGGTGGCCGCGCGGAGTCGCCGGATGCGGGCCCGGGAGCGCGCGCCTGACACCAACTCCGAAGCCGTGCCGCCCTTCTGGTCTAGAACCAATCGCGATGGAGGACCAACATGCCTGTTCCTGCTTCGAAATACACGCGTGCGAATTCCCTGGGCTGCGCGACCTTGGATAAACGCCGCATCGGTGCATCTACTTGCTAGACTACTCGATGATGAAAATGAAACAAGAAGTCCGATTGAAAACAAGTCCATGTCAATTCGGTCGTTGAGAGCGATCGCCGTCGCAACGCCGATCTGCGGAGTCGCCGCCCGCGGGGCGTGCCGCTGGCAGTCCTGGAAGGCCCGAGGACTGAGAACCGCGGCCCGAGCCATCCAGGGCGCCCGGCAGTCACCGCGCCCGAGCCGGATCGCCAAATCTGCGCGCCAGGAGCGAACGTGCAGACCACAAGGACAAAACGCGCATTCTGTTTGGCCCTTATTGACTGCGGCCGCTTTCAGTCGCTTGAACAGATTCGGCCACTTGAAAGTCGGCGTCGCCGCGCGCCACTTCGTGGCGGCTACCGCCACTTCTACGCGGCTATCTCGGGTTCATCGGCCGCTACCTTGCTACCTCGGGCTAGTCATCCGGAGGTTCCAGGTCCGCGCCATCGTCCAGGACGGTTTCTGGGGGCGCCTCCTGCATGACAGCGCTGGTGGCCTCTTTGGATCAGGATCTCGTCGGGCGCCAAAGCTGGGGCCGCCGCTGCCGACCCCCCCGCGTCGCCTGAGCCCGCGGCCTGCGCTGGCGACGCACGAACTGCCGCAAATGCTTCATGGGGGGCCTCGGCGCTGGCCAACTCGCACTGAACTGGCAAGCTCGACCGCATTTCTTCCGACTTGGACCCGCGCTTGCACCGCGGGCAGGACAGCTGAGATGAGGCAAGCGTCACCAGCGCTCTGATCGAAACAAAAAGCGACCCAGTTGAAGGCGAGGGCAGACTGGTCAACGAATGTCGGGATGTCCTTGCCAATCGCGCCCAATGGTAACTTTGTGCGCGCAGCCGCTCGAGCGGCCTTTTGAACTCCGTCGCTGCGTCCGGAGAGCTGCCCATCAGGCAATTTGCATATGCAATGTCACGCCGCGCTTGGGGCGCCGGAAGTGCTCGGGCAATTGGCGCTCTACCGGGCGGTTCGCCTTCGTCATTGGTGGCGCCGAGTGGGCAGCGATCGCCCACGTCCTGCCTCAAGCCAAGACATGGGGCCATTGCCGATTGGACTTGTCTCAAATCTCGCCGGCGCTGGGAGTCTCGGCACCCGGTTGTTCGCGCGATGCTGTCCCGTCTGGGCGCCCATCGAGCGCAAATTGAGAGTGGGGCGATTCGCCCCGCGCACGACTTCGCGCATCTCGCCGTCGCCCATTGCCGACTCTGGCCACGGGGCGCAAGCGAGGGCCCGCCAGGCAACTCGGAAGCTCAGCGTTGCCCTGGCCGCCGCGAGCACGATCCGATGACTTGCACCTGCCAAGATGCAGATAAGCCGATGATGACCAGGAAAGACATTTGAAGCCCAAACTGTAAGCATCTCCAAAGGAAAGGGCCCGCTTCCAGACATGCTGTCTTGAAATTGCACATTGGAACCCTTCTCGCGTTCGGTCAATTCTGCCGCGCTGGCTGGAACGATGATCGGTGGCTGACACCGCTGGTGGAACTCCGCAGGGGCCGCCCGCACTCCCTCTCGGACAAACGAATGCCATCAGCGTCGCAGACAGAAAACCAGTAACCCTTTCCATTCCGCTGAGAGCCGTCAGGAGATGACCAGCGCTGTTAATAGATTTGGCTGGTCTTAAAAATGAGCTCCTTGCTAACATGTCCACGCGGCTGCGAACAACCTTGACGCGCGTTTGTCTCGTCTGCTTGATCGCCTATCGGCATCTCTATAACCTCAAGCGCTGCTGCTGCTAATGAGAGTAGGGTCGCGCCTCTAGATCGCCAGATCGCACTGATCGCGGTCGCACCCGCTACGAGCCTCGCTCACTCGCGCCGCCTGCGACTGGCCCGCCGGGGTCGTGTTCGACGCGGCCCAAGCAGAGCTCGAGGAACGCGCAATGCGGGTTCCTGGCCCGCGGCCTGGACAAGTCTCGTCGATCTGCGAGCTGCGCTGGAGCCGTCACTTATGCGTCGTAGATGCACTCCACATGCCATTCCACATCCAGCCGAATTGGCGCTGGTTCCTCTCAAGTTTTCGCCGAGGGATCGCCGACTGGAAAAAGGTAGCGGCCCGAGTCGACGAGCGAACTGCAGAGCGAAGCTGCAAGAAGCTGCTTTCCGGCTCATGGCTGCAAGATGCCCGATCACAGGAGACGCGAATGTTTAAGGCAGGCGCTCGCGCGCATAGACCCAACGAGCTCGGCGATGGGCCCGTCGGGAAGCAGGCGGGGAGACCGCGATCCAGATCCAGCGTGGCCCATCGGGAACGAGCTCCCAGGCAGCGCCTCAACATTCGGCGGGGTCGCGCCGCGACCGAGCGGGGGGCTCGGAGCGCCGTCGATGTCCGAGAGCTTGGAGCTCCAGCTGCTGGGGCTCACGCCCCGCTGCCCTGGCCATAGAAGTCGCTCGCGCATCTCTGTGGCCGCGACCACGCCGCCTGCGCCTGCGTCGACGATGGGGCCCAGACGTGCCGTTCCCACGTGCCCTTGGCATGAGGGCCACGTAGTCGTCGTCGCTTTCGGTGCCGTAAGTGACGGCGAATTGCTGCGAGCGCGTCTTCCACGCGGCTGAGCAAGATACCTCTGGCGACTCCGCAGAACGAGGCCCAGGCCAATTGCTCAGGAAGCTGAAACGCTGAGGCTCGGCAGCCAGCTGGAGAAAGAAACTGGGGATGGTGGTCGCCGCTCGCCACGCTCGCGCCACTCGCGACGTCGCTGAAACTCGTCGCCGACTCCGCGCCGCGCGCCCGGCGGCGGCGAGACGTTGGACTCGCCGGCTGAAGACGTCGCGCTCCGTGGCCCAGTCGAGGGGCCGCCATTTGAGATGCAGTCAAGCTGCTGAAATAGGGGACGCGACATAAGGAACGAAGCCTCTGCGGCTTCAATAAGGCCCGGGTTTGCGTGAGAGGCTAGAGGAACAACCGCGGAAGGACGGGGGGAACATCGAGCCCCTTCCGAATCCAAGCTGTTCCTTGTTTCAGCGTCTGGGCTGCAATATTATAGGCGCCGCTGCTACTGGGCCGCGGCGGATTGCGACCCGGGCTGCCCAGCCAACTCATATGCAACAAAGAAACTGATCCACCGAATGGGTGGCCCTCTGTCTTTGTGCCGCTGCCATCCCGGGGCCAAGTCGATTCGCAGTTCACCTCCCCGCGGTTGAAGAACCTGGCCTGTCCGAGCCCGGCATTCCCAGACCTCTGGAAGGGCTGCTGCAGTGCGTCGTCCGCGCGGCGTGCTGACGCTAGGTGCCGCGGAATTGGCTGCGCCGTTCCGATGATGATGGCCACTGAAACCATGTCGCATGTAACCGCTCTTGATCTCGCCGCCGTCACGCTCGGAACTGCGCTGCTCGGCCAGGCAGTCCTGCTCTCTATGCCACTCCGATCCAAACGTGCCGGTCTTGGCATTGATATTGTCGCCGTTCTGGCCGCGGAATCATTTGCCTCCATTGTTGGCATCGGCGCTGCGTCGTCCAACATCTCCACGTCCTTTGCCTTTCCGTCCTGGGCCGCGCCCATCTCTACTGCGGCCTCGACCTTTAACGCTACGAAATCGTTAATTGCCTTTTCCCTTCAGTTGTCCGTTGAATCTCCACTTGGCACTGACCACTGATTTGAGGTCAAGCTCGTCGAGGTCAAGCTCGTCCTAATAGAACTTCCCCCAGGTCATACGAATTGCACTCGGTATCCTATGCGCCATATTTCCCCCCACCACGTCCCGCCGCAAAGTCTATGCAATATAGGTCCGTGTCCTCGGCGTACAAATAACTAAGCGCAGTCGTCATTGTCGTTCTGGTCGGTGTAGAAAGGGTGAATGTAGGCGCCGCCGTTCGCCCTGGCATTTGATGCGAACCCGCTGCCAAAACTTGTTTGGGAAAGCGGCACTTTGCAAGGTCACAGTTGTTCTGTAACCTGATATCTGCTATCCTGCGGGGCGGGAGGCTTTTCCACTGGACCAGCAAATTCATCAAATCTGCCGGTAATCGCATTGATCGGTCGACCTGCCGTCCGCCTCCTGGAATCGCTGCTTGAGTTTACAAAGAGAACCATACAAACCAGCCGCGCCTCTGCGCGTCCTAATATCGAGCAACTCGCACTGTTTGTCCTGGTCGTACATATCGAAACATCCATGAGACGCTGGATGAGATAAGCCACACTTGCGGTGCCGGACCCCTGAATCACCGCGACGTCGCCGTCCACGACCTTGTCGTCTTGCTTCGCCAGAGCGACGGCCGCGTCGCCAGTGATCACTTCACCGTTCCGGGCCATGGCCACCTAGAACGCCCGATCCGAGAGACGACAAGCTACTAACGGGCTGGACGCCTCCTCGCTAGTGGGTGTGATGCACCACCATAGATAAACGTGCTCGAGAAACTGATTGGACGTGTATTTGGGCAGTCTCGGCTTCCAGCCGGGTGGCATGATTTTCGTGAGCTCAGGCAGCGTGCCCGGGAGCTTCCAATCTGCTCCGAGGTGGAACTGGCTACTCATCACGAGTAAGGCGTTCGAGCCGATCTTCCTGGATATCAGCAGGGGCCGGTACTTCGACACGGTGTGTTGGCCCTTTGCCGAGACGTAGCGGCACGCCGTGCGGCGCGCGCGGCGCAGCTATCGTGGCGCAGGTGACCTGATGGAGGGGGCAGGCTGGAACTGGAGCTGAACTTCAGCGCTGTCACCGAACCAACTGCTTAGTCGAATGGCAAAAACTCTGAGCCCTGAACGCGCACGGACCAGGTACTACACTCGATCAGACCTCTTGTCAAATCACATGCTACTACTGCTCTAATGTCTGCTTGTAATGTCAATCTCCCCCAGCCCTCCTCCTCCCTATCAGCCCCTCTCTCCTCTCTGGGCACCGTCTACCCCCCTTGTTCCCGCCCGCTGCCGGAACGTGCAGGGAGAACCAGAACGCCGCCGCGCGCTCCGACCGGTCCATGCTGGCACGTACTGCAGGATCCTCCTCCTCTTACCCCACATGCTCCTCGTCCTAGTCCTCCTCCACCCCTCCCTCATCCCGTTCCCTCCTTGCACGCTGCATCCTCCACTTCGCTGCGTCGCCGTTTCCGCTCTCCTGCTCCTTCCTCCACCTCCTCTTCATCCTGCTCCCCCCCATCCCATCCCCCTCGACAGCGGCGGCGGTGACGAACGATCGACGACGAGCTGGTGAAACCAAAAGGTACGGATACCGCGTGACTCCTCGAACCTCTCCCAGTGTGCATTCTGACCACACTTGCGACGCGATCCCAGCCGTGGCGACGAGGGCCACCCAGGGGGGCCCAAACAGGCGAAAACGAGGGGAAGGGTAGCAGGGTCGCAGCATCGAGCGGCGACGACTGACAAGGATGCCGACTGACGATCAACGATCAATAGCGACGGCGGCGGCGGCGAGCCTCCACCTGCGCAATGTCGGGCGACACGCCCGGCCGGCACTGCCTGCTCTCGTTCGTCGCGCCGGGCAGCTGGTACCAGCGGGCCTCGAAGGTGGCACCGTCCATCCTCTCGGGCGGTCCGCCGTGGAGGTCCAGGGGGGGGGTGGGCGGGGGGGGGGGCCCAGACATGCTCGCGTCGCGGCCAGAAACCACGACGCGAGGTTTTGGGTCACTTTCGGCCTCCAGAGGGCCCCGCCGAGCCTCGGGATCGTCAAAGAGAACCTCGGGATGAGAAACCAGCACTGGGTAACGGGTCCGGACTTCCTGAGACCGCGTACTGAACCGACCAATTCACTGCATGTCTGGAGAAGACGGGGGGGGGCCCGAGAGGGCTCTCCTCAAATCGCGAGCCACGAACAGAAGTATCCATGCCCATGCCTCGCGTTCTGGGCTTTTGTGCACGGTGCCACGGATGCGCGACCCCATGCGTAGGTTCCGCGCGGGGCATGCGCGCTAAACCGCCCCCGATCCATGGAATCGCCGCCGAGGAGCGTGGCCAACCAGGCCGGGCGGCCAGAGGTATGGAGTTGTCTTTCGCCGATGGTCAAAGATGGAACGCATTTTCTAATTCGCGACGGTCGCGGGCGTTATGGGGAGGGGTCGAGGGGGCGGAGGCGGGGCGAGCACAACGCAACGTCCCCACCCCCCACGGTGACTAACTGTGGCGCCCGACGCACTGCGGCAGTGTCGGGGCTCCACGCCATCAGGGAGGGGGGGCGAGGGAGGGCACAACGCGCATTGTGCCCCAGTGTATTCAGTAGGGGCCGACCACAAGAGAAACCTTCCACGAGAAATCCAACACCGAGACCCCAGGACGTCCATCGACTTCTGGTCTGGGAACGTTACTGCGCCTTCCATCGCAAGACCATCGAAACCCACGAGACGCAGGGCCCCCTGGCGGCACGCAGGGTCTCTTGGCGGCCGAGGCACCCCCGAGATGCGCCCGAGCGGCCCGCGAGAGGGAGGGCCGGAGCGGTCAACATCGCAACGCTGGGCGTCGGATCGGATCGGCGAGGGCTTTGGGCTGGAACGCATCGGGCGGAGGCAGCACCGACTCGGATCGGTCGCGCCAGGATGCGCAACGCCGCTCGTGCAAACATCAGGCCGCATCGGATCGTCGTGATGGCGAGGTCCAGTCGGGTCGGGCCAGCCGAAGGCAACATCGAGTCGGACCGATCGAGCCGGCATGGACCTGGCATGGGGGCGGAGAGCGAAGGGGAATCGCGGAAGGGTGGACGTGGGGGGATGGGCAGGGGGATCGGGGAGGAGAAGCGCAGAAGGGGGAGGGGGCGGAGGGGGGATGGGGGTGAGTGAGCGACGCGAGCCGCGAAGCGAATCTGAACGAGATTACAGGGCCCGACGAGCCGCTACAGCCAAACTCAGAACCTTCGGCCATCTGCCTGACAGGCTTCTGCCTGAATTAGGGCTCTGGTGGGGCTTGGGGCGTTGGGACAACTTGGGACGGGCGAGAGTGGAAGGGTTGCGGTTCGAAAGGGGGGCACGTAGGAACAGAGGGGGTTTGACCGAGGGGTGGGCAGGGGACAGGGGAGGAGAAGTGATTGGAAAGGGGAGGAGCGGGGGTAGGGGCGGCGGGGGAGGCGAGGAAGACGTATCGGAAGTCAGGGGGAAGATCTCGGGTTGATGGAAAGGGTGGACGTACGACGGGGGATGGGGATGCGAAGGGAGGGGATGGGGAAGGGCGGGCCGGCGCCAGGAGGATGGGGGTGGAGGGAGAGTATCCCTTTACCAGACCTTCCTCCTCCTCCGCCTCCTCTTGCTCCTCCCTCGTCGTCGGAACCACCGACGGCGCCGCCGTCAGCTGCTGCCGCCTTCCACAAACATCAGAGGATGCGATGCTGTCAATACGCGACCCCACAGAGGTACCAACCAATTTCCGGGGGGTGCTTTTCCGTCCCCGATACGTGTTTCATGACCCTGGGGGGCAAACGTTTAGGAAACGCGCCCTACTGACGGCCTACCAGGCCACCCCATACCAACCCGAAGACCCGAATCTCAGGTTGGGGGGGGGGTATGGGCTCCTTATATGTTTTTCGATGTTCCCCGACCCCCCCCCCTCCGTGGAAATGGAAGGCAAATTGTTGTCGCTTCGCGAATCCCCACCAGCCCATCCAGAAACGATGCCCAGAGGAATTGCCTCGATCAGAGAAGTGGGCAGCACACAGAGGAAGCCATTATGAGACATCTTGGGATATCTTGAGCCATCTTGGAGGTCATTTTGGGCTCTCCCAGACGCTCTTGGAGTCATCTTAATCCGTGCCCCCCCCCAAGAGGCCTCCATGTGGCTAAAACCTGTGTAGAATCAATGATTAGGCATTCTCGCCGAGGCCTCTTGGAGCATCTTGGGTGCATCTGGGGGGGCTCTTGGGGCCTCTTGGGGGTCTCTTGGGGGCCTCCGGGGGGCCTCTTGGGGGCCTCTTGGGGCCATTTTGGGGCCATCTTGGGACCTCTTGGGGCTTCCTGGGCGCTTCTTGGGGCCATCTTGGAGGAGATCGATCAAACAAGAGGGGGGGTTTAATTAGCGTCCCCCCTCGGAAGCCCCTAAAATCGCCTCTTGGACCCCTCTTGGAACGCTCTTGGAGTGCTCTTGGGCGCTCTTGGGGCCGTCTTGGGGCTCTTTTGGGGCTCTCTTGGGGCCCTCTTGGGCCATCTTGGAACCATCTCCAGGCCTCGGATGGCCATCGGAAGCGAAAAGGCGAGAAAGCAAAAATCATTGATTTTCCTTAGGTTTTGGGACGATTTTGGCCTCTTCGGGGCCTCCTTGGGGAGCTGTTTGGCCACTTGGAGTTATCTTGGGGCCGTCTTTGGGCTTCTTGGAACCATCTTAGGAGCCATCTCGAGCGATCTTGCGCTATCTTGAGCCATCTTGGAGCTCATCTTGGGTTCTCTGAGGCGCTCTTGGAGCCGTCTTGGGCCATCTGGGACGCTCTAACTACCCGCGGCCCCCCCCGTCCAGGTCCAGGGGAGGGGGTAGGGGGAGGGGTAAACCCCTCCCCAAGGGGGAAGAGGGAGGGGTGGAAGAGGATCTGCTCTAGACCACCTACGCCCAGAGGGCTGGTGGGATTGAGGCCTTCGGGTTGGGTTGGGGCGGTTTGGTGGGTGGTGACATACTGAAAAACAAAGTGACTACCTACCAGACCACCCCAACCGAACCCGAAGACCCGAATTTCGGGTTGGGGGGGGTAAGGGTTCCACATGTGTTTTTTCTATGTTTCCCGACCCCCCCCCACATGAAAAAAAGGGTAAATCTGAGCCTTCGGGTTGGGTTGGGGTGGCTTGGTGGGTGGTGACAAAGGTAGCCGGAGATTCGGAAATCTGGGTCCTCGCCGCCGCCGTCGCCGGCGCCACCGTTGCAGCTGCCGCCGCGTGGCCCAGGGCGGCCCCTGCCCCTGGGACCTCACCCTTCTGCGCCGCCCTGCTCGACCCGAGACGATCCGTGAGGCTCCCGGCGCCCAGAGCCGGGCGACAACGCCCGGCCCGGAAAAGTCGAGACGCCGGGATCTCAGGGCCGCTGCAGCTGCCGACGCCGCGGCCGCCGCCGCCGCCGCGGCCGTGAGGGCCCGGGGAGGAGGAGGAGGAGGAGGAGGAGGAGGAGGAAGAAGAGGAGGAAGAGGAGGAGGAGCAGGAGGAGGAGGAGCAGGAGGATGAGGAGGAAGAGGAGGAGCAGGAGGAAGAAGAGGAGGAGCAGGAGGAGGAGGAGGAGGAGGAGGAGCAGGAGGAGGGGGAGGAGGAGCAGGAGGAGGAGGAGGAGCAGCAGGAGGAGGAGGAGGAGGAGGAGGAGCAGGAGGAGGAGGAGGAGGAGGAGGAGGAGCAGGCGGAGGAGGAGGAAAGTCGAGGTCCTCGCGTCCCGCTCGAGGGAGAACGGGGCGCCCGGCTGCGCGGCCGGGGGCACCGGCGCGAGGTCCATGCCGCCCAGGAGGTCGTCCATGCCTTCTCGGGGGGCGAGGATGAAGGGGCCCCAAGACACACAAATAAATACACACTAATAAAAATAGTCACCATATTTTCGCATTTTTTTTGTTTTTGTCTTCCCCCCCACTTCCCATATTTTTGCATATTTTCCTGCGAGTCGACGATTAATCCCACCAGCCCTCTGGGCGTAGGTGGTCTAGAGCAGATCCTCTTCCACCCCTCCCTCTTCCCCCTTGGGGAGGGGTTTACCCCTCCCCCTACCCCCTCCCCTGGACCTGGACGGGGGGGGCCGCGGGTAGTTAGAGCGTCCCAGATGGCCCAAGACGGCTCCAAGAGCGCCTCAGAGAACCCAAGATGAGCTCCAAGATGGCTCAAGATAGCGCAAGATCGCTCGAGATGGCTCCTAAGATGGTTCCAAGAAGCCCAAAGACGGCCCCAAGATAACTCCAAGTGGCCAAACAGCTCCCCAAGGAGGCCCCGAAGAGGCCAAAATCGTCCCAAAACCTAAGGAAAATCAATGATTTTTGCTTTCTCGCCTTTTCGCTTCCGATGGCCATCCGAGGCCTGGAGATGGTTCCAAGATGGCCCAAGAGGGCCCCAAGAGAGCCCCAAAAGAGCCCCAAGACGGCCCCAAGAGCGCCCAAGAGCACTCCAAGAGCGTTCCAAGAGGGGTCCAAGAGGCGATTTTAGGGGCTTCCGAGGGGGGGCGCTAATTAAACCCCCCCTCTTGTTTGATCGATCTCCTCCAAGATGGCCCCAAGAAGCGCCCAGGAAGCCCCAAGAGGTCCCAAGATGGCCCCAAAATGGCCCCAAGAGGCCCCCAAGAGGCCCCCCGGAGGCCCCCAAGAGACCCCCAAGAGGCCCCAAGAGCCCCCCCAGATGCACCCAAGATGCTCCAAGAGGCCTCGGCGAGAATGCCTAATCATTGATTCTACACAGGTTTTAGCCACATGGAGGCCTCTTGGGGGGGGGCACGGATTAAGATGACTCCAAGAGCGTCTGGGAGAGCCCAAAATGACCTCCAAGATGGCTCAAGATATCCCAAGATGTCTCATAATGGCTTCCTCTGTGTGCTGCCCACTTCTCTGATCGAGGCAATTCCTCTGGGCATCGTTTCTGGATGGGCTGGTGGGGATTCGCGAAGCGACAACAATTGTGTATGTGTGCTTCTTTCCCTCCTGAGAGGAGGGGAGGGGGGGCAGAGAAGGGAAAGAGGGGCTAACCTCGTGCTGCTCTCATCGTACTTACAGGACCACATCCCAGCAATAATTAGGGGGCGAACAAACCTACCTCGCTTTTGACCACCCTCGCTTCCAAGAGATACCAAGCGATGCCAAACTACGGCCTGTACTGGTCAGGCCGCTTGGCGAGGAGGCGCGTGGTATGACTTGGTTTTGCCTGGAAGCGAAAGCGGGGTAGGTAATTCAGGGTCTGATTCTCGGGGGGCGAGGAGGGGAGGGAAGCAGAGAAGGGCAAGGGGGGCTAGCCTTGTGCTGCTCCCGTCGTACTTACAGGACCACGTCCCAGCAATAATGGCGAGCACCCAGCAGAAGTGTCGAAACGGCGTCGAACGAGTACAGCCTCCCAGGGCCTTACACGTGAAAAGCCGCCAGTTTCGGTGCTCTCTTAGTGCTTTAATTTCTTTCTGGTGGTCAAGGCGGTAGGTTGGAACATCATACTGATAATCGATACTTGTTTAAACTAGATATGTACACATCTAGCCAACCCGTACAATAAGGACGCAACAGAAGGATGCAAGGACCCTGACAGGCCATGACGAGGGTTTTCGAATGGGGCGAGGCCAGCAAAAATAGCCAATAATGGGCCGAAGGGGCAAGGATGCAAAGGCACCCTTGGGAAAATTGCCAATCCTTCTGCGGGCTGGCAGTGTATACATATATATATATATATATATATAGATGCGTGTACGTATTCCTCTTTCTGTATTCTTTCAGGCCCGGGCGGGGGGAAAACCGCCCCCCCCAACAAAAAAAACGGACTCCCGGGATCTGGGGCTTTGGGACCCTCCGGACGGGCCTCGAAGCGGCCCCCTGGGCCTCGCATGGCGGTTTGCCAAGCCTTCCCAGCACACCTAGGGCGATCAGGGGGGTTGTCGGAGACGTCCCAGAGACACCCAAGACAGCACAAGAGCGCTCCAAGAGTGACCGACGTGACCTCAAGATGGCCCAAGAGGCCTCCAGGACGGCCCCAAAAAAGCCTCCAAGAGCACTCCCAAGAGGGCCCCAAGAGGCAAACATCATTGATTTTCTGAAGTTTTTGGTGACTTTTTGGGGTTCTCCTCTTTTCGGCTTCCCGACGCTCCAAGACGGCGGTCTTCTGGGCGTCCGAAGCCGCCTGGGAGGCTCCCAAATCGCCCCACAACCATCCGAAAAGGGCTTCCAAGCAATCCAAGAGAGCCCCAAAACGGCACAACACGGGTCCAAGTTGGACCTCAGAGAGCCCCATGGCGGTCAAAGATGGTCCCAAGACACCATCCGAAGCATTTCAAATCGTGACCCGGTCGTTCAGGGAGACCGCGGTTGGAGGCAGTGCGGCCCGAGTAAGCCCCCAGATGCCCCCAGAATGCGCCCAGAAGGCTTCCAGAAGGCCTTAAGAAAGCCTGAAACAACTTTTGTGAGGCCCCCAGAGGCTCTCCAAGGAGGAGCCTCCGCAAAAAAGAGCTGAGGAGTATGGAGAAAATGCGCAGTGTATGGCGAAAAAATAAAAAGAAACATGTAGGAAGGATAGCGGAACAAAAATACTATAGCGACGATGCCGGAAAAAAAAGCAACAAGGAGAGATCGCTGAATTGTCGGCTTGACCTACCTGCTATCCCGCCTCCATGCCACACTTCAACGACCAAGGTGCATGGCGCGAAGCGCCACTGCAGTCCAGTATGTGTGTATATATATATACATACAGGTAAAGTTCATTCAAGATCCCCCGATTTGTTGTGCCAAGACGAGAGTCTTGTCTTACTGTATACGGACGGGGCGGATGAGGTGGACGGAGAGGAACATGATTAGAGGGAAAAAAATGTACCTCGCTTTTGACCACCCTCGCTTCCAAGAGATACCAAACGATGCCAAATTGCAGCCTTTACTGGTCAGGCCACTTGACGAGGAGGCGCGTGGTATGGCCTGGTTTTGCCTGGAAGCGAAAGCGGGGTAGGTAATGCACGCTCTGAATGATGTGATGAATGCACGGACAGACGGGGGGGGCTGCCGGGCGGCGGGCGATAGAGGCGTGCGACGGGCGGGCCGGGATTTGAACCCACACCCTGACGATTCTCTTTTCTGCAGCGGGAGGCTCTTGGGTGATGGGTGCTGAGTGGGTGTTGTCTTGGAGACGGGTGCCGTTGAGTACAGGGTGTTGTCTTGGAGACGGAGGTTGTTGAGTACAGGGTGGTGCGCTACGTGGAAGGCGGGCGGGCGGGCGGGCGGGCGGCGGGCGGGCGGGCGGGCGGGGAGCGGGCGGGCGGGTCGGGATTTGAGTCGACTCCTCAAGGATTCTCTCTTGCAGCGGGAGCCTGTTGAGTGCTGGGTGCTGTCTTCGAGACGGAGGCTGTTTTGACCACAAGGCGTTGCCTTGGAGACGGAGGCTGCTGAGAGTACAGGGTGGTGCGTGCTACACGGAAGGCGGGCGGGCGGGCGGCGGGTCTGCGGATCGGCCGTTGAATGGACTCCTTCCGGGTTCTCTCTTGCCGCGGGAGCCTGTTGAGCACTGGGTGTTGTCCTGGATACGGAAGCTGGTGAATACCAGGGTGCACTTTTGGAGCCAGAGGCGGTCTACTCCAGATTGATGGGAGTCGAAACGGACGTGTCTTTCGGGGAACCGCACGAACACGTCGGCAGTAAGAAAACTGCGTGGGGGGATCTTGAATGGACGATGCCCATATAAGTATACGCATACAGGAAAAGGCAAACCGCTATCTAGGAAAAATTGTCCATCCTTATTACGGAAAGGTGCGCTTGGGAAAGGGGCCCCCAGAGCAGCTAGAACCACACGCGCGCTCCGCTCAGCCTTAGGTTCTAGCAATATGTCGCTAGATCCTTCAGTGTGCAGCATCGGAGAGACGATTACGAACCAGACGCGCGTCATGAGCATCACAACGTTTGAACACTAATCGACAATTGTCCGTCCTGCGCGCCCCCACGTGCACAACGCGATGGATCCGAAACGCCGCTTCTCCTGCCTTCCCGACACGCCCGCGCGCGAGCGGCATACCGAATTATCCGCCGAAGACTCCCCGCAACTGAATATCAGAAGTACTGGCAAAGAGAGTATTGATGGGCCGGTGTTCCACCACCAGTACCATATGTAGAAGAGGGAGGAGGAGTAGGAGGAGGAGGAGGAGGACCTCCCCATCATCCCTTCTCCCCCGTCCTCGTTACGTATGGTGATGGTGGTGGACAAGGGGCCCATCAAGAATGGAAGGCAAAATGGAAAGAGAGCACGAACGACGAGCTCGTGAGCATGAATGAGCGGAAATCGCTGCGCTGACTGCAAGGCAAAATGGAAAGAGAGCACGAACGACGAGCTCGTGAGCATGAATGAGCGGAAATCGCTGCGCTGACTGCAGGCAGGCGTCACCTGCCGATTTCGTCGGCCCATATTGATCGGTACAGGCATGCGTTGGTTCGCAAGGGAACAATAAGAAGCAATGGCAAGGCCCAACGGGCCAGGGCGTGCTAAGATCTCCGGTACCTGGTTAACAGTATTTCTAGTTCGCGCGCGCGGGGCGGCCGGGCCAGAGATGCCGGAGCCCTGTTACAGGGCCCCAGGACGGGCCAAGAGGTCCCCAAGAAGCATCCAAGACGGTCCAAGAGGGCCCCGAGACGGCCAAAGATCGCCCGAAGACGCCCAACAGGGCCCCAAGACAGCCCAAGAGGCCTCCAAGACGCCCCAAGGGCCTTCCAAGAGGCCTCCGAAGAGGGCCCCAAGAGGCCAAAATCTTTGATTTTCATTGTTTTTCCCAACCATCCTGTGGTGTTGGGTCCTCGTTTTGAAGAGACAGCGCCCCGCGTTTACTCCTCCTCCCGCTGCCCCCTCCCTCCTGCCATCATCATCATCATCATCATCATCATCATCAGCATCATCATCATCATCATCATCATCATCACCATCATGACGATCATAGGGAGCTCCAGCGAAGGCCCCAATGGCTGCGCTCCCATGCGCCCACCGCGCAGAATTCGGCACACCCCTCACACGTTTCGTGGCCCCATAGGGAGCTCCAGCGAAGGCCCCAGTGGCTGCGCTCCCATGCGGCCACCGCACCCATTTCGGCACACCCCTCACACGTTTCGTGGCCCCATAGGGAGCTCCAGCGAAGGCCCCAGTGGCTGCGCTCCCATGCGCCCACCGCACCCATTTCGGCACACCCCTCACACGTTTCGTGGCCCCATAGGGAGCTCCACCGAAGGCCCCAGTGGCTGCGCTCCCATGCGCCCACCGCACCCATTTCGGCACACCCCTCACACGTTTCGTGGCCCCATAGGGAGCTCCAGCGAAGGCCCCAGTGGCTGCGCTCCCATGCGCCCACCGCACCCATTTCGGCACACCCATCACACGTTTCGTGGTCCCATGGGGAGCTCCAGCGAAGGCCCCAGTGGCTGCGCTCCCATGCGCCCACCGCACCCATTTCGGCACACCCCTCACACGTTTCGTGGCCCCATAGGGAGCTCCAGCGAAGGCCCCAGTGGCTGCGCTCCCATGCGCCCACCGCCCCTCGGCACACCCCTCACACGTTTCGTGGCCCCATAGGGAGCTCCACCGAAGGCCCCAGTGGCTGCGCTCCCATTTCGGCACACCCCTCACACGTTTCGTGGCCCCATAGGGAGCTCCACCGAAGGCCCCAGTGCTGCGCTCCCATGCGCCCACCGCACCCATTTCGGCACACCCCTCACACGTTTCGTGGCCCCATAGGGAGCTCCAGCGAAGGCCCCAGTGGCTGCGCTCCCATGCGCCCGCCGCACCCATTTCGGCACACCCATCACACGTTTCGTGGCCCCATAGGGAGCTCCAGCGAAGGCCCCAGTGGCTGCGCCCCCATGCGCCCACCGCACAGATTTCGGCACACCCCTCACACGTTTCGTGGCCCCATAGGGAGCTCCACCGAAGGCCCCAGTGGCTGCGCTCCCATGCGCCCACCGCACCCATTTCGGCACACCCATCACACGCTTCGTGGTCCCATGGGGAGCTCCAGCGAAGGCCCCAGTGGCTGCGCTCCCATGCGCCCACCGCACCCATTTCGGCACACCCCTCACACGTTTCGTGGCCCCATAGGGAGCTCCAGCGAAGGCCCCAGTGGCTGCGCTCCCATGCGCCCGCCGCACAAATTTCGGCACACCCCTCATACGGTTCGTGGCCCCATAGGGAGCGCCATCGAAGAAGATACTCACAATTGCGGTACTCGCAACTGCATCTGGTTGGGTCCTTCGCCAGGATAACTTTCTATGTTTTTTGCGTTCTGGCTTTTTCGGCTTCCGGACGCTCCAAGACGGCCCAAGAGGCCCCCAAGACCGCTCCAAGACGGCCCACGAGGCTCCCAAGACAGCCCCGGAACGGCCCAGGAGGGCCCCCAAGACGGCACAAGTGCCGCCCAAGACGGACCAAGAGGCCCCAAGACGGGCCCAAGAGGGGCTCAAGAGGGGAACCGAGAACTGAAAAATCGAGCCCTCCGCCCCAGAAGGCGCCCAGGAGGCCCCAAAAAGGCCCCAAGAGGCCCCCAAGAGGCCCCCAAGACGCCCCAAGAGGCGCCCAAGAGGCCCAAAAGAGGCCCCAAGAGGCCCCAAAACGGCCCCCAAGAGGCCCCAAAACTCGGCTAGCCCACAACGGTGCGACAATATGGGCCGGCGGAATGAGCGAAGCGATTAATAAGAAGCAATGGCAAGGGGAGTCCATCCAGCGGGACGGCTCCACAGTGCGCCATGTGAACGGAGAGGCTGGAATATATGATAGAAAGACTTGATGAAACAGTGGAACAGCGAAACAAAAGTAATGACAAGGAGGATGTGGCAGGAAGGATAGAGCGGACACGAGCGACCAGCTCATGAATGTTAACGAGTGGAGATTGCTGAGCCCATCTTGGGCCGTCTTGGGGCCGTCTGGGATCCCTTGGGACGCCGCGCGCCTGGTTGGGGTCATTTGGAGCCACTCAGGGGGTCCGTGGGGCCATGATTATATAGTTTGTTTTTGTGTCTTTTTAATGTCTCCCAACCCTCCTTGGTTGGGTATTCGTTTTGAATAAAGCACTGCTCGCGCATCCTTCCTTCCTCCCACCTCCTGCCTCTTGTCTCCCGCGAGACCTCGCCGTCCCTGGGGGGGGCTGCGATCTGCGACACTGTCGCCACTTTCGAGGGCTGCTGGTAGGTCCCGCGGAGTGAGGCACGGCGCCGACCTGAGCGGGACCTCGCCGTCCCTGGGGGGCTGCGATCTGCGACACTGTCGCCACTTTCGAGTGCTGCTGATGGGTCCAGCGGAGTGAGGCACCGCGCAGACCTGAGCGGGACCTCGCCGTCCCTGGGGGGCTGCGATCTACGACACTGTCGCCACTTTCGAAGACTGCTGGTGGGTCCAGCGGAGTGAGGCACCGCGCAGACCTGAGAGGGACCTCGCCGTCCCTGGGGGGCTGCGATCTACGACACTGTCGCCACTTTCGAAGACTGCTGGTGGGTCAGCTGGGTGAGGCACCGCGCAGACCTGAGCGGGACCTCGCCGTCCCTGGGGGTCTGCGATCTGCGACGCTGTCGTCACTTTCGAGGGCTGCTGGTGGGTCCGTAGCCATTTTGGCTCAAGTCCGTAGCGTTTCGCTCAGGACAGAGTCTCTTGGCGTGGGGGAGCGACGGCCCCCGACCGCTCAGGTCGCCCCCCGCGGCGACACATTTCCCTTCACTGTACTGCGGTATCAGCCCGCATCGCTTTGCGTACCTACACCACGGCGGGCACGCCCCGCGGATGTCTCCCGATGGTGCACGAGGGCCTTTGGTCTCGAGTCGCGTTCAGCAGCGGCGTGCCTGGGCCCAGCCGTGGAACTGCAAGTCGTGCTGGAACAATCAGGGAGAGAGCTGGTGGAACCGGGCCGATCGACTTCATTGCAGCAAGTGCAACCTGCATAAGTCAGTCTGCTACGGTGGCCCGCGTACCTTGCCCACAGTCCCTGCAGTGCACGCGCAGCAGCGTGCAGCTTCGGGCAGCAGCGGCAAGGTCGAGCAGCAGCTCAAGCAATGCCAGGCAGAGTTGGAGAAGCTTCGTGCGCAGCTCGCTCGAGGGCCCCCGCCATCACCTCCAGACCCACGGGATGCAATGGAGGTGGACGAGGGGGGGGCCGACGGCGATCTCAAGCAGCAGCTGGCGGAGCTCAACTCGCAGATCGACGCTATCAAGGACGTTCAATGTAAGGAGGTGCAGCAGGCTTGCCAGCAGATGCGCGAGCGACAGGCGCGCTTGCGGCAGCGTGTCTCTGCGGCCAAGCCTCTGGACACACGCCTCAAAGAGCTCTCTTTCACGCATCAGCGGCTTTGTAAGAAGGCAGCGAAGCAGGAAGAGAACATTCGAGAGTTGGAGGAGAAGGTCAGGTTCGCCCAGGAAGCGGTGGTGCGGGCCAACAAGGAGCTCAGCGCCACCAAGAGTGAGATGGTCGAGATCGAGCAGCAGAGGCGCGAGTTGGTCGTTGCCTGCCCTCAGCCACCGCAGCCTGAGCGAGGGCAGGCGCAGTCGCTGCAGCAGGTCATCGGCGGGCTCCACGACATCTCCGTGGGCCAGCTGGGTGAGATGCTGCAGGGGTTCGGAGGGTCCGTGCAGTCGGCGCAGAAGCTGTACGATGCGGTCCAGGAGGTGCGTGAGGCGGAGCGCGTGTACCGCGAGAAGAGGGAGCAGGAGGCAGCAGCTGCGCGCGCAGCAGCCGAGGAGGCTGAAGCGGAGAGCTCTTCGCCTGCGGCAGCGAGCGCGCCTGCGCCTGCAGCCAGCCCAGCCGCCAGCTGGATCCCAGACTCCTCGGCGGCCGATGCTGACACGCTGCGTGAGTTCCTGGAGACCTGCAATGTTCAAGTACCCGAGGATGAGGATGATCTTCGGGAAGCGGCCAAGCGTGCAGGAGAGCAGATCGACAGCTTTGCCAAGAAAGCCAGAACGAGGACATAGGCTTGCCATTCCCTCGGCGATCAGGCTGTTACTCATTCTTTGTGCGATGGTTAGAGTTGTTACCGCTAACACGACGAGCCATGGGCCAATGGTCCGCATGCTGGAGTCCGACATCACGTCGCTGGCATTTGACAAGGAGTTGACGGTGTTCTGTATTCAGGAGCACCATCTCAGTGACAAGCTGGCCGACCACCAATCGAGGTTGGGGGCAGCAGGGTGCCACGGGGTCTGGGCCAAGGCACTGGACACAGACAACGGTGGTACGACAGGTGGGGTGGCAGTGCTTTGTCCTAAGCGAGTTCAGATCACGGCGCCGCCACGGTGCGACGACGGGCTGCTGGTCCCAGGCAGAGCAGTGGCAGGACATGTTCACAGTGCCGTCCGAGGCGGCTTTGTAGTGGTATCCGTCTATTTGCACGTGGATGACCAGATGGGGGAGAAGAATGTCGCGATCCTGGTGGATGTGGCGGCCTATCTTTTCCGTCTCAACGAGATGGGGATCGAGTGGGTTGTTGGGGGTGACTTTCAGATGGAGCCTGACAAGTTGATGTCGTGGGCCGCCGCTTTCGGGGGCGTGGTGTCCGCCACAGCGGATCCAACTTGTGCGCAGGCAGTGCCAGGCTCCACGATTGATTTCTTCGTGATAAGTGCTAACTTAGCGATCAGAACCACCCCAGCTGTTGTGCTCGAAGATGTGTGTCTCGCTCCCCACAAACCGGTTTCGGTCGGCATTCGAGGGGCTGATGTCAAGCTGTGGTGCAGAGTCGCGCGCCAGCCCAAGAGGATGCCAATGGTTGCCAAGACAGGATGTGCGCGTTTCCCCAGGCGGTGGGCGCGTTTTCGTCAGCAGGTAGCCCAAGCCCGAGATGAAGAGGACCTCAGTGTCAGATGGGATGAGTTTCTTACGAAAGTTGAGCGTGAGCTTCTGGACCGACACGATATTGTAGGGCCACAACGTTCTTTCTACGAGGGCTACGCTGGCAAGCACGAGGTGACTTGGAAGGAGCTCAGTTTCGTGCCGAAGAAGCGTGCGGTCCAGCTGCAGCCTGTGCAGACAGCGTGGGCCACGGCGGCCAGGTGGGCCCGCCACCTGCGATCGGTCAGCCAGGCCCTGCACACGTTCGCGCCGAGGCTAGAGGTGGATGACGGCGACCAGGCAAGGCGTTTCCGACGTATAGCCAAGGTGCTGGTGGATGCCGACAGGTTCTGCGACCGTATCGCCAAGGTGGAGTGGGTGCACAAGGAGCTGGACCACCACAGTAGTGCTCTTTTTAAGGCTGGGCTGTCGGCCCTAGCCGACCCTTTCTTTC
The DNA here is from genome assembly GCA_963575745.1 of Prorocentrum cordatum. Taxonomy (NCBI): domain Eukaryota; class Dinophyceae; order Prorocentrales; family Prorocentraceae; genus Prorocentrum; species Prorocentrum cordatum. Next base: position 80,230 of record CAUYUJ010017342.1, read on the forward strand.
AGGATTTATGCGACCGCATCCTGGAGCGAGCGTCGCTCCAGGAGTCGGCCCACCTCGCCAGCAAGTCAGAGGACTGGCAACGATGGGTGCGAGAAAGTTTCTCAGGAGGAGCCCGCCAGGCCCACAGGTACTCTAGAGCTCGTGCTGTCCAGGAGGTCATTGGAGCCACCCAGAGAGCCCAGCCCTTTGAGCTTTCGGATGAGGTGGTTTCGGACTGGGGGCTTATTTGGGCCACTCACGGGTGCACCAGACCTGAGATCCCTGGGGGCGCCGAGTCTTGGGAAGAACTCCCTGAACTTTCGGTGGCTGACTTGAGAGCTGTCATTTTGAAGTTCCCTGTGTCCACGGCCGTGGGGTGTTGTAAAATACATCCTCGCTCGCTTCAGTACCTTTCAGACCAGGCCCTTGAGGCCTTCGCATCTTTGCTGCATCAATGCGAGCGTCGTCTCTGCTGGCCAAAAGACAGGATTGTGAGCAGGCTCTTCCGTCTGGCCAAGCCAGACGGGGGGCATCGTTTAATTGCGCTCCTAGACTCTTTCATCAGAGTGTGGGCGCGAGCCCGCAGGCCTATCAGCGAGGCCTGGGAGCGTGCCAATAGGACGGAGGAGTTCTGGGGTAGCGGGAAGGGGAGGAGTGCGAGCGATTCTGCCTTCGATTTGAACCTTTCCGCCGAAGTTGCCAAAGCAAAGGGCCTGCACTGGATCAGCGTGCTCCTGGACATGGCCAAGTGTTATGAAATGATCAAGCTTTCGGCTCTCTTTGACGTGTATCGGAGGGTGGGATTCCCCCTTCGATTAGGTTGGATGCTGATTCAAAGCTATGTGACACCCCGTAGGATCGACGCATACGGGAGTTTGAGCGAGAGTTACGTTTCTTTTCAGGGCATTTTAGCAGGTTGTGCGCACGCCTGCGCCAACATGCTTGCAGTGCTGCTAGACCCTGTCAAAAAGATTGTTGCTAGGTATCCGTCTATTAAGCCGAGGGCCCTCATGGATGATATATCCCTTCAATGGTGTGGTGAGACCGCCAAAGGAGGGGAGTTAGTCTTTGCTGCAACGCGAGAGCTGTGCCACCTCCTAGCCCCGATTGGTCTCCTTCTTCAGCCAAACAAGTCTGGGTTCCTCGCGAGCACGACAGCGGCAGAAAAAGAAGTTCGTTTGTCGGCTCGCATGATAGGGTTTCACAGCAAGGCTCATCTTCGCAACTTGGGCCATGATTTGTACGGTAGGCGTGTAATTCGCAAAGTTGAAAAAGCCAGGGTCGCCAAGCTCCAGGGGCGTCGGGCCAAACTTCGGGTCCTGAAGAAAGCCGCGGGGCCTAAGGTGGCCATGCTCTGGCGGACTGGGCTCATGCCCTGTGGGGCCCACGGTGCGGCGGTTTCTGGGGTCTCGGATCAGGTCCTCAGAAGCCTGCGTGCAGTGGCGGCCGAGCTTGCAGGAGCTAGAGGCCGCATGCACGTCACGGCGTTTCTCAGCACGCACCGTGACGAGAACTATGACCCACTAGTCGATGCCACAGTGCCTCTTGTTTTTCGATACTGCTGCTGGGTCTGGGACCGTCGTGCTAGTGATGTAGATCTTTGGCATGCGTGGAACGCGGCGGCCTCACGGCTAGCCAACAGACCGCTCTGGAGGGATGTTCGAGGGCCCGTGGGAGCCGTCTTTTTGAACCTGCTGCGTGTGGGATGGGCCCTTGTGGGACCGACCCATATTCGGACCGACCAGGGAGCTGTTTTGTCGCTTTGCCACGTTTCGCCTTGGGATTTAAAACGCCAGCTCATCGAGGGTATCAACAGGGCTCAGATGATTCAGCTTGTGTCGGCCATCCCCGAAGCTTCTGGCGAGGAGATTGTTTGGGGTCGTGCGCTGCGGGTCGCGGTAAACTCCGTGAGGGAACCTAAGAGGCGCGCGACTTTGAAGGCCTTGCTAGCAGGGGGGCTCTGGCCGCCAGCTCGGAAGTTTAGTCATGGTCTGGCTGATTCGAACCTCTGTCAGTTTTGCAAGCAGCAGATAGGCACATTCGGCCATCACTGGTATGAATGTGAGGAGCTCTGGCGCCAGGGTGACGCCCCAGAGGCAGGGCCCGCATTGCCAGAGGAAAGTTTCAAGCGACGGCAGCTGCTCAAGGACTCGGCTCGAGGAATCCCCCCCGACTTCGATTCGGTTGAGTTGGTTTACGGTTTGCCGTTTCAGCCTGTGGTTTTGGAGCCAGTCCCGAGCGTGCTGCCTGTTTTTTCTTGGGGGGCCACCCACCTTCCTTGGGGAAAACGTGTTTACACCGACGGCTCGGGCCACGCCAACGGAGTCCCCGAGATGGCCCGCTGCGGCTGGGCGGTTGTCGAGATGTCGGCCCGAGGATGGCCGATCAGGGCCCTGTATGGAGGCCTCGCGGGACGGTGCCAGACGGTGCCGCGAGCCGAACGGCAAGCCCTCTTGGAAGCTTTGAAGGTGGTCCCCCCTGGAGCTGAGCTGGTCTCGGACCACCGCTCGGCAGTGATCGAGGGCAACAGCTGGGATCCAGCTCTGGCGACGGGAGCGTTCAAGCACGCGTCAATCTGGAGGCAAATTTTTAAAATCGTCGGATCGAAGGAACGACCTTCCTTCCGTTGGACCCCCGCCCATGGAGATCTGGACGAGATTTTGGAGGGCGAGTGGTCGTTTGTTGAGGCTGGTGTTTCGCGTGAGTCCGATCTCCTTGGGAACGGGTGGGCAGACTTTTTCGCGAAGATGGGTGCTGCTCAGATCCGAGCGGCCGAGAGTGCAGTCGAGGCAGTCAGAGTCGGCCTCAGCGAGGCCAAGCTGAATCTTGATTTTATTTCGCGGGCGGCCCAATTCGTGGCCGCGTCTTCGGTCCCCGAGCCGAGGCCGCCTGCCAGGCCGAGAAACTCCACGGCCCCTCCTTTGGCCCTGATGGCCCACGACCTCGAAACGATTCCGTCGGGAGGTGTGCGGTGCACATGGTGCCACAGTATCGCGAAGTCGGCAGGAGGCCGAGCCAGGCTTGAGCAGCCTAGCGCGGTCTGCAGGCCGACCGACTTGCATTTGTTTTTAGCTGCTGTCCGACACCACCGCCTCGGGGGCGTCCTCCCTAGGGCGCGAGGTGAGGCGGTGCGTCGAGCGTGGCAGGCCCTCGGCTTCGAGGGAGAGCAGGGTGAAGCTGTCGCCCCGCCGTCGGTCTTCCACTTCTTGCAGCACCAGGTCGCGGCTGTTGGCCGCTACCTGATCTGTCAACGTTGTGGGGCCCACGCGCTGATTGAGGCGCCGAGCTGGCGCGCCCTGCTTAAGACCTGCGCGGGACGCATGTCCAAGGACCAGCGGTGGTTCCTGGACCGTGTCTGTGCAGGGCGCGAGCCCCGATAGGGGCGAGCAAGGGTGGGCCGACCCTGGGGGTTAGCCCACCGCCTGCTTGCCCCTATCTGGGGCTCGTTCTTTCCTTGCGGGCGGTGCTGCACTGAGCACCCGCCCTTTCCTTTCTGTTGAGAGGCTTGCCTCTCGGTGCTCGCGGCCAGCGCCCGAACGGACGAGCGCTCGCATCGGCGTGGAACGTGGAACGGGCTGCTGGTGGGTCCCGCGGAGTGAGGCCCGGCGCCGACCTGAGCGGGACCTCGCCGTCCCTGGGGGGCTGCGATCTGTGACACTGTCGCCACATTCGTCCTCCCACTCCCCTCCCCTATCCCACGCCAGTCCTCCTCCGGCCCTTCTCCCCAGGGGGAGGGGTCCCAGGAGGGAGTTGTTTTTCTCCTCCTCCTCCTCCTCCTCCTCTTCCTCATCCTCCTTCTCCTTCTCTCCGCCTCCTCCTCCTCCTCCTCCTTCGCCTCCTCCTCCTCCTCCTTCTCCTCCTCCTTCTGGTCGTCGTCGATGTCTTTCAGGGTCGGCGGTACTGGCCGTCAGGCCTTCATACTAAGCGTCGGGGGGGCGTCACCCCCGCCGACAGCCCCACATCGACCCCCGTCACGGGCAGCCACCGCGCGCCAAAGGCACTCCGACCCCCATCGCGGCGCGACGACGAGGCGAGGTTGACCTCCGTCGTGGGGGACCCCGCCACGCTTAGTAAGAAACCCGGAGTAGAGAGAATGGGAGATAAAGACAGAAAGAGAGAGACAGAGAGAGGATGAGAGAGCTCTCTCCCTGCAGGCGGAGGACGACTGACGACGCCGCCCGCCGACGACGAGCCCCTGCAACCCCCCACGGACACCTCCGAGGACACCCCCAAACGTAGATTATGTTGTCCCTATTGTACTTAAGGACCACATCCCAGGAATATTTCGAGCACCCAGAAAAGTATCGAAACAATGTCGAACGAGTACCGCTTCGAAGAGCCCGACACGCGAAAACCCTCAAGGCTCGGTACCTTCTGGGTGCTCGAATTTCCCCTGGTGGTCAAAGCTAAACTAGGTTGGAATATCATAAGCGTAGAAGAACAAAACACTGCATAAACATAGGCGTTCGGAGGTCCGCGCGGATTTCTTAGACCTGCGCTGATTCCCCATCCCTATAGTGCGCGGAGCGCGTCAGGGGCGGCGCCCGAGGCGCCGCCGGGAGGCTCCGGCGCAGACACCGAAAAGATCTCGCGGAGCTCCGAAGGTGTACACCCTGCGAAATGCTTTAGAAATCATGGGTTAAGAAATGGATAGACTCAGAATTTGAATAAAACCCAGAATTTCGACTGAAATCTTAGGATTTACATTGAAACATCTAGAATAATCGAGACCCTGGCCGAAAACTTAGGTTTTCTTAAGCATCGCCTAAGGTGTATGTTGCTGCACTTTTTCTATCCGAGAGAAACCGCCCAACGCCTCTCCGAGCACCTCCGCGGCCACCCCGAGGACCCCCGACGGACGACACCGCAGCGACGCCGCCGACGCCGAGCACCACGCCCGCGGCGACAGCGGCGGCGGCGGCCGCGGCGGCCACGACCGCGGCGACGGTGGCGGTAGCCTGGCGACGGCAGCGACGGCATTGACGGCCGACGGCGCGCGGCGGCGGCCAGCGAAAGCGGAGACCGAGAGCTTACAGCCGATCCGCACAGCAAGGATCGGCAACCATCCCAAGGCTACCCTTGCATCCTCGCCTCCTCGGCCCATCCTTGGCCACTCTCGTCGGCCGCGCCCCGCTCGCACAGTGCTGGAGTGGGCTTCCAAGGCCCTCGCATCCTTATCGCGCATCCTTACTGTACGGGTTGACTGTACCGAGTCGCCGTGGGCAGCTTCGGCGAGGGCAGTCGGCGGCGGCGGCGGCTTCACTAGCGGCGACGACGGCGGGGCCCAGCAGGTCGCCGACCGGCGCCGCGGCGGGCGCGGCCGCGGCGGGCGCCGCGGCAGCGGGCGGCGGCGGCCCATCTCCTGACGGGCCGGCGGCGGCGACCAGGGCGGGGCGGCGGGGAGGTGAGAATGGTGAGGACATGGTGAGGACGGTGAGGACGGTGAGGACGAAGACCACGTGGACGGCGAGGGACGGTGAGGATCAAGACCACGTGGAGGGCGTCGACGTCGGCGACAGTGGCAGCGGCGGCGGGGATGACGAAGACGAGGAACCCGACGCCGCCATCTTCGCCGTGGGCGGCGACGATGACGACGACGACGACGACGACGACGACGACGACGACGACGACGGGGAGCAAGCTGTGTGGCGTACCGATCCGGTCCTGAGGAACCGGTCCTGCGGAACCTGCAGTGGTCCTGCGGAACCTGCAGTGGTCCTGCGGAACGGGGCCTGTGGAACCAATTCTGTGGAACCAGTCTTGTGGAACTGGTCCTGTGGAATCGGTTCGGCGGAGCCATTTCTGCGGAACGTGTCCCATTGAACTCATCTTCGTTGAACCGAACCGGTCGTCTGTTGAACCGGTCTTCTGCCCAAACGGGCGACCTCAAACGCCATCGTGGTGCTTCACGCGAATTATGAACCGGCGATCCCTGTAGAAGGTTGTAAACCGGCTGAGCGCTGATGCTGACACTCGGAGACGCCCCGACAGTTACAGAACCCGATGAAGGTCAGGAGTCCCTGCGGCGGTGGCGGTCTGCCCGATGAGCGTCGAATGTAGAGAGAAGCGGAGACAGTCGAGCAGTGCTTTTCTCCAAGGCTTCATGAGGCCAGCCTGTGCAAGGGTCTCATTGATGCCTGCGCCAAGCCAGAAGACACGATGGCCAGCGGCGGATGGTCAGAGGAGACGCCAATTACGGTCAAGTTCAAAGAGCAATCGGCAGCGGTGCCTTTAACACCGAGAACGGGTCATTGCCAAAAATCAAGCGACCAAGCCAGACACCTCCCAGGAAGTTGGTAAGGTTCAGGGGAGGAGACAGAAGGAAGGAAGAAAGGGAGCTCGACCCAGGGACATCTAGCGGACAAAGAGTTCTGACCCACGAGGGTCAAAAAAGACTGTCCCGAGCACTGGTAGGTTTGTCGCCCTGACCCAGAAGCCGATGGGCAACAACCACAACGGCGATGCCGAGTGCGCCGAATGTGCACATGCCCACGACAAAATTCCCGCCCGTGATGCTCATGGCTACGACACTGATCCGGACACACACAGCGAACAATCCCGCCGCGCTCAGAAGCACTGGGAACGTCCTGTTGAACCTCAGGCCGAGGGCTCCGAGCGCCGCGCTAACAGCGGAGAAGGGCAGCCAACAGAGAAGCTCATAGGCTCCTGTGTCGGGGCCCCAGAGCATACTGCACGTGCCCAGGAACACCGCCAGCGACCCCACGTTCATCGTCCACGTCACGAGCTCCACGGACCCCCATCTTCCACTGGAGGCACGCAGCGCTGCGGCGGCTCCGATTGCCGCCGCCCCGAGCACCACCAGGCTGCCAGAGCCCCAGTACCAACCGAAGGCATCATCGTCACCATATGCGCCTGGGAACATCCCCCAGATAGCCATGGCGCCCGAGAGCAACCCCGCGAACAAATTCGTCACCAGTACGGCGCGATCTGGATCTTCGGGGAGCTTCCTCATGAGAAACGCAGCGGTTGCGCTCGACGGGATGCTGACGCAAAACAGCACCATCACGGCTGTCACGTTCTGCGAAGTAAGAGATGCGGCCTGCAACCCGATAACGCCCACAACTACAGGGAAATTGGGCCAAAGCATCCCGGCCATCTGCCGTGGCACCGCGCCGATGCAGAACCAAAGAACAATGCCGTAGACGGACGTGAGCACGATACCAACCGCTGCGCTCTGGGTCCAGAAATAACCGACCAAGCCCCAGATGCAAAGCTGGAGCAGCATCGTCGCGATGAAGCCGAACACCTGCATGGGGTCGCACTTCACAGACGTCAGGCTGGCCCCCTGCGGAGCCAGGCCCCCAGGCTGCGCCCGCACCAGCTCCTCCCACGACTTGAAAGCGTAGCCGCGCATGTGGGCCTCGAAACTCCTGCGGGTGACGATGATTGACTCCGGCAGCGCCAAAGGCACCTCCAAAGGGGCAAGCCAAAACACATGTCTTCCGTGCTCGCTCTGCCATCGACTTCGCTCGCTCTCTCCCGGTCCCGCCTCCGCTGCAAAACGAGATCAAAACGAAAACGGCCCACGAGATCGCCAGAATTGGGCGTTGCTTCATGGGGGGGTCGCAAATGGGGGGGTCAGAAAAGGTCCCCTTTCGTGCCCCTTTCGGGCCCCTCCAGAGCCCCAGGGGGCTCGTTTAGGTACCGTTTGGGTACCTTTTCGGACCACCCTCGCCACCCCCCCATTTACGACCCCCCCATTACGCAACGCCCAACAGAACACTGTTTAGCTCGCGCCGGCAGTGGCACCTCCTGCTCACCCTCCCCTGCGATGCCAGCCTCCACATCACGGCTCAAGTCTGCCCCCCTCTCTCGGGCCAGGGGGCCGCCCGCGGCACGAGCGCCGGCCCCAGAGAGGGCGGCAGGGGAAGTGACAAACGCCTCCGGCCGCCCAGTCCCGAAATCGGCGTCGGCTTGGGCCAGAAGCTGCTCTCACTCTCCCAGGCAT
>CAUYUJ010017342.1:95677-98177 GCA_963575745.1 Prorocentrum cordatum
TTCTCGCCGCGGGGCTCGTCGCGTGCGTCCGTGGGTGCCGATGGCGCCGTTTGTCGTCTCGCGTTGGCGATCGTCACTGGGGGGACTGGTGGCCCGCCGATGTGCGGTTGTCGGTGGTCCGCTGCTGGTCTTGTGTTCGCTCGAGCTGGTCGTGAGGCATTGTCTTCGCGGTATCCCAGGCACATGAGCTCTTTGATCTGCTGTCCTGGACACTACGCGGGTCCCGTCCCCCTCAGCCCGTGGTTGATCCTCAGCCTCCTCCTCCTCCTCCTCCTCCTCCTCCTCCTCCTCCTCGTCCTCCTCCTCCTCCGCCTGCGCCTCCGCCTCCGCCTTCGCCTCCACCACCGCATCCGGCTCTGCCTCCGCCTCCGCCTCCTCCTCCGCCCCCTCCTCAGCCTCCGCCTCCACCTCCTCCACCCCCGCCTGCACTTCCGCCTCCGACTCCGCCCCCGCCTCCACCTCCTTCTCCTCCTCCATATCCTGCTCGTCCTCTTCCTCCTCCTCCTCCTCCTCCTCCTCTTCCTCCTCCTTCTCTTCCTCCTCCTCCCACACCCTCTCCCTCTCCTTCTCCTCGTCCTCCTCCTCCTACTCCGCCTACTCCACCTCCCTCCCCTCCTCCTCCTCTTCCACCACCTCCTCCTCCTCCTACTCCTTCACCTCCTCCTCCTCCTCCTCCAACTCCTCCTCCTCCTCCTCCTCCTCCTCCTCCTCCTCCCCTCATCTGCCTCCTCCTCCTCCTGCTTCTCCTCCTCCTCCCCACTCCGCCTCCACATCCGCCTCCAATTCCTCCTGCTGCTCCTCCTCCTCCTCCTGATCCTCCTGCTCCTCCTGCTCCTCCTACTCCTGCTCCTCCTCCTCCTCCTGACCCTCCTCCTCCCTCCTCCTGACCCTCCTCCTCCTGCTCCTCCTGCTCCTCCTCCTCCCCACCTTCTTCTCCCTCCTCCTGACCTTCCTCCTCCTCCTCCTCCTGCTCCTCCTGCTCCTCCTCCTCCTCCTCCTCCTCCTCTCCTCCTCCTCCTCCTCCTCCTCCCTCCTCCTCCTCCTCCTCCTCCTCTTCCTCTTCATATTCCTCTTCCTCCTCCTCCTCCTCCGCCTCCTCCTCTTCCTCTTCTTCCTCGTATTCCTCGTATGCCTCTTCTTCCTCCTCCTCCTACTCCCCCTCCATTCCCGCTCCTTCTATATAACTCTTCCCTGTCGCACCCCGAGCCCAGCTTTTAGGATAGGCTGGGCGTTTCGCCTGAGACTTCCTCACCATATATGACTCCGGAACTCACAACAACAAAGACAACAGCTTCACATATGGATGGCGGGTTGTTTTCGAAATGTGGCTCTCGCCTTAGCGCCGCGCACATTCGTTTTCAAGATCCGCAAGGGCTTCATGGATTGAGAGCGGGTCGTTTTCAAACTATGGTTCTCGCCTGAGCACTTCGCACTTTCGTTTTAAACATTTGCAAGGGTTTCACGGATCGAGGGCGGGTCGCTTTCAAAATGTGGTTCTCATCGTAACGCCGCGTACATTCGTTGTAAAACTGTTAGAGAGCTTCACGGATTGAGGGAAGTTCCTTTTCAAAATGTGGCTCTCGCCCTGGCGCCGCACACGTTCTTTGCTTAAACGTTGCAAGAGTTTCACGGACTTCGATACTGAACGTACCAAGAATGGTGTTCTGGAAGGATTGAGGACTTTGCGGGTGCAACAGTTATGTTGATTCGCGATTTGGAGATCCAAACAATGGCGTTATGGCACGATTGCGGATCGCCAAAACGCAGCAGACAGGCGGATACGTCGCGTTGAAATCCCGAGACCAATATTTTGGCATGCTTCAGGATCTTCAAACGGTTGTCTTTCAAACGAGGCAGTTCCCTCAATGGAAATGAACCGTTGTAGGGGCCTATGAAGAGGGAGCTTGGAGGAAGGGTTGACTCCAACATCGTTGATCACTCTTGAGTTTACACTGATCATCCTCCTCCTCCTCCTGCTCCCCTCCTCCTCCTCCCCCTCCTCCCTCGGCCCTTCTCCCCGTCCTCCTCCTCCTCCTCCTCCTCATTCGCCTCCTTCGCCTCCTCCTCCTCCTCCTCCTCCTCCTCCTCCTCCTCCCTCCCCCTCCTCCTCCTCGAGGGCGAGGAAGCCCCCCCCTCGTAGGGCGCGGGCGGCAGGCGTTCGGTCGAGCAACGCGTGCCTTGGCGGGCGCCGCGGCTGGCGCTGGAGGCAGCTCCTCCTCCTCCTCCTCCTCCTCCTCCTGCTCCCCCTCCTCCTCCTGCTCCTCCTCCTCCTCCTCCTCCTCCTCCTCCTCCTCCAGCTCCTCCAGCTCCTCCAGCTCGTCGTCCTCCTCCTCCTCGTCCTCTTCCTCCTCCTCCTCCTCCTCCTCCCCCTCCTCCTGGGCAGCCGCGCTCGAGTACTTTGGTGGCAACATGCGAGCCCAACCCCCGCCAACCATCGATTCTCCTGAATCGATGGGAGGCGGGGATGGGGTTCAAACTCTTCGCCGCGTGCTCGACGAAC
>CAUYUJ010017342.1:103177-105677 GCA_963575745.1 Prorocentrum cordatum
CGTCAGCGCGCCCCTGGTCCCTGCCGCCGCCGCCGCCCGTCCCCGCCGCTGCCCTCGTCGTCGTCGTCGCCGGCCTCCTCGTCGCCGTCCTCGCCCCCCACGTCGCCCGGATATCGTCGCCGACGGCGCCGTCGTGACCGCCGCCGTGGCGACAGCCGTCGCGGGAACCATCGCCACCTCCGCTGTCGCCGTTACTGCGACCGCCGCCACCGCCGCCGTCGCCGTCGGGGCGCACTCGGACGAGGATTCCGAAGGGAATCCAGCCGTGGCGACAAGGGCTCTCCAGGACGAGCAGCGGTATCGGTATATTTCCCGACTCTGATCCCAGACCCCCGATGTCATGATTTTGTCAGGATGCGGACCCCCGAGAGTCCTGGACCCCTGTCCAAGGACTGCATCTTCTCCTGAGCGCATAGCCTGCAAGATGGCACTGGCGAAATGCTCGGCGGCCACGGAAGGGCTCAACCGACGTACAGAACTCCAATCGGTCTGCCGGATACAGCGTCTGATCGACGACCACAAAGCCTGCGAATCCTTCCATCCTCGTCGCACGACCGCGAAGGGAAGCAGACGAGGGACAGAGAAGTAACAGAGGTAGAGAACACAGTGTCTTGACGGCCCCCGAGGACCGGCAAGGGCCCCCTGGAGACCAAAGCTACAACAGGAGCTTGACCACAAGAAACCTTCCACAACACACCCCTGGACCTCCATTGATTTTTGGTGTGGGACCGTCACGCTTTCCATAGCAAACCATCGAAACCCGAGGAACCCGAGGCACCCTGGAGGCAAGCAGAGTGTTTCTCCGCATGGGCTTCCCCTGCAGTGAGAAAACTCCCGACCAAGAGGCTCCCCCTCCGAGCGAGGGCAGTCCGCCCGCCCGCCGTAGCAACGAGGACCCCCTCGCAGGAGGCCCAAAGAGGCGCAAAGGAAAGGCAGGGCTGCGGGCTGCAGTATCAACCGTATGCTGGTGAGAATAATCTCATGGGGATAGTACAAGTTCGGGGTGCAGCCAGGAGAGTATAATTTTCCCAGAGATATCGAAGTTAGGATATCTCGAGAGATACAAAGGGAAAGGGGGGATGCTTTATTATCTGGGGTTGCGGTTAGGGAACCCACAAAAGACGTACGCGCTCAACCATGTACATGAATACGGCCCCCCAGTTCGCGAGACCAGCCTTGTGGTACGAACGTTCGCGCAATGCGTACATCCGAAACCACTGTGGATTCGTGTGCGTGTACGTCCGCCTGTCTCTCCAGAGGTGTGGTACCTGTTTCGTCCTTTTCAAATTATGCCTCGGCTCTCTGGGGGCCGTTCGGGACGATCCTGGCACCCCCGGGACGCCCTCGATGAGGCGCAGCTGAGGCAGACCGCCCTGAACCCACCCCCTGGCCCCAAAGGGTACCGATAGCGGTGCAGTGGAAGCCCGACCACAAGAAACCTTCCACAAGGCACCCAACCCTGAGACCCCAGGGCGTCCCTTGATATCTGGTGTGGGAACGTCACGCTTCCAATGGCAAAACCATGCAAACCCAAGAAACCCAGGGCACCCTGGAGGCAAGCAGGGTGTTTCTTGGCATGGCCCTCCACTGTATCAATACCTTCTCTCCTCCTCCGAGCACCCACGTCGCCGCCGACGTCGCCATCGTCGACGCCGCCGCCGCTGTCGCCGTCGCGAGTCCGCCCGCGCTGAGGCCGCCTCGCCGCCCGCCGCCGGCGGCGCCACAGTCCCATCGGCGGGGGGGGGCTGCATCTTGCACACCTGGCGCGCCAAAGGGAAAGCAAACAAATCCTTCTCGATCGACCCTCCTCATCCTCTGAACATTGTTTAACCGACCGCCATCCCCAGCGGCGTGGCCTGGGCCCCACTGGCAGATTTACCCCCCTGGATTGGGATGTAGGCCGTTCCCTTCGGGTTTCGAGGTGTGCATCCCCAACTGGGTTGGTGATTCGGTGGGGGTCTCGAAGGGGATGGGGATGGGGATGAGGATCGGTTAAACGGTACTGATTCTCCTCGATCTTCCTCCTCCTCCTCCTCCTCGATCGACGCTCCTGGGGGAACCAAAAGGTACTGATACCGCTACTCCCCGGACCTCTCCCAGGGTGCATTCTGACCAGGATTTCGAGGCGAATCCAGCGGAGGCGACGAGAGCTTCCCAGGAGGCCCCAAACGGGGAAAACGGGCGAATCCTCCTCTGAGCTCCTCATCCTCCTCCTCGATCTTCCTCCTCCTCCTCCTCGATCGGCGCTCGTCCTCCTCTCCGGAGCTCCTGGCGTCTGCACCTGTTCGAGCCAGGCGCCGTCGCCAGGTGTCGGGCCCTCGGGCGATGGTGCCGAAAGCTGGGGTCCAGGACTATGGTCGTCAGAGTGAGGGGGCCGACAAGCCATTCGTTGTCCCTGGGCGCGTGGCTGAATAGGGAACTCGTGGTGAAAATTATGTGTTGCGTTGTTGTTGATGATGTCTGTTGTTGTTATGGTTGTTGTTGTTGGTGTTGTTATTTT
>CAUYUJ010017342.1:110677-138177 GCA_963575745.1 Prorocentrum cordatum
AATAATTGCAGTCGGAACCGGGCCAGACGAACGTCCAACAAGAACATGAGAACCTCGGTCGGCCAGAACAAGCAGAACAGCCAAGGGTACCCTCCCCAGGATGCACAAAAACATCCAACGAACACAGAGTACCCTCCCCGAACCGACCTCGACCTTGTATCTCGATCCGACTGTAGCGATAGGCGGAGGAGACAGACGCACGTGCTCGTCCCCGCCGTCCGCCAGAGAGAGACACCCGCATCCTGCCCTGGCCACTCCGACGCTGCGGGCTCGGGAAAGGAACGGGACTGGAGGGAGAGGGAACGGACCGGGTGAGGATGAATCGAGAATCTCTGAGATCCAGCGGATCTGGAGGATGTCTCGGGCGCCGCGGCCTTCTCAAAGAGTTCCGGAACGCTCTGAATGCGTTTCAGAACGCTCCGGAACGGATATATCCTCGTCCTGGCCCCGTCCGATGGAGGGAGTCTGCAAAGAGGGCAGGATCAGTCAGCATCAAATCGGGAAGCCATACCGGATCGGAGCGTGCCTCGGATGGGGATGCATCGGTGCAGAGTCGGAGTCGAATCGGATCGGCCGCGCAAGGATGCCCAACATCATCTTGCAAGCATCGAGCCGCATCCGATTGCTGAACATCGAAATCGAATCGGATCGAGACTGGCAAAGTCGCAATCGAATCGGATCGAATCGGAATGGACCCTGGAGCAAAGGGAGAAAGAGAACTCCTTGGTTAAGGGCGGCTATATCCAGCGAAGGAAGAGGGAATAAACGTGATCATACAAGGCCATGGGCTGCGGAAACTTTGAAAAATTAAGAACCTAATAAACAATTCCTCCTTCTCCGTGCCTCCCTCCCTGCTACTCCTCCAGGAGGACGCCCTTTGCTGTGCGCCCGAGACCGGGAATGGGTTGGGGCCCTGGCTCAGCACGAACTTCGTGGCTGGCTGCTTGTAGATCGTGCTGAGGGTGTTGAACTCCTCGAGGATCCGCTCCCTAGACTCGTTGTCCATCTCCTCCTGAAACTCCTCGACGACCTTCCCAGCGAAGCAACGTGAGAACACGGCGGACGTCTTTGTGGCTCTACTTCGGGCCCCGGGGCTCCCACGAATCGATCCAGCCCGAGGAATCCCGCCAGAACCCAGACTTTCCGATTTCATCTGATCTTGTCTCTGGCCAGTCAGAGTGCACCCAGATCCCTCGACCCGCTGTTGTTTTTCGCCCCTGGTCGGATCTTCACTGCTGTGATTCCAGGGGGCAAAGAGTTGTTGGAAAGATTGGCAGCAGTGGCTCTTTCGCGACGCCTGGAGGTCTCTGGGTGCTCTGGAGCGCATCCTGGTCAGGACTTCAACGCGGATCAAGCCGTAGCGACGAGGACGTCCCGTGCTACCAAGAAGTGCCCAAAACATCGACGACCCCGCAACGCAGTTAGGTATCCTGGTAAACCCTCGGGGGGGGGAAGAGGGCGAATGAGGAGAGCTGAGGACGGAGGAGGAAGTGAAGAGGAGAGAGGGGAGGTCGGGAGGAACGATCCCCAAATAACCCCCTGTGAATGCATTGGTGGTGCGACATCGACGACAACGACGACGACGTCAACGTCATCGATGAAAGCTGGATGTCTCCCAGATGGTGTCCGATTCATGGGGTCGGAAAATCATGTTTCATTGCCGATGCATCGGCGCTGTCGGCGTGGAGCCGGGGCTCCACATCCAGCCGCGTCGGCGATGCATCGGCGATGTGGAGCGATCCTGCGACCCCATCTGCTCGAATCCCATGTGGGAAACCTAACAAAACAGGACCTCCTTCGGAGCGCAGATCACGCGCCGGGCCTCCTCGGGGGAGTGAAGCAGCAACCTGTAATACAGCATCGCCCGGTCCCGCACGTCGGGGTGCGAGGACTCCTGGATGGCCTTTGCGGGACGACGAAGACGACGACGACGACGACGAGGACGACGACGACGACTAAGACGACGACGACGACGACGACGGTTTGGTGCGCAGGAGAGAAGGCGGCCGGGAATTCGGCGGCGCGCCTGCGTCCAGTCTGGTACACCCGGTCGCTATCATGGGCAGCGGGGGCGCGGGAACCGCCTTGAATAAATTCCCGCGAGCAAAAGTTGGCCACTGTTGGCTTCCATGGGCCGTAGGGCCGTCAACCAGATTTTCCCAATTTGAGTGGAGAGGACACATTGCTGTAATAATGCAAGGGACATCTGATCGACTGCACTCGCGGTGACTGAAAATAACGGGCCTTCCAAAAGGGGTCCTGACCTCTTGGGGTCAACGGTATGACGCATCATGACACACGTGGTCAGGAGTGGGCGATGGGACCATGACGACAATGACGAGGATGTTGACGTTTTTGCCCCTCTTGGGCGTTCGAGGGTGGGGGACCCTTCGGCGCCACGGCCGCATCCGCCTAGAACTCCAGGCCAGGACACGCTGCGCGAGGCGTCCCAAGAACAAAAAAAACAACCATCTAATAAAGCGGAGAAAAAGGAGGAAGAACAGCCGGGAGGACGGAGGAGAAGCGGGGAGAGGAAGAGGAGAAGGGGGGTAGGAGTCCAGGAGTCCTGGAAGTGCGCTGCGCACACCGCACACAGGCGGGCCGCAGAGGCACGCAACCAACACCCCCCAACCCCCCTTGATGGGAGAAAGTGGGCCCGAAGGCGCGCGCACCGAACAGGGGATAGGCAGCTATCTCGGCGCCCAGCGACTTGCCTCCAGCCGAGATGGCGCGCTGCGTAAGGGGGCGGGCGGTTCACTTCGCAACTGCGGGGTGCTTCCCGTTTAACAGCCCCTGCCCAATCACCAGCTGCCATACGCAACTGGGTGTGTTCCCCAAGGCGACTGGGCACAAGGCCACCATGGGACTTACCGACCAAATAGCCCCGCCTCACAGACAAATGCGCAATCTCCCGTGCCTGGTTCCCACTTCCAGGTCACGGGGCGTGGCTAGCGCCGCTGCCACTGGCAACATGCCCCCAGTCGCCACATGCAGTCGACTGCAGTCGACTCTGACGGTGTGCCCCAAGGAGTGTGTTTCGCTGACACCATGAGAGCAGGTGTCAGGCCCCCAACCTCGGGGCGGGGGGGAGGAGGAGCATGGAGAGGGGGAGGAGGAGGCGGAGGCGGAGGCAGAGGCGGAGGAGGAGGAGGAGGAGGAGGAGGAGGAGAAGGAGGAGGAGGAGAGGGGGAGGAGGGAAAACGGCAGCGAAGAAACGAAGCATACAACCACGAGGATGACCTTCGCCAGGAGGCGCCCCAGCATGCCCTGCATCTCTGGGGCCCGGCAGAAGAATAGCTTGACCGCGGCGGTCAGCATCTCCAGCCACACTGCCCCGCTCTGCTCGTCCAGGAAGCTGTCGATCATGGGCTCCTCCGAGGGCGGCGACGACGACGAAGGAGGAACTCGGGAGCGAAGCAGGGACAACCACAACCGCTGGGCTGAGGGAGCCCTCCCTGGCGACCCACCAAAGGCTGGCACCGATCCCACCCAGCCGTGATGACATGCGCGCTGCGCGCGGCGCCCGATTTCACGTGCCGCGCGCGGTCATCACCGATGGCGGGTCAGGGTCGCCCGAAGGTGGGGTGCCAGGAGCGATTCTTCGCTAGAAAGGAGCGAAAACCATGTCCGTGCCTGGTGTGTTGCTGGTGGGGAATAAATAGAGGGGGTTGGGGGGGAGAAACGTGCACCTTGCTTCACGGTCTGGATCAGATGGACAGATACGTGACCCCCTGGATGCGTCCCAAAGTGGGACATCCGCACACAGCCTCCCTGTATCCATGCAGGCCACGGCCGAGGAGCCAGGGCCGAGAGGCCGCGTGGACATGGACGGGTTTGCCGCCGACGAGCTCCAGCAGGTACGGAGCATCCTCGATGAGAAGGCCGTACTCGCCCAGGATCCAGAGCACCGCGCACTTGCCCTCCGGCTCCGCGACGATCTTCATGCACCGCTCCACGGCCCCGGACGCCCGCTGGAACTGCTGCGGGTACTTCCGCACGAGGTCCTTCATCACCACCGCGGCCTCGGTGCTGACGTAGTCGATGTCCAGCTCGAGCAGCCCCGTCAGCGACGACACGATCATCTCCGCCATGGCCGGGGCGGGCACGAAGGGGCGGCGGGAGGAGGCTGGAGGGCCAGCCGAGCCGCGGGCGGCCCCCCCCAGCTACATGTGCGTCGCCCGCTCGGGGGCTCCCCGGAAGCTTCTCGTCGGCACGGCCGCCTCCGCCCGCAGAGACGGGCCCGGAGGGCCCCGTGAGGGGCCCATGGATCGAGCAGGGACCCACCGTCCCGGCAGTCCTGTGGGCCTATCACGAAATGTTCTCAGAACGCCAAAACGCTCTAAGGACAATAAGCGGCCTTGGAACAGGACGCTCTCAGCCAGAAGTGTCTTGAGAACATGCGCCGTGCAGACCACAAACGGGTTCTCGGAACCTTCTCTGGTGGGCCTATAAGAGGCCAGCCAGGCCGCCCCGCCGCTGCCCGAAGATCGAGCGCTTTGAGCGGACCTCCTCCGAGGGAGGTCCGCTCAAAGCGCTCCTCCGCTCGGAGGTCCTCCTCGAGGGAGGTCCTCCGAGCGGACCTCCTCCGAGGGAGGCTGGGCTGCAGAGCCGCCGCTGTCGCCGCCAGCCCTCCTCCGAGGTCGGTCGGCGCCCCCGCGGCGCGCAGCCCGTGCCCCCGCCGCGCCGCGCCTCCGGGCGCCGAGGTGCGGCGGCCAGCGCCGAGGACCGTGCCCGGGCCGGCGGGGGGGGCGAAAAGCCCGCTGCGCGCGACAGACCCGGGGCTCTGTGGGCCGAGGTCGGTCCAGAGCCCGGGCCTGCCTGGCTCTGCAAGATCCTGCAGGACCCTGCACGCAGGCCCGGGCCGACGCCCGGGCCCTGCAGCAGCCCGCAAGACCCGGCGCGCCGACTGAGCCCCGCTTGCATGGACCCCTCGAAGCTTTTTTGAGCCCCGGCAGATGCCGTGACCCCCTTCCCCGGTTCCCCCCCCCCCGCCCCCTTCGTCCGACCCGAATTGTCGGCACCCGCACCGCGACCTTCCCGATGGCACGGATGGCGCGGCGAGCGATCTCCGCATCCACATCGGTCACGTACTCGCCCAGCTCCCCAGCGATCGGCTCGGCGCTGCCCTCGTCGGCCAGGGCGGTGAGGATCTCTATCTTCACGGTCTTGATGTACGAGGGCTCGTTGTATCTGCAGTAGAACTGCTTGAAGTCGGGAGCGAAACATTCGACGCCCGCCTGGCTGCCGTTCACCAGCGCCTGGATGTGCGCCAGCACGGTGTACGCCAGCTCAGGCGTCGCCCCCGCCATCAGGGTCAACAGCGGGCCCTTGAGTCGCCTCAGGACCTCCCCCTGCAGGTCAGGGCGATTGCTGGTCAGATCCACGAAGATCTTGGTGACGGCGAGCACCACCGCGCTGCTCGACTGCTTCAGGAGCGCGTCGAGGATGTTCATGATGTCGAACATCTCCCCCTCGTCGGCGACCTGGTACTTCGTGAGCAGTCTCAGCACCGCACACTGCCCCCACTCCGAAAACTGGTTTAGGCGATTCAGCATGTTGGTCACCAGCTCGCGCGTGGGCTGGAAGCCGCCCTCCTCCGCGAGCACCTCGTCCACGGCGTAGATGGCGTTCGCGACGACGTGGGCGTCGCTGTCGTGGATGAGCCTCTGGAGGGTGGGGAGGAGGTCGGTGTCTACCACCGCCGACTTCGAGATGTGAAACACCTTCACGACACCGATCACGGCGGTTTTCCTGGCAGGCGAGGGCACCGCATGCGATCACAAACCTCCCGGAACTCCGCGCGCAGCTCTCCCCGAGAGCGGCCTCTGGGCCCGCCCCCCTGGCGAGGAGGAGGGAAGGAGCGCGCCAGGGGTGGGGGGGGACGAGCGCCGATCCGAGAAGTCCGAGCGGAGCTTCGCAAATGTGTGCCTGTGCCATTTTTTCTTCGCCGATGTCCTCACGTAGCCGTTCACGTCCTCCATCGCTCGCTGCACCGCGGGCTGGAGGTACTCGACCATATTCTGAAGGCTCAGTGAGCACAGAGACCGCAGCGCCAAACCTGCAGGACAGGCCCACAACGTCACCCGCTGGTCATGATTCGCGATGGTGCCCGTGACTGGCCCCGCCCCCCCCCCTCCCCTCCCCTCCCCGCCTGGTCACGTACGTCACGCATTCTTCGATGATGCTCAGAACGTGTGTTGGCCCCACCGTGTGTTTGCACATCGAGGCCCTTCGACACGACCAAGGCGATGTAATGATCCACTGATTGGGCTGGAGGGGGCAGACACACATTGGGCTGGCACACGTCCTGAGAAACATCGACTTCTGCGCCAGCGCCGTCTGCGAATGGGCCACTCCTAAGCCTCTCCAGACGGCGCCGGCGCGAATCGTGAGGTGACTGCCCCCTGCCCCCCGCCGATGCCGTCCCCCCAATCACGCCTGCTGTAGCCAGGAAATTAAAAACTGTCTTCTTTTACAATCAACACGTCAACGTGTTCTTATTCGGCGTTTCGACATTGGGCGGAGGGGGGGGGAGGGGGGTGGTCTGGCTCCAGACCTCTGCTTAGTGCGACTGTCTGGAACCGTGCGTCCTCTGGGGGAGACTCCACCTGCCCGAAACAGGCGCCAAAAGCACCCCAGATACTCCACGGGGGGAGAGGGGGGGGGGCGAAGGCCCGCCCCGATCGGCATAACGATGAATGAACAAACGATCACCACTGGAATGCGACGACTGGGAACACTCTTCGTAGCGGGGGAGACAGACTCGAGTAGGCAAACCGTGGGCTCGGAAAAAGGCGCTCCATGGGATACCACTGGCTCCCGTGTGGATCACGGGCGTTCGCAGGAACTCGCGGGCGATCGCAGGTACCCACAGGCGATCACTCCCAAGCGCACGCAGGCGCGCAGGATAACCAACAAGAGGACCGACAAGCAATGACAAACGCTCACGATGGCCCACAAACGTCCGTAATCAAATTCCCAGCCGTGTGTAGCGAACGGCCTGGCGCCAGGTCTCAACATACACCGGCAAACCTGTACCTTTGAGAGCACACACAGCGATCGACAAATGCAAACAATTGCTTCGGCTTCGGGGTTCTTGTTCCTGGACTGGCCTGGAACTGAAGATTCGGGGCTTCGCGCGTGAGCAGGAACAGGCAGGCGCATGGAGGGGACGCTGCCCAAAACTACGACCTGACCCGAACCACGACTGGCATTTCACCTTTGATAAGGTTGCTTGCGCACTGCAATTTCGCTTGCACGGACTCTCTTGATGTTCGTTTCGGACTCCTTGCTGTAGCTTGAGCTTCGGATGCTGGACTTTGCGTGCCTAGGGAGAGTCTGACATGGTTCAGGGAAGGCATGGTGTCCAAAACCAACCATGGCCGTTACAAGAAACGCATTTGTGGTTGCATACTGTGCACTGCAATTGGTCTTGCAATTCGGGATCCTTGTTTGAGCATGACCTTGGGAATCTGGAATTTGCACGTGAATCAGGAGAGGGCTGGACGGGGTCAGGGAAGGCACAATTTCCAAAGCCAACGACATTGATTGAATGAGATCGATGCTGCGATCGGTGGTGAGATCGATAGGCTAACCGATCGTGAGATCGACTGTGAGAATGATAGTAAGGTCGATGGTGGGATCGATGGGTAGCAGGATCGATAGGTAGAGAGGGAGATCGATACTGAGGTCGATGGAGAGTTCGAAAGAGAGGTCCATAGTGACACCGATTGTGGTATTGGTAGGAAGGTAGTAGATAGAGAGTGAGGTCGATAATGAGACCTGTATATACATCGATATTGAAACCGATTGTCAAATCGACTGTGAGATCGAATGGTAATGGCATCGATCAATAAAACATTTCCAATAGATCTCCGGCAGGGTTCCGTCAGAGATGCCGGATCTCTTGGGCGCGGCCCTGGTGGCCTCCAGAGAGATCCAAGAGCCGCCAAATAGGTGGCAGGCCCCACGGCCTAAGGCCAAGAGCGCTCCAAGACGGCCCCAGATGGCCTCAAGATGGCCCAAGATGCCCCTAACACGCCCCAAGAGGCCTTCAAGAGGCGTCCCAAGAGGGCCCCAACACGCACAAATCATTGATTTTCAATTCGAGGATTTTGGGGTTCTCGCCTTTTGAGCTGCTCGACGCTCCCAAACGGCCCAAACCACTCCATGGACCGCCCCAAAACGACTCAGCAGCTTTCGAAGAGGGCCCCAAAGAGGCCCAAGCAGGCCCCGGGACCGCCCAAGCGGCCTCCAAGACGAGCCAAGAGGCCTCCATGACTGCTCCCAGAGAGGGCCGGGATTGCGCACCCGAACGGACATGTCGAGCTCGCTGCCCCGAGATGCCCCCGGGAGACCTCCGGAGGCCCCCGAAGAGGCCTCAAGAAGCCACCTCAAATCCCCCAGGAAGCCCCGAGGGGCTCCCAAAAGGCCCCAACATGCCGTCACGAGGCCTCCCCAGAAACCCCAACAAGCCTGCCAAAAACGATTGCCCAGACAACACCGCGAAGACCCCCCGAAACCAACTCCAGTCACTGCGTCACACCCAACCCACCCCACGCACCCCTCAGGAAATGAGCCATCGCCCAGCCGCGCCGCCTTGACAACGATCGCTCGGGCAATCGACAGCAGTGCGACGATATGGGTCGGCGGATTGAGCGAAGTGATTAAATAGCATAGCGCGTTCTACGCTCTGGTCCCACCTCAGGCGCTACGGAATGCGAGCTGTTCGCTTCAAGCAGCTCGGAATAGTCCAGGCGCGTCCAGAGAGGTACTCAGTGGGGACCAAAGCGCTACCAGACTGGGAAGGAATCGTCTGGTCGGCCAAGGGCCTCCCGTGTATAGACGCCCCAACTTTCCAGCCGGTGGGAGGAAAGCTGAGACGTCCGTACACCGAGTGTCACTCGCCGACCTCCTTGGCCCCTTGGCCGAACAAAGGAGGTAGTACATACATCGAGCACCTCCGACAGACGCTCACTGCAGTCCACCAGCACACGCAGGCGTTAAGAAGCACAAGCGCTCACAGGCAACCCATGGGGAGCAGCAGAGGCTAAGGAGACTCAGCAAGGCAAATGTGCTCGAAACGCCTTCTTGGCAGGAAGCCATGCCCGAGGGATCTCCGATCGAACAAACACAAGAACAAGAGGGCAGGGGAGGGGGGCCTTCCAGCACTTAGCGATTACCCCACACGAAGCGGGAGGATCAGGAAAAGGACGATCATTACGCAGAAAGCCACTTTGCGTTGTCGACCCACGCTTCGAAGAAAAGAGAAAACTGGCGGCTCTCCCGCCCGGCCATATACTCCACGAATCGAGGCCATGCCCCCCCGCTCCGTCTGGCCGGCCTTTCGTTGGAGGCGGACGCTGCCGACGCGACAAGGAGTCTACACGAAGCCCAAAGGCGGCGACGGTTGTCTCGACTGGCCCTCCTCCAAGCATTTGACCCCAAAGACCGCGGATCATAGGGTCGTCGTCCCGGCAGTCCTTCTGCAGCGTGTTCACCGCAAGGATGGCCAGGTCCGCGTTGCTCTCCGCATAGTTCACAAGGTACAGGTACACCATCTTCTTCTGGACGAGGTCGTTGGTGGCACTCGCCATGACCATCTCGCTGAAGAGGGGGGACACGTCGATGCCCAGGGTCATGTAGGCTATGACCTGTGCAGCCGGAGCGCAAGAGGTCTCTCTCGGCGGCGAGCGAAGGGGGGGGGGAAGGAGAAGGAGAAGGCCTTCTCGGAAGCCCCGGAAGTCCCCCGGCCAACTGAGAAGTGTTCTGAACCTGCCCCGAATCACAGGAAATGTTTCAGAGGGCGCGAGGGCTTCTGAGAAGTCTCTTGGATGCTCGTTCTGGAAACCTTCCTGGAGCCACTCGCTCCACTCGTGCGTCGAAGCTGCGTCGA
Source organism: Prorocentrum cordatum (assembly GCA_963575745.1). Classification (NCBI taxonomy): domain Eukaryota; class Dinophyceae; order Prorocentrales; family Prorocentraceae; genus Prorocentrum; species Prorocentrum cordatum. The sequence goes on from CAUYUJ010017342.1 coordinate 120,573, forward strand.
ACGTCAGTCGAGTTGGGTCGACCCTGAGTCGAACCTGAGTCGAACCTGAGTCGAACTTGAATCGAACTTGAGTCGAACTTGAGTCGAACTGGGGTCGAACAGATCCGTTAGGTGGGCTCCAGGAAGGTCCCCGAAACGAACATCGAAAGCCTCGCCGCCTTCTGAGCTGGCCTTCTCCTCCTGAGCCGCCTTCCGAGCCGGCGCCGCCGCGGAGCACGGGCGGCGTCTCCCCGAGGTGTCTGGAGGCCACCGCTGGCGCTCCCCCCAACCATGCGGTGGGGCGTGTCCTCCCACTGGCGGCTTCTGGACGACACTTGGAAACTAGTGGCAGCAAAAATCCCCGAACCACAAGCAAGCATACTACAGGGCAGTTTTTTTATACATAAGATTATTTTTTATTAAAAAAAAGCATTGGATTGTTAACTCATGGTTAATGTATGAATGAATTTATGCATGAACTCATCGTTGTTTTTAATACAAAATCCCTGCATTTGTCATACATGATCCGCACGCGGAGCATGTATCAAAAACGGCACTATAGAAGCATCGTCCCCCGCATGGTGTGTTTCTCCAACTCTGTTCGAATCTATTCCTCCTGCAGGGGGACTGGCCCGGCTGAGCCCGACCACCCCCGCTCCTCGATCCCCGAATCAGAATCACAATCAAAAATACTAGAAGCATCGTTTCTCCATCTATGTTTGAACGTTTTCCTCCTGCAGAGGGACAGGCCCGACTTAGCCCGACCACCCCACTCAAGGAAACAACTGTACGATCTCGAACTCTCCTGTTTTGGGTGCACCTAGCCCGGTTGAGCGTGCTTCAATCGAGGGCTCTCCCTCTCGACACCCTGAGCCAAGGACGCATACGGAAGAAGACAATGGACAAGACATATCAATCTTCGAATATATTCTCCTGTAGAGGGACAGGCCCGACTTAGCCCGACCACCCCCGCCCCTCGAGCCCCGTCCCGGGGCCCCGGGCCGGCCCGCCACAGATCGGTGGCAGGGCTCGCCACCTGTGGGCTCCGTCCTGCCGCCGGCGGCGGCTCGGCCGCCGCCGTCGTGGACCGCTTCGTGGCCGCTCTGGAGGCTTGGAAGTTCGGGGGCCCCCAAACGGTGTGGTGACCACACCGTGCGGTGAGTCGGTGGGGACTCGGGGTCACCGCACGGTTTTGGGACTCGGGTCATTCTCCGAGGATGTCTCGGGCGACTGAGGCATCCGAAGTCTCAAAACCGTGCGGTGACGGACCGTGCGGTGAGGTCTCTTGGGGTTCCGAGGTCACCGCACGGTCTGTCACCGCACCGTTTCGGGACTCAAACTGGGCACCAGCACCAGAATTGGGGGGGGCCGCGTTCCCTGGGGGAGGATGACGGTGTCGAAAGAGTATCGCCTCCCCGGGCTCGACGCGTGAAAACCTTCAAATGTTCGTACTTTCTTGGTGCTCGGAATTCTTTCTGCTGGTCAAGGCTAAAGTAGGTTGGAACATCATACACCGAGATTGGGGTCAGCTTCCCTCGGTGGAGGCACACTGCCAATCTTGGTGTTGGTGCCACCCTCTGGGCCTCCGACCGTCGCCTCTTTCCTACGAGGATCGTCCCCTGGACCTCTCCTGCAGCGCGTCCCGACCAGGTTCCCGAGGCGTCGTGCTCAGGGGAGGCACAATCTGTAGGGGCATACGAACAACACATGGGATTGGAGCCACTCCTGTGGCCTTCTGAGGCCTCCTGCTCCTGGGGATTCCTGGGGCCTCCTGGTGCCTTCCGAGGCCTCCTGGTGCCTCCCGGCGCTTCCTGTGGCCTCCTGTGGTCTCCTGTGGCCTCCTGTGGCATCCTGGAGCCTCCCAGGGCCTCATGGACCCTCTTGGGACCTCCTGGAGTCTCCTGGACCCTCTTGGGGCCTCCTGGGGCCTCCTGGAGAGCCTCCTGGAGAGCCTCCTGGAGCCTCCTGCGGCCTCCTGTAGCATCCTGTGGCATCCTGATGCCTCGTGGTACGTCCCGTGGCCTCCCGGAGCCTCCTGGAGGCTCCTGCGGCATCCTGAAGAGGATCCGTGCTCACGAGCCTGGCCAGCAAAATAGGCTAACCGCACGAGGCATCCTCAAAATCTGGCACCCCAAATCTGCTCCGAAAGCGGAGGATGTGAAGTTGGTAAACAGGCAAACCTCTCGACACATCCCCGCCATTTTGGCGCGAACGGAAGAGTGTAATACCTCCTGGCGGCTCCCCCCAGGGTGCTGAAACCCGCGCCTTGCTCGAGACAACCTCAGAATCAGTATCACCATCAGCATCAGCATCAGCATCATCATCATCATCATCATCATCATCATCATCATCATCATCATCATCATCATCATCATCATCAGCATCAGCATCAGCATCAGCATCATCATCATCATCATCATCATCATCATCATCATCATCATCATCACCATCACCATCACCATCACCATCCTCATCATCATCATCATCATCATCACCAGCATCATCATCATCATCATCAGCATCATTATATCATTATCATCATCATCATCGTCATCGTCATCATCATCATCATGATCATCCTCAGCATCATCAGCATCATCATCAGTATCAGCATCAGCATCATCATCAGCATCATCAGCAGCATCATCATCAGCATCATCTTCATCATCTTCATCATTATCATACTCATCATCACCATCACCATCACCATCATCATCAGCAGCATCATCAGCATCATCATCATAACGATCATAATCATCATCATCGTCATCATCATCATCGTCCTCATCATCATCATCACCAGCATCGTCTTCATCATCATCTTCATCATCATCATCATACTCATCATCACCATCATCATCATCAGCATCATCAGCATCATCATAACGATCATCTTCATCATCATCGTCATCATCAGCGTCCTCATCATCATCACCATCACCATCACCATCGCCAGCATCATCATTATCAACATCATCATCATCATCATCATCATCATCATCATCATCATCATCATCATCATCACCATCATCGTTATCATCATCATCAGCATCAGCTTCATCAGCATCCTCATAATCAGTTTCATAATCAGTTTCATCATCACCATCATCATCATCATCACCATCATCATCCAGCATCACCAGCTTCTTCATCGTCAGCATCATAACCATCCTCATCATACTCTGGCTGGGATGGGACACAGGAGGAGGAGGGGAGGAGGTGTGAAGAAGGAGTCGGCGCGGTCAGAGTAAGAACAAGAACCCCATCCTTTGGACAGGGGGCACAAATGAACAAACAATCATCCCCAGATCATGCTTTCACGATTCTTGAAGACTCCTCCCGTGGAGGGACCAGCCCGACTTGACCCCGGCCGGCCTTCTTGATGGCGTCCCGCTTCTTCTGCTGGTCCCGGTCCGCCGCCGCGCCGCGCAGGAGGACGCGGAGCTCGTGCACCTCGCCTCGGCGAGCGGGGAGGGCTGAAGGGGCCCTGGGACACACACACACACACACACATAAATAACACAAATAAAAGAATTCCACATATTTTCTCAATTTTTCTGGGTTTTCTCATATTTTCCCATATTTTCCCATATGTTCCTTGGAATCGGCGATTCATTGTGTCTGTGTGTTTGTTTCCCCTCCTGAAGGGCACGCTCTGCAGGCGTCGAAGGCTCGAGGGCGCCAGGGCATCGAGGGGCATCGAGGGGCTCGGCATCGAGGGGCGCGAGGGCATCGAGGGCGTCGAAGGCTCGAGGGCGCGAGGGCACCGAGGGGCATCGAGGGGCTCGAGGGGCCCGAGGGGCCCGAAGGCTCGCGGCAGCGGAGAGCTCGAGGGCAGGGGGATCGCGGGCCGGGCTCGAGCGGCCGGGGGGGTTCAAGGCGGGGGCTGCCTGCCAGACCACCCCCAACCAAACCCGAAGACTCGAATTTTCGGGTTAGGGTTAAGTCGGGCCTGTCCTCCGAAACGCAGATTTGGACGAAATTCAAACAGACCCCCAAATGGTCAAGAAATATTAAAACAGATCCACCCCAGACTATTTGTTCCCTATTTCTGAATGTTCCTCCTGTAGAGGGACACGCCCAACTTCAGGCTAGGGGGGGGGGGGCGGGCTTCATTCACATGTGTGGCTTTTCCGCGCTGCCCGAGCCCCCTCCCCCTGGAAGTGGTGGGCAGATCGGGACCTTCGGGTTGGGACGGGGTGGTGACTTGGTGCGCGGCGAGAGCTGTTGTCTCTGCGTGCTTCCTCTGCTTGCTCCTCCGGCGCCTCCCAGGGCCCGGAAGGGGAGGAGGAAGGGGAGGAGGAGGACGCGGAGGAAGCGGAGGGAGGAGGAGGAGGAGGAGGAGGAGGAGGCAGGCCCCAGCGGTTCGGAGGCCGAGGTTCGAGTGCCGAGCTGTCTCCCCTGGTCACGAGAGTGCGCGCGCCGCCGCCGTGGGGAAGGGCGCCCCGCCAACCCAGGCCGCGCTACGCAAAGCGCGACGACACTCGCGCCCCTGGGGGCGATCTGGTCCTGGTACGTGTCGGCGGCGAGCGAGGGGATAAAGGGAGAAGGAGAAGGCATTCGCGCCTTCTGAGAAGCTCTGTTGGTCTTCGGTGAAGGCTTAGAAACCTTCTCACAAGGCCGGGGGACTTCCGAACCTTCTGAGAAGGCCGTTTCCTTCTCGTTTCCCCCCCTCGCTCGCCGCCGAGCGTGGGTTTGGTCACGGATGCGGGCGGCCTTGGACGCCTCCAGAAGTCTCCGTGGAGGCCTCGTCGAAGGACCTCCCCGGAGACCATCCGCCGGCACGCCTTGCAATCCACACGCATGGCGAGCGGGCATGGCACGGCAGAGGAGACTGGCCGCTGTCCTCATCCACGTCATAGGTCGGGCATGTCCCCCTACAGGCGGATTTTAAACGAAACAATATATCGAAAAGAAATCAAAAATAGTCCGAACATGGTTTGGACATTTTTTTGACTTTGCTCCCGAGGGGGACAGGCCCGACTTAATCCTCGTCCTCGTCCCTGCACCGCCGTCTCCTCCCTCCTCTGCCTCCTTATCCGCGATCCGTATTGGTTTACATTCTTACTTTGCCACGAAGCTGGCCGATAATAGGGGGTCTGATGCGAACCCTACCCCTACCCCCCACGATTTCTGAGGGGGAGGGTGGGGTTCACTCCCCCCCAGAAATCGTGGGAGGTAAGGGTAGGGTTCTGGCCCCCTAGATAACCACCTGCTCCGGGACCTTCCAGCCGACCTGTTCAAGCAACGCAGCAGTTTGCAGTTCCGCTGTCAACGTTCCCCAACCAACGCTTGTATTTAAGGGTGCTTACGTGCTCCCCACACAGTGTTTGCACGTAGTGGTTCTTACTTTTCTTCTCGAGAAACTTGGCCTGACGGGCGAACTGGCGGCTCCATTTTCACCGTCACCACCCGCCGTCCCGTCGTCGCCGTCGCCGCCCCGTCGCAGCCTCGTCTAGACTGCGCCGCATAGACGGCACCGCATCGATTCTTCGTGATTTGGGCAACAGATGTTACCACGTTCCCCCCGCCGGACGTATCGCCCCTCCCGGGAAAGGATGTGAAACAAATGTGTTTCTGACCCAACGTCCATCCTACCTCAGAATTCGTACTACTCCGGCCAAACCAGTGTTGGTCCCCCCGGCCATCCTCTGCAAAAAGAACTATGCGCGCGCACTCGCTTATCAAAAATGATAAGTTGCCGAATATCCGTTGCAAAAATCAATGGGAATGCACACGCGCGCGCCGTCGCGCGCGCATGCCGAAATTACTCAAAAACACTTGCTTTCGGAAAGGTGTCAAAACCGATTGCCAACACAAAAACACACACAAAACGACAGGGTTCCGCAACACGGATGTTCAACACAGGCGTGCGCGCGCGGCCTTGCGGATGGTCAAGCAAACCGCAATTCTTCCATATGTTCATTGAATGCTAACCAACGGGCTTCGCGCGCGCGTGTGCCGCCGCGAGAGCCCATTACCCAAGATGCGACGATGAGAACACGCGCGAAGGACAACAACCCCCCCCCCCAAAAAAAACACCTAATTCTTAAATGTTTATATAATGCTACCAAATGGGTTTCGCGAGCGCATGTCGGAATCGTTCGCACGATCCGTGTCCAATAATGCCATGCGGGCCACTCTCGCGCGTCTGCCGCACGCGCGCTTCGAATTCCTCCCAAGTCCTTCATCGCCGACGCGAAAACGCCGTCATCGTCGTCGGCGTGATCGGCACCGGCGCCGTCATCTCCACTATCATCAGCATCGCTTCTACAATTGTCGCCCCCAACATCCCCACTATCACCATCATCGCGTCTACAATTGCCGACGTTGCTATGGCACCGCGCCCGCCCAAGCCGCCGCCCCGCACTCAGGGGCCCTCTAGGATGCGCCGAGCGGTCAGCACCACCGCGGCCTCGTCGGTCGCTCCGAACTACCTTGCCGCTGCGCGAGCGCTCGCGCGGGCTGGCGCGGCCGCAGATGCACCAGCCAGCGCCCAACACTCATCGCGATCGCCGCCGCACGAGGTTTGCAAACGAAGTTGCGGGTGGGCGGGTGGGATGTTTGCGCGAGCAGTTGAGTGGGCAACTCACTGCGAACAGAATAATTGCACGACGTCGGTTGCACTACATTCCGCAGCGTATTGCGCACCGCGCGGATTGCACAGCATCGGTTAGTCAACGTAGATCGCACCACGCAGATGGCACCGCTGGATGGAACCACGTATACTGCACCGAATATGCTGCACCAAATATGTTGCACCACGTAGACTGATCACCGGCGGCTGCCCTACATAGATTGCACCGCGCATGCTGCGCAACATGTATCACAACCCACCTACGCAAACACGTGTGTATATATAAATATGTACCAGAGACTGGAGTGGCGCTTCGCGCCTTGCACCTTGGCCCTCGAAGTGCGAGATGGAGGCGGAGCAGCATGATGGACGAGCCGACAATTTAACGATATCTCCTCGTTGCCTTTCCCGGCATCGTCGCTATAATAATGTTATCCGCCATCCTTCCTCCAAGATTACGTTTCCTCATCCTCGCCATGCCCGGCGCATTCCCCCCGCCCTCTTCTTTTTAGCGGAGGCCCCTCCTTGGAGAACCACTGGGGGCCTCGCAAAAATTGTTTCAGGCTTTCTTAAGACCTTCCGGAGGCCTCCTGGGCGCATTCTGGGGGCCTCGGCCACCCTGCCTCCAACCGCGGTCTCCCTGAACGACCGGGTCACGATTTGAAATGATTCGGAGGGTGTCATGGGGCCATCTTGGGCCGCCATGGGGCTCTCTGAAGGCCATCTTGGACTAGGGTTGTGCCGTCTTGGGGATCTCTTGGACTGCCTGGAAGCCCTTTCGGATGGTTGTGGGGCGATTTGGAGCCTCCCAGGCGGCTTCGGACGCCCTGGAGACCGCCGCCATGGAGCGCCGGGAAGCCGAAAAGATGCTGACCCAACAATTCACCAACAACCGAATGAAAATCAATTGTTTTTGCCTCTTGGAGCCTTTTTGGGAATGCTCTTGGAAGCCTCTTTGGGGCCGTCCTGGAGGCCTCTTGGGCCGTCTGGAGGTCGCGTCGGTCACTCTTGGAGCGTTCCTGCGCTGTCTTGGGTGTCTCTGGGGCGTCTCCGATGACCCCTCTGGTCGCCCTAGGCGCGCTGGGATGGCTTGGCCCGACGCCCTGCGAGGCCCGGGGGGCCGCTTCGAGGCCCGCCCGGAAAGTCCCAAAACCCCAAGTCCCGGGAGTCCCTTTTTTTTTGGGGGGGGGGTGGCGGGTTTTCCCCCCGCCCAGGCTGGGAGAAATATTGGAAGACGAATATAGCTGGGGGGGTCCTCAAATATACCTTCGATGCCCTCTCAAAAGATTCTACTTAAAGGCCTGCAATCGTGCGATCACATGTCGCACGCAGCATGCGTTGTTCGCGAATGCGCGTTCCAGCTTCGAACCCAATTGACATTGACATGTCGGATCATGGGAACACGCAGTGCCGACTACGACTGATGTGGTTGACGATCGCGCGCCGACGAAGCGAACGCTCTGATCGTGCTCTTTTGTCGCGCAGCAGGCAAAGGGCGCTTGGCAGGAGCAGCGGCGCGGCAAGGACAGGACCAATGCTTCGACGTCAACTCAGCAAACATCTCCCCAGTTTTCGAGTGCAGACCCGTCCCAGTGCACCAAAATTTCCACTGGGCAGAGCCAGGCGCAACGCATGCTGCAACATTAGCAGCTGCAGCGCCACGCGAAAACAACGATTAAGCACATCTGCGCTTCCAAGGATGCCATCGCAAGCGGAGCTTTGCGCGAAATGCTCAAGCGCCTCAACGCCTGCGCAAGCGTGAACTAATCGCGCAGCCAGCCCCGAGCCCGCAAAGGCGCCGCGCGGGAGACTCTGGCGTTCGCGCGTGCCCTCGCGCGATCATCGGGGCGCGGGGCCCGACGCGTCTACTGCCCCGCGGCGCAAGTTCGCCCGCCGAACGCGCGCGGGCGGCCCTGCGCGCGCGCGGCTGCACGCGCGCAACCGCGGGCGCGACGGCAGCGCGCGCACTTCGAGAGACAGCGCCGCTGGAAGAGCTCGACGCGCCACTTCCCAGGCGCCTCAACCTGCCCAGCTGCCGCGCGAATAGCATCGAACCGAAGAGAAGAAGATGGACCTCAGGCGCGCGCGTTTGCGCGCGCGCCCGCGTACCTGCCAGGGCGCGCGTCGCTGCGAAATCTACGCTGCGGCGCCATCGACGCGCGCAGCGAGCACTGGCGCGCTCGCGCGCGCGCCCGCGCGTTGCGTCTAGATGCTAGCGCGCAAGGGCGCATGCGTAGCGACGCGCCGAACAGCAGCGCGCGCACTCCGAGCGACGGCATCGCAAGACGAGCTCGGTGCGCAATGCTTCAATGCATCGAACCCTTGATGACAGCCCTGTGGCGAAGGTAGCAGGCGTAGAGCACCTCGGCGTGATCGCGCGCGCGGGCGCCCGCACTTGTCGCTGCCACTGTTTGACCCGCAATGCGCATCCATACATAACGGCACGAACGAGATCAGCGCACCCAAGCTTTTCATTTGCCAGCTGCGCTCAGAAGCAGAACGCTCGGGATATGCACTACATTTGTCGGAAGCGCAATCGGGGGAAGCTTCCTCCCAGATCGCTTCGACCTCAGCTGAATAATGGTGCCCGCGCGAACTCAACGCAACATCGCGCACCTCATGCCGATTCGCGCCCCTGCGGTTGCATGCGCCCGTGGCCGCCGCCGCCGCCCTCGACGCGCGCGCCCCTGTCGACATTTCGACAGAACGCAGGGAACGCGAAAACTGTGCCTTCTTAAAAGCAGCATCACCAAGAAGGGGGCGATTTTCCCGCTCACTCCCGAGCCTCGGTAACCACTCCTGCGCTCCCCCTCGATATGCGCTGGCCTCGAGCATGCGCTTCCGAGGATGTTGGACGCGTCGCTTCCTGTTCTTTCCACGGCGAGCCTCCAGCACCTCCCCGAGGGCCCGCCCTTTGGATGGCGCCCTTTTGGGGTCACCGTGCAACGCAAAAAACTTGCATGGAAAACCCGCACCTTTCCGCCATGAGCCAAAACGGCTTTGGAATCAATTGGCGCAATTGTGCGTCAAGGGCTAGACCAATGAAGACATCCAGGGGGATGCGCCCATGAACGTGTGAGGCCCACTCGTGCGCTCACACCGTTGGCAACGAAAGAGGTCACTTGTGACGGCGCTCATCCTCTCTGATTTCTTCACCTCGCCATGCTCGCCATCCTCCTCCCCTTCCCTCCCGACAGACCCACCATATTCAGCACTACATCCACTCGTGAGGCAACTATCGTCTCACCCGTCGGGCGAGCCAGCTTCACCATCATCATCGGCTTCATCGCCCTATGGGCGTAGAGGTTCAAATTCACAACAAACATGCAAACACATAGTCACAAATCGCGGCCTCAAACTTGGGCTGCCCTGCGAAAGCCGCGCCACATCGGACAGTCTCCCGGGGACCGTAGAGCGAGAGAGAGAGAGAGAGAGACATATATACACATATGTATATAAATAAGAATACATATATATACACAGAGAGAGAGAGAGAGAGAGAGAGAGAGAGAGAGAGAGAGAGAGAGAGAGAGAGAGAGAGAGAGAGAGAAAAAGAGAGAGAGAGAGAGAGAGAGAGAGAGAGAGAGAAAAAAAAAATCACGCGACCTATTCTTGACTTTCGCTGAGATCTTCAGAACATCGGACGGGCCCCCAAAAATGACCCCCCGAGCGTGTTAGCAAAAAGCCGTGACAAAACAGGAAAAAAAAAACAAAACTGACAACCTAGACACAGCTAAAACAAAACATGCAACACATGCGGGAACCTGGTGCAATCACAGGGATCACCTGTTTCGAAGAAAAAAAGGTTTGACGTTGAAAACACAAGGTTTCCTTTGAACGTGTGTTCGTTTTGAAACAAACAACGACAATGGGGACAAAGACCACTGTGCCTGCACACGGGTCGCACTCAGGTCTCACCGCTTATCCTGAGAGCAACCAATTAAATCAAAGAGAACAATCTGTTTTCACAGTCAATCCTTTGATTTCCCTCCTCCGAAACAAGCGATCCCTGAAAACGTTGGGTCCCGCATGATTGACTCTAGTTTGTTGAATTGTTTTCGTGTGTTCAATGTTTTCTGGCTTCTCTGCTTTGTTGGAAACCAAAATCCCAACAACGCCGAGCACAAAAAAGAGAAAGAACTAGAGACGCCCGAAGCAACAACAAAACAAATTAATGCGGCAACCCGGTGTGTTCACAAGGATCAAGGAAGAAAATCAAAAGTTTGACTGTGAACAAACAAAGTGCTGTCTGATTTTTTGTTGTTCTGAGAAAGACGGCAGCGATGACAACTGACCCCTGAGCCTGCACAAAGGTCACACGCAGGCGTCACCGCTTTTTGAAAGAGCAAGTAACATTCATATATAACCCTCTGTTTTCACAGCCTTAGATTCCCCTCCTCCGTAACATGTGGTTCATGTGAAACACGAAGTTATCTTTTTTTGGGGGGGGGCAGCCCTTACTAGACTTTCAGTGTTCAATCAGCTTGAAAACGAAAGGCTCAGAAGCGAATTCTTCTGACAGAGAGCTACGGCAAAATATCAAACATAAGGCAACACAGAACGTCTGTTCCTGCCAACGGGGCTTCTGTTCCTGCCAACGGGGCTTTGGAAATCGGGCCCCTGCGGCGATGGATCCTGATGATGGTGGTGATGAGAATGACGATGGTGATGGCATTGATGATGATGAGGAGGTGGAGGAGGATGATTGTGACGATGGTGTGGATGGTGATGGTAGTGTTGGTGTTGGTGATGAAGATGATGACGATGGTGATGATGATGATTGTGATGATCATGATGAGCTCGTCAGCATCAGTACCACCACCTTCCTCATCGTCATCATCGTCGTCATCGGGGGAAGAGGGGAGGGTGATCAGGAAGAGCATGGAAGGGGAGGAGGTCCACTGGTGGGAGAGCATGGTGAGATGCTGTTTCGAGGTCCACTGGCTTTGGGCGCCAGCGCCCGTCAGCGGGGCCACCCCGAATTGGGGGGTTCGCCATCCCCTCCTGGTCGACGACGACGACGACGACGACGACGACGACGGCGACGACGGCGACGACGACGACTGCCGGTCCCAAATCGGTTCAAAATCGGTCCCCAGACCCTTGCCAGGGTGCATTCGGATCAGTTTCCCGTCGGGGATCGACTTCTGGGGGCCCCTGAGTCCGAAGCCGGCCTCCAGAAACCGAAGTCGAGGAACAATCTCCTGAATCGATGATCGCTGGCACTGGTGTCCGTTCGCAATCTTTTGCAGGCCGGGCCACGTCGTGCCCGTAGCCTCGGCGGGGCGTGCGTCGAGAGCTGCGAATCCCCCATAGGTGCATACGGGAGCTGGTAATCCCCAATCGTCGTCGTCAGTCGTCGTCGTCGTCGTCGTCGTCGTCGTCGTCGTAGTCGTCGTCGTCGTCGTCGTCGTCGTCGTCGTCGTCGTCGTCGTCGTCGTCGTCGTCGTCGTCGTCGTCGTCGTCGTCGTCGTCGTCGTCGGTCGTCGGCGTCGGCGTCGGCGTCGGCGTCGGCGTCGGCGTCGGCATCGGCGTCGGCGTCGGCGTCGGCGTCGGCGTCGGCGTCGGCGTCGGCGTCGGCGTCGGCGTCGGCGTCGGCGTCGGCGTCGGCGTCGGCGTCGGCGTCGGCGTCGTCCTCGTCGTCGTCGACGGCGTCGTCGTCGTAGCCGTCGCCGCTGCCATCCACGTCGCCGTCGCCGTCGCCGTGCCCGCTGCCGCCGTCGCCGCCGTCGTCGTCGTCGCAGTCGGTGCCGCAGTCGCCGCCGCCGCCGTCGTCGTCGCCGTCGCCGCCACCATCGTCGCCCTCGCTGCCGTCGTCGCCGCCCGCCGCCGCTGCCGCCGCCGCCGTCGTCGCCGCCGCCGTCGCCGCCGTCGCCTTCGTCGTCGCCGCCGTCGCCTTCGTCGTCGCCGCCGCCGTCGTCGCCGCCGCCCCCGTACCCCGCCCGCCGCCGCCTTTCCCGCCGCCGCCAGGGCCTGCGGGCCCCAGCCTCAAAATGGGTCCCCGGACCCTTTCGGGGTCCAAGTGCAAAAGTTTTTCGAGCCGCGTCCGACCGCGGCGACGAGGGGGGGCCCAGGGCCAGGAAGCCTCGAACCTCGATCCGCGAGAGTCGAACTTCGAACCTCGGCGTGCATCCCGTTTTCAAAATCAACGAAATCCGCGCAAAATCGGTCCCCAGAACCTCCCTGGGGTGCCTCCGACGCAGTGTTTTGGTCCCGGATCGATTTTGCGACCGTCCCAGGGCCGAAAGCTTCCTCGAACCTCGATGCCCGCTGTCTTCCCCGCCCGTTGGCTCGCGGTGCCCCGGCACCGCATTGCCCCCACGGCAACCCTCCGTGCGGGCCGAGCGCCCGAGCGTCGTGTCGCCCTCTGGGGGTGGCACGACGCTCGGGCGTCGTCGTCGTCATCGTCGTCGTCGTCGTCGTCGTCGTCGTCGTCGCCGCCGCGTCGTCGTCGTCGTCGTCGTCGTCGTCGTCGTCGCGTCGAGCGGGCCAGCGGGGCGACGAGGCCTCGTCGCACCGCGAACAAGAGGTTCGGCCGTTTTCGGCCTCCGGGGGCCCTCAGAGGGCCCCAGGGCCGTGACCCAAAAACGACTTGGAAGGAAGAGCACCTCGCCGCGCCGCGAACGAAAATCATGACGGGAGGTTTTCAGCCGCTTTCGGATTCCGAAGGCTCCTTACAGGGCCTTGGGACCGTCAGTAGAACCGGCTGTGACGGAAACCCCCTCCCCCGCGGGCTCCTGGGAGGGGGTGGCCGGGGGTGGCGGCAACGCGACCCCTGAGGATCCGAGACGGCCCGCGAGAACCCCAAAGTGGCTCGGGCTCGGGAATGGATGCTCAGGACGGACGAGGAGGGAAGCGGGGCGGAGGATAAGGAGGACAAGAGGGGAGGAAGGAGCAGAAGGTGGAGGAAGAGAAGGAGCGGGAGATTGAAGAAAGCGGGGAGGAAAGGGAGGATGAGGAGGAGCAGGGATCTTCTTCGAGGAGGCGGCGTCGAGCAGGAGGAGGAGGAGGAGGAGGGAGGGAGGAGGACGGGAATATATAGAACGGTTAAGAGGAGGAGGAGGAGGAGGAGGACGAGGAGGAGGAGGAGGACAAAGACGACGACTACGAGGGGGGACCCAAAGCTGACGGTTGATGATGATGATGATGGTGACGATGCGGACGATGATGACGATGACGACGGCGACGACGACGATGATGATGATGGTGATGATGATGTCCACGTGCCCAGCTAAATTTAAAGCGGGTGCAAAGTGCGCGTACTTCTGACATATCTTCAAAAACTGATGTATAATAGGCTCCGGCTTACATGTGTACATATACACACATATGTACAAACGTATTTCTATGCATGTACACACATACATATACGTACGTAAAAACGTGGGCAGACCCGTCCGTTCAAGTACACACATACACATACATGCACTGCCATGGACAAAGTCTGCCAACCCGCGCGCGCACGCACACATATGTGTAACCATACCACAACACTCATACAGTAGGTTCGCGTCGTGTCGACCGGCGGCGACCCCGCCGCCGGCGTTCAACGTTGAGCGCCGCCGGCAGCCCAGAATCGCTCGACGTTGAACGATCTGTCGTTGGGGGAACCGCCGATCGTTCAAGGTTGAACGATCCACGCGGTGTCGGCAACCAACGCCGGGGTCGACACGACGCGGACATGACGTATACATCTAAGTGTGTGCGCACACACATTCGCACATTCATTCACGCATACATTCGAAAACACATATTCATTCACATGCATCCACATGCGCTTACACGCATACAACTATGCATACTTGTATGTATATGCGAGTGTAGGCATTCACACAAACACACGCTTGCACACATAAACCAAACAGAGTCTTATATACATCCGTATCCATAAGTGCCGCACGGCCGAGAAGGCTCAGCATGTTTTACATAGGCGAGTGGGCGAACCCACTCCCATATGTGAAACATATCAGAAATCCAGCCGCGGAGGCTTTCTGTACTGCTCACATAGGCGAGTGGGCCGGCCTACTCCCCTATGTGAACCATACCAGGAATCCTCCTGCGGAGGCTGTCTGTACTGGTCACATAAGCGAGCGGGCCAGCCCACTCCCCCATGTGAGCCATGCCGGAAATCCGGCCGCGGAGGTTTTCCGGTTCTGGTTACATTGGCGAGTGGGCTGGCCCCCCCCCTATGTGAACCATACCAGAAATCCGGCCGCGCAGGCTTTCTGTTTTTGTCACATAGGCTGGTGGGCCGGCCCACTCCCTTATGTGATCCGTACCAGAGCTCCGTGCACGAAAGGTGTGCGCGTGCGAGGATGAACGATCGCGCGCGAGCTGCAGCTCGGCGGTCGCACCTCCTCCTCCTCCTCCTTCCCCGTTTCTCCCCCTCCTCCACCTCATCATCTTTCCGCCCTCTCCTCCTTCTCATCAGCACCCCCACTCACCCCCTCGTCATTTTAGGAAACGCCAACCAAGAAACTACAAATAACGCATAATCTAAATAAGAAAACGTGCAATCAGAAGGAAATCTGGTCATCAAATTACAACGTTGCTCAAAAGAACAAGCCATTCTCAAAACAACATACCGTACACCGTTGTGCAAGCAAACCACAAAAATGCAACCACATGCATGTATGAAACAAAACGTTGATCATGAAACCGCAACGTGGTGCAAAACAACAACATAAAAGTAACATCTGATCATGCATTTAAAACTTGGTGCAAAAAACTCAAAAACAATATTATATCATGAATATACAACGTGGTGCAAAAAAAAAAAAAAAAAAACAAACAAAACAACAATATGTTCATGCATATACAACGCGGCGCAACAAACTCACAAAAACAAAGTCCCGATCATGAAAGCATAACGTGGCGCAACATCTACAATGAAAACGCATGTTTCTAATTCATATTAACCAGTGTTAACGCAAATTCAACATTTAGCATACTGTAGTGAGTGTCTATGTTAAATCAACTTAAACCAAGGTAAAGTTTAACTTGGGCGAGGTGTTTCGCATAACGTGAGCTTAACTTGAATTAGCCAAGCAAGACAAACTTATATCACAAGCCATAAACGTGTACAAGCAAGGTAATTCGTGTTAAACAAATGTTATAAGCTGTATGTGATGCTATACGTGTTTAGGTCGATGTTGCAAGTGTAACTGTTATTGATGTGCGGCATGATTGTGTAGAGGTTATAACTATGTATATCTAGAGTTTAAACCAAAGTTATAAGCTAGAGGTGGTTTACATGTGGGCCGGCTGTATACAGAAATGATCTGTGGTAGAGGTTATAACTATGTAAACTAGTCTCATGGTTTACATAACTCCATGTTTAAACTTCCAAAGTTCATACGTCACTCCCCTATGTAAACCATGAGCGCGCACTCCCAGTTTACATTGTGCGAGAATCGTACAACATGGTTTACATAGGGGAGTGGGCCAGCCCACTCCCCTATGTAAACCATGCCAGAAATCTTGCCGCGGCAAGCTTTCTGGTATGGTTTACATAAGTGGGCTGGATGTTACCTGTATGGTTTACATAGGGGAGTGGGCCGGCCCACTCCCCTATGTAAACCATATCAGAAATTTTGCCGCGTCAAGATTGCTGGTATGGTTTACACAGGGGAGTGGGCCGGCCCACTCCCGTATGTAAACCATATCAGCAATCTTGACGCGGCAAGCTTCCTGACATGGTTCACATACTTAGATGAATTTTGGTTTAAACTTGAGTTAGCTAGATATACATAATCATAACCTCTACACAAACATGTATAAGCCGCACATCCACTCTTATAACATCTTAATAACAGCGACTACCAAATATAACGTAGACCCAATCACTTGCAACATCAACATAAGCACGTATAACATCACACAAAGTTTTGATTTGTTTAGCATGACTTACCGTGCTTGTAAACGTTTATGGCTTGTGATATAAGTTTATCTTGCTTTGTCAATTCAAGTTAAGTTCATGTTAAGCGAAAAACCTCGCTCGAGTTAAACTTTACCTTGGTTTACTTTGTTTTAACATAAACCTTTACTAGAGTATGCTAAATGTTGAATTTGCGCTAACATTGGTTAACATGAATTAGAAAACATGCGTTTTCATTGTGGATGCTGCACCACGTTACTTTTTCATGATCGGGATTTTGTTTTTGTGAGTTTCGTTTGCGCAGCGTTGTATATGCATGAACATATTTTGTTGTTTTGTTTTTTGCACCACGTTGTATATTCATGATCTGATTTTTTGAGTTTTTTGCACCAAGTTATACATGCATGATCAGATGTTGTTTTTTTTTATGTTGTTGCTTTGCACCACGTTGCGGCTTCGCGACCAGAGTTTTGTTTCATACATGCATGTGGTTGCATTTTGGTTGTTTGTTTGCACAACGTTGTACGGTATGTTGTTTTTGAGAATGGCTTGGTTTTTTTTGAGCAGCGTTGTAGTTTCATGACCAGGGTTTCTTTCGGATTGCAGGTTTTCTTATTTCGATTATGTGTTATTTGTAGTTTCTTGGTTGGCGTTTCCTAAAATGACGAGGGGGTGAGTGGGGGTGCTGATGAGAAGGAGGAAGGGCGGAAAGATGATTAGGTGGAAGAGGAGGGGGAGAAACGGGGAGGAGGAGGAGGAGGAGGAGGAGGAGGTGCGACCGCCGAGCTGCAGCTCGCGCGCGATCGTTCATCCTCGCACGCGCACCCCTTTCGTGCACGGAGCTCTGGTATGGATCACATAGTGGAGTGGGCCGGCCCACTCGCCTATATGACAAATACAGAAAGCCTCCGCGGCCGGATTTCTGGTATGGTTCACATAGGGGGGGCCAGCCCACTCGCCAATGTAACCAGAACAGGAAAACCTCCGCGGCCGGATTTCCGGTATGGCTCACATGGGGGAGTGGGCTGGCCCGCTCGCTTATGTGACCAGTACAGACAGCCTCCGCAGGAGGATTCCTGGTATGGTTCACATAGGGGAGTGGGCCGGCCCACTCGCCTATGTGAGCGGTACAGAAAGCCTCCGCGGCTGGATTTCTGATATGTTTCACATGT
>CAUYUJ010017342.1:148177-178177 GCA_963575745.1 Prorocentrum cordatum
CCCTGAGGGACTCCGTTCAGAATCGAGGCCGTCCTTGGAGGCAGCGCGGCCGAAAACGGATCAACCCGAGAGCAGAACCGACACCGACAGCTCGCAAGCAGCCTGGCAAAAGGGCGCAGCGACGCAGCAACAACACAACATCCGAAGGCTCCAAACCGAACCGGCCGAGCGCGACCGACTGCGACGCAGCCGGACCGGCCGAACCGCGGACTCCTCTCAACCGGCGGGAGGGCTTCCAGAAGCGGGGAGGCCCCCGCGGGCCAGAGAACGAGGAGAACGAGGGTGCGGAAGAGGGTTCCCCTCGCCCTTCCCTGAGACCCGACGTCGCGGGCAAAACACGTAGCACCCCGCAGATGCGGGTAAGAGTGCGGGGGCGGTGGGGACGTCGGCAGTCTGCGGGACTCTGGAGAAGCCCGCCGCAGGCGCCAAAAGTTTTCAAATTATACAATGGGCCCGCCGCAGGCGCCGATCAAATGTGGATCGGTCGCGGGTGGGCCGCGGGTGGGTCGCGGGAGGGTCGCGGGTGGGTCGCGGGGTGGGTCGCGGGTGGGTCGCAAGTGGGTCGCGGGAGGGTCGCGGGTGGGTCGCGGATGGGTCGCGGGGTAGGTCGCGTGTGGGTCGCGGGGTGGGTCGCGTGTGGGTCGCGGGTGGGTCGCGGGTGGGTCGCGGGTGGGTCGCGGCGTGGGTCGCGGCGTGCGTCGCAGGGCGGGTCGCGGGGTGGGTCGCGGGGTGGGTCGCGGGGTGGGTTGCGGGGTCGGTCGCGGGGTGGACAACGACAACAACAAACAACAAGCAACAAACAACAACCAACAAACAACACCAACACTAACACCAACACCAACCACAACACCAAACAACAACAACACCAATACCAACAACACAACTAAGAACAACAACAACACACACCAACAACACCACCATCAACACCAACGATAACAACAACAACAGCAACAACAACAACAACAACAACAACAACAGCAACAGCAACAGCAACAGCAACAGCAACAGCAACAGCAGCAACAACAACACCAACACCACCACCACCACCACCACCACCAACAACAACAACACCAGCAACAACATCAACAATAACAACAATAACAACAATAACAACAACGGCAGCAGCAGCAACAACAACGTAACAAGCAGACTCCTCACCACGGATTCTCACTTCAGCCACGCACCCAGGGACAATGAATAACCGTTCGGCCCCCTCCCTCTGATTACATCGTGACAACTGTCCACTGGAGCCCCAAATCCTATCTTTCTGCGGCGTGCCTCGAGCTGGATCGATTCGTGGTGGACCGGGGCGAGATCGTTGGGTGCCTCGGGTCCAGATAAACTGGGCCTTAGAGCTAGAGATCGAGGAAACGCTCACGGATTGGAGAAATCAGGCTCTCGGAGGTTTGGGATCGCAAGGTTCCCCCGCTGTGAGCTGCCGACCCGCCTTTGGAGGCCAGGGAGGGCTCCTCTCCACCTCTGCACAGTGCGCTGCGGCTCGGCGGCAAAAGCTGCCGCGCACCAGAGGAACTGGAAAAATCCCCCGAACCGCCCGGGCACCGGGCTCCCGGGGCGGCGCCGAGGGCGCACGGGGCCACCGAGGGAGGGCCCCCCAAACGCCGAAC
Source organism: Prorocentrum cordatum (assembly GCA_963575745.1). Lineage (NCBI taxonomy): Eukaryota > Dinophyceae > Prorocentrales > Prorocentraceae > Prorocentrum > Prorocentrum cordatum. Next base: position 149,803 of record CAUYUJ010017342.1, read on the forward strand.
GCTTCGCCGGCGACGCATGGGGGGCCAGGGCTCCTGAGAGCGATGGCGGACTTGTCCGTCAGCTCCTGCGCCGTCTTGAGCGGTGAGGGCGCGAAGCGCCTGACCACGGGCGCGCCGAGCTTCGCGGTTCCTGGCTCCCGCCTGCTCCCCCCCCCTCCTCCTACCCTCCTACCCCTCCTCCCCCTCCTCCTGCTTTTCCACACCCCCCCCCTCTGCCTCCCCCTCCTCCTCCTCCCCCCCCTCATCCTCCTCCTGCCCCTTCCGCTTTCCCCCCCCTCCTCCTCGCGGCTACCCGCTCCTCCCCTCCCTCCTGCGGTCCTCCTCCGCCTCGTCCTCGGTAGGCCGGTCTGACCGTGACGGGGCCGAAGCCTAGCTACAGAAGAAAAGGCAGAGAGCAGAAGGGGAGACGCATAGCAGCAGCAGCAGCGGCAGAAACCCTCCCGCCTCCTCCAGCGCTCGCGGGCGCGTGCTCACGGCGCCCAGCAGAGGGTTCTCTCCTCCTTGTGCTTCCCCTCCTCCTCCTCCTCCTCCTCCTCCTCCTCCTCCTCTGCGACCTCCTCTCATAGGGTGATGTGGCAGCGTGAGGCGCACGTCGAGTTTATTCTTCTCGGGCTGGCGTGGCGGCATGGCGCATGTCGTGCGTGTGTTTCGTCGCGGAGACTGTATCACTCTGTCTTCCCATGCTGCCGGTGGTTTATATAAGTTGTCCGCCACAGCGTATGTCCTTTCAAATGGGTATTTGCTGTGCTTTGTTGTTTCTTGGGTCGGCTTAGCGTCGTCACGCCTCTCATGCCTGCTCAATCGTGGAATGGTTCACCTTGTCGCGTTATGCTGCGCATCGTGTTCTCATGTTGTATGCCGTGGCGCCTGCCCTTCCTAAACGGTCGCTGCAAACTGTGATACATCTGTATATATGGTCGGCGTTATGTCGTGAAACTTCGTTATCCGATTAGCCGTGGGATGTTTCGACTACATTGCCATGCCAAACTGCATGTCGTGTTCTGAACGGCCGTGGCTACACTTCGTGTTTGTCGGGCCAACGTGAAGTCGCGGCGCCGGCCGTGTCTGCTGTGCGCTGTATTCTCGCGAATCCGTATGCATGATACCCATACGTGTTGTAGTTTTACGCGTGCATGTGATTTGCAGGCGTATTGTCAAGATGCCAGGGCGTCAGGCTTATCATTGCTGCACGTTGCTGGCGAACTCGCTCGTGGCAACGTCTGGTTTCTCCGGCCAATGGAACGTAGTGATGTCTGTCGTGCCCGCGCAGATCGTTGAATGCTCGTGCCATGCTGTCGAGCTCTGCTGTCGCGCTGCCTGCCGTGGCGCAGCATCGTTTCTGAGACGATCGCTGCTGCGTCAGGTCCCCCAACCACCTTTTCCTGCAACGCATATTATGCGCGAGCACTCGTTTATCAAAAACAATAAGTTTGCAATAATCCTGCGCACAAGAAAAAAACACCACGGTATACATGCGAGCTCGTCGGCGCGCGCATGCCGAAATTATTCAAGGAGTGAAGACTTCGTAATAATGCCAACATCCAATGTCGAAAACACATGTTGAAACACAGGGTTTCGCAACGCGGATGTTCAAAAACAACTTGTGCACGCGCTGTGGACACTTCTTGAGAAAACAAATAGGTTCTCCAACGTTGTGATAAAATGCTGCCGAGCGGGTTCGCGCGCGCACGTCGAAATCGCCCGACCGCCCCTGCGCGCGTGCTGTCGCGAGAATCGTTGTAGGACAAAAAATGGGACGAAGTGCGCGCGCGCGCGTAATCGCGCCCACGTGCCGACATCAATCAATACAAAAACCTTAGGTTTCGAAAACATGTGAAAGACGAGCGTCGCGAAATCGTATACAGACATATGGCTTCGCAACAACAGTGTTCAAACAAACTTGCGCTCGCGCTCTTGCGTTTTCTTGGAAAAACCAGCAACTGTTTAGCATAATCATAGTTGTTTCTGCCAAGCGGGCCTCCCGCGCCGCATGCCGAAATCATTCGAACGCCCTTGAGCGCGCTCTGGGGGGGGAGGCGCGACCCGAGTCAAATAACACCATTCCGGCCACTTTCGCGCGCCGGCCGTGCGCGCATGTCGAGCTCCTCCCAAAACCTTCATCGCCGACGACGGGGCGCCGTCAGCGTTGCCGGCGGGCGTGATCAGCATCGGCGCCGTCCTTGCCTTTGCCGTCGTCATCGCCACCATCGTCACCTTCGCCGCTCTCATAAAGAATCGTCTCTACCGCTGTCGGCGTTGCCATGATTCCGCGCCCGCCCAAATCACCGACTCGCACTGGAGTGCCCGCTTGGAACTGCCTAAAGGTCAACGCCACCGCGGCCGCGTCGGTCGCGCCAAACTAGCTGTCCGCTGCGCGCGCAAGCAAGCGCGGGCCAGCGCGGCCGCAGAGATGCACCAGCCAACGCCAAGCATTCATCGCAATCGCCACCGCATGGATTTTGCAAACAATGTTGCGGGTGGGTGGGTGGGATGTTTGCCAGAGCATGGATTTGGTCAACTCGTTGCAAAAATCAGTTGCGCCGCGTAGGTTGCATCACCCAGATCGCACAATGTAAATTGCACAACGTAAATTGCACCACGTAGATTGCGCAACATCGATTGTCAGAAACACATGGTTTAAGGCCTGGGCTGGTTAACATCTTCGAAACTGGCAACCTCAACTCGCCGGGGCGGGGACTGTCGAGCTCGTTAATCAATCACAATGTGATATTGTGTTGTGCCTGACCCCGTCGGTCCAAATTCCATGTGGATAAATATATATATATACATATATATATATGTGTATTTATATGTATGTATGTATGTATGTATATATATATATATATATATATATCACAGTGCCCCCTGGTATGCATAGTGGAGCGAAACACTACGAATTTGTCAAGCCATGTTTACAAATAGGAAGCCCCCTTCCCCAAACACCATCTTCCAGCCGTGTGCACCACCACCACTGCGGAGGCTCAACCAACGTCTCGACGCCTCCTCAGCGATCTCCGGGGCCACCGCGGATGCTGCGGAAGACTTTCGACGGTAATATTGGGGATGCGTCCTCACAAGCGCAAGAATTCTGTAACATGGGCACAACGATAAAGATTGAATTCGTGGAGCAGGGAAACGTTGCAGGCTGGTAGAAGAAGGCCACCAAGACGGCTAAACACTACCGCGAACAATCCCAACAAACCTAGACACCTACACAAGAAGACGCCCCTGAAGACTTCAAGCACCGAAAAACTGTGAGGGCTTCACAGGTGTCTGATTGGTCTCTGCCTGTTCCCTAGTCTCGTCCCGAGAGGTTTCTCCAGTTGGGTGGTTTATTTCCAACAAAGGGCATGGGTTACTGGTGTTTGGGCCGTGGGTCGCTTCACCCGTTGTCTGAAACGACGGCAGCGACATCCCCGCTGGGGCCGCGCGCGCACACGAACGGAGGAGCTCGCCCTTGGCATCGACCATGGGAACCCACCTGTCTTGTAGGCGTGAGCTGCTGGAACCGTTGTTTCTCTTTGTTTGTTTCTTTTTCAACAAAAAAGAAGAAGCTGGAACCGCCTCTATTCGTAGAAAACGAAGTGCTGGAACCCATCTATCTTGTAGGCAGGAGCTGCTGGAACTACTGCCCCTCGTAAACATTAGGTGCTGGAGCCGACGCCGTGGGCTGCTGGAGCCGCCGCCCGTCGTAAGAATTTGATGCTGGAGACGATGTGTCTTGCAAGCGTGGGTTGCTGGAGCCACTTTCCCTTATGATGATTGCGCGCTGGAGTCATACCCCATTTTCGGCTGTGGACAAACCTCCCTTTAGTAAACCTTCCCTTAATGAAACGGCCCGGGACCGAAACCGACGGGCCTGGACCCGCAAAAATGACGGGCTCGACGCCCTCTCGCGAACCGAAAACGGCCAATTCCTTAATCGACGTGTCAAGGTAGAGGGGGGGGGGACAGGCCCGAGGGCGGGGGCCCTAGCACTGTAGTCACGCCTCGCCCCCGCATGGAGGCAGTCAGTGCGCGCTCGTGCGCGTGCGGTCGGTCGGTCGGTCGGTCGGTCAGGTCGTCGGCGTCGGTCGGATGGTCGGTGGGTCGGTCGCCGTCGGTCGTCGTAGTCTTCGTCGGTCGGTCGGTCAGTCGGTCGTCGTCGGTCGTCGTCTCGGTCGGTCGGACGGACGGTCGTCGTCGGTCGGTCGGACGGACAGACGTTCGTTCGGTCCGGTCGTCGGTGGCCGGTCGGTCGTCGTCGTCGGTCGTCGTCGTCTCGGTTGGTCGGTCGGTCGCTCCGGTCGTCGGTCGGGGGTCGGTCGGTCGGTCGGTCGGTCGGTCGGTCGTCGGCCGTCGTCGTCTCGGTCGGTCGGTCGGTCGGTCCGTCGGTCGGTCTGTCGTCGTCGGTCGTCGTCGTCTCGGTCGGTCGGTCGATCGGTCGTTCGGTCAGTCGTCGGCCATCGTCGTCGTCGTTGCCGTGGCTCCCTCATGGCTCCCTCGTGGCTCCCTAAAGGCTCCCTCACGGCTACCTCACGGATCACTCATGGCTCTCTCATGGCTCCCTCATGGCTCCCTCTGTCTCCGTCAAGGCTCCCTCATGTCTCCGTCAAGGCTCCGTCAAGGCTCCCTCATGGCTCCCTCAGGGCTCCCTCATGGCTCTCTCGTGGCTCCCTCATGGTTCCCTCACGGCTCTCTCGTGGCTCTCTCGTGGCTCCCTCACGGCTTCCTCATGGCTCCCTCATGTTCGTCGGATCCCTCTTGGTTCCCTCATGGATCCCTTCTGGCTCCCATGCGATTTCCTCTTAGCTCATTTGTGGCCCCCTTTTGGCATGAGGACGGTGAGTGGTGAGGATGAGGCTGTGGAGGACGAGGACGATGGAGGATGTGAACGATGAGCATGAGGATGAGGATGAGGAGAATGAGGACGATGCAGAGCACGATGATGATGATGATGATGATGATGATGATGACGAAACTTATGAGTATGATGAAGATGATGATGAGGCTCTTGATACGAGATGCTGATGCTGATGCTGATGCTGCTGATGATGATGCTGATTGAGATGAAGATGAATATGAAGATGATGATGATACGAGATGATGATGAAGATGCTGATGCTGCTGATGATGATGATGCTGATGATGACGATGAGTAGGATGATGATGCTGATGAGTGGGATGACGAGTGGGAGGACGAGGATGAGGAAGGCCAAGAGGATAGTGAGGGTGAGACCGACGATCAAAACATGACGCACGTCTCAAAACGCCCCCAGATACGTGCACATGCGCTCTAAAATGTCACTACCAACATGATTCACCTGACTGTAGGAAACATACTTCTTCATATTCCAACAAATATGTTGCTTGCATGGATGGGGAGGAGCGTGGTGAGGTCCCAAGAATAATCTGGACTTCACGCCAGTCGGGAACTTCTGGTAAGCCTCTTTCGGCCCAGACATGTTTGGAAAGGCGGCGAAAAGGGGGCAGGGGTGCGTGGGTGGTGGGGGGGGGCGGGGGGGGGGCGAAAATCCATGCAAGTAGACTAGCAACTTGAAACACAGACGCTTTACAGGCCCCGCGAGGACAGTGCCAGCCCAAAAGGCAACCCAAAAATCAAAAGATGGCTCCAAGACGGCCCAAGACCAGCCCAACTCCTCGGATGTCTTCGTCAGAACGATTGAGGGCTGTTCAGTCCGATGTAAGGCCATTGAACTGGAGTAGACCTTGTGAACCCCGCAACATTGAACGGGATCAGCTAAAGTGGGACTGAACGAACAGAGATCCCGACGTAGATCCGCCACCCCAATTGAGATGGGCGCTCTGGGATATGGGGGAATAGAAATGTCAACTGCTGTGGTTCTGTGTGCCCGAAAGAAGATAGCTATCACGTGATACGTACGGCCTTCTCGAGCCTGCAGACGATCGCGTCACGCGGCTGTCCTCTGGAACCCAAGGCGAGACCTGCGACATGTGACGGCCGTCGGGGCGGTCCTGGAAGGGTCCCGCACAGGAGTGATGCGCTGGCGAAGAGGGGGAACCTGCCACAGGCACCTGGATATCTGGATATGGCAACATGTGATGTGTGTTGTTCGCTTGAGTTTTGCGAGCGCGATTGCAAGTATGGCGAGGCATACGAAGACACAGCCATCATGCACGGGCAAGCAACCACACAAAAACGCCCTCTGCAACCCTACTCGGGGAACTGAACAGTTCAAGATTGCATCGCGGCTCGCTGGGTCAACACGAGGAACAATTGCACCGTCTACCGCTACAAGACGAGCGCACAACCACCCGGTTCTGGATAACAACGCCTATGCTGGAACATCCGTCAAAGCAGCGACGGAGGAGCATGGCCTGACTCATGTGTATCGGTGTGCAATGCCGGTTGTTGCACCATGGGGGGCAACATGCTAACCAGGCAGAAACGGCATCATTCACTGAAGCTAAAAAAACGTCGACTTGTGACGTGCACTAGCATGCAGCAAATGAGGATGCCTCAAAAAGTGACTCCGTCCCAGCCGTGTTGGAGGCGTCAGTGCTAGCCTGACTCACGGATTTGGTGGTTCACCTTGCGTCGAAAACGTTCGAAGTAGCTAGTCGCGCCTTACGCCGCATTGCCAACGACTTCCTGCCTTACTTCTGCCACGATGATAGTAGTGCCAATGACTGCCGCCTGCTCCGTTGGAGTGCTGGTGTCGTTTGAACCCGGGGGCCCTGCAATGCCACCGCCGGACGCCGCATCCCTCCACAGGCCTCGAAGCAGGACGGCAAACTGGAAGACCACGCAGAGGACCACAACCGTTGCAATGGCACTGGCAGCGTATGCCAAGATCTGCGTGCCTGCCTTCCCCAGCAGCGGGTCAAACTCGTGGGACCGCACCATGGCCGTGGCAAAAATCACCGTCGGGAACGTAAATGCGGCGGAGCCTGGCGCGCGCACGGCACGGTGGCTCCACAGGAGGGGCGCGTAGGCCAGGAAGACGAGGTACAGGACGATCGACATGACGTACAGGAACTGGAACAGCGAGTGGACAAATGCAGAGACAACTTCGCTCTCCGCCTCCTCCTTTGCGTAGGCATTGCGGACGCACCAGAGGGCCGCTGTGCACAGCGCGAACGGCGCGCAGATGATGGCGGTCCGAGCCTGGCTAACCTCCAGGCCCTTCGCTCCCACAGCATGAACCAGCACCATAACCAACACAGGCATTGCCCAACATACTCCCACTACAAATGAAAACGCCGCAATCTCTCGAGTCTCGATCCCTGTCGAGCAGGATGCTAGGGCAGCTATGCCGACTGTGGGTGGGAAAGCTGCGGGGGTCCACGCAGACCCGTCTTGGGTAGTTGGCAGTTTTCCTGGAAGACTAGTATTCGACTGGCGGGAACTTGTCCAGTCGCTAGTAGTGCGTATAATTTGTCCTGAATTCTGTGACTCTGGCATTGCTTCCTCTGGACGACTCCCATTGGACTGCCGGGAGCTTGTCCAATCGCTAATAGTGCGCATAACTTGACCTGACTCCTTTGGCTCCAGCTGTGCTTCCCCACGACACTTCTCCAAGACACTCCGGATGTAGAACACACCGCACACCAAATGCAAGGTAAGGGCAACAAACCACAATATGCAAGCGATAAGTGGAAACACGCGCATAGTGCTCGTACACACGGTGGCTAAAGCCATGGGGCCCGTAGCCAAAGTAGCACATTTTGGAGATGACCACAACTCTGCAAGAAATATATTCCAGTGAACGGCAGCCTTGGTTGCATATGCGACGAGAGAAATTGCAACGATTGAGTGGCAGAGATACGCAAAAGCATGAGAAGCGAATCCAAACCAGTTCGTCGGAGAATTCCATGTGTCATCATACTCGTAAATTGTAGTGATGTCTCGCCAGAGAATGCCGAGCCCCCCAACGCCCAAGGAAACGCCCAGTACTTGAGGTGGCAACTTTGCCAAAAAACACGCGGCCCTACTGAAGCAGTCCGGGAAGCAGTCGGGCGATCTCTGATCAGGATCTAAGCCATACGTACTTTTTTTCTCTCCCATTGCGGTTTCCATCTGGTCCATGACCGTCATGACGTCGTAGCGTACAGAACCCCCAAATTGAACACCCCGATCGGTCTGTTCTACCATGATGTGCAACGTGAGCCAGACTGGCTACGGTGGCAAGATGGGTCGGAAACAACTAAATCTGCCGACCAACAGATTTATGAAGGGGTGTTTCGTTGGTCTTCGGCCTCACCCGAAGGCCAGGGGGACACACCCTCAAAGCTTCATAAAGATACACACAAACCGCCACTCACCCCACCATGATGGCCCAAGATGGCTTCCATTGGAACTAAGTTAGCCTACCGCCAGAAGGGACGGAGGAGGACGGAGGAGAGTTGAGGATGAATGGAAGAGCGATGGGGGGATGGGGGGATGGGGGAGGGGCGGGAACAAAAACAAACAAAAACGACTGGCTTCCAGGTCCCAGCTCGCCTCCCCGGCGGCCGCTCGGGAAGATCCCTGGGCACCTCCGGAACGCTCTCGGGGCGAGACGCGGCGGCTGGACAGCGCCCCGAGACCCGAAACCTTCCGGCGATCCCCGCCGCGGCCGCCGCCGTTGGCGCCGCCGCCGCCGCCGCCGCCCGAAAGGCCGCGCGGGCAGCAATCTTTGGCCGCTCGTCACGGGGGTCCCGCGCGGCCGGCGCCGGGCGGCGGGCCGAGAGCGCTCTGGAGCAGGGCCTCCGAGGCCAGCCCGAGCAGGGACCCGAGCAGTATCCCCAGCACGAGGAAGAAGGGATGGGCTTGTTTCCCACCGCCACCACCATACGTTGGAGGGGAGGGGGTCCTCCTCCTCCTCCTCCTCCTCCTCCTCCTTCTCCTCCTCCTCCTCCTCCACAAGTACTGAATATGAATACTACTCTGCCTCTTCCCTTGATGGCGTGCTGGGAATATTCGACCCCCCCCCGTATTGTTTTTTACACACAGGATTCCCGGGAGTTGGGTTTTCGCCTGCGTTATTTTTCAAAATGCTGCTCTCGCTGAGGCGCCGGCCTCATTTCTGCCCCCGAATCGTGCTCCCACTGCAGCGTGGGCCTCATTTTCGGATCGGTGTTTTGCCTCCGTCGTTCAGGATGGCGTTCTCGCCCCAGCGCGGGCCTCTTTCTCGCGCGCCCATCCGCCCGCCTCCACCGTGCCGCACCACGCCCCGCCCCGCCGCACGCACACCCACCGCCACTTCCACCCACCAACGCACGCACGCACGCACGCGCACCACTACCGCGCACCGCCACCACCACCGCACTACCCCACCCACCACCACCACGCTACACCGCGTCACACCACATCACAAGCGCGCACACACAGACACAAACGCACGCACGCACACACACACACACATACACACGCACACACACACACACACGCACACACACAGAGACACACACACACACACCACCACCACCGCCACCACCACCACCACCACCGCCATCACGCACATACGCACCTGGCACACCACCAAACCACCAAGACGCCACACCACGTCACACCACAGCACACGCGCACACACGCACACACACATACACACCACCACCACAACAACCACAACCACGCACACACGCACGCACGCACGCGCACCACCACCCACTACGCACACGCGCGCGGAGCCACAGGTCCGCTACGACACGCGTCCGCGGATAGAGAAAATCAGCGCCATGGTAAGGGATGGGAGGGAGGGGTAGGATGTCAGATGTTGACGCGAGCGCACCTAACTTGTCCTCCTCCTCCTCCTCCTCCTCCTCCTCCTCCTCGTCCTCCACCTCCTTCCCCCCTCCAACTTATGGTGGCGGTGGTGGAAAACAGGCCCATCAGGAAGGACATCAGCGAGCCCACAGGCGCGGCGTCGTCGGCGTCGAGGCCGCGCTGGCCGGGCCCAAGCATCATCGACAGCGTGGACACCCAGCCGTTCGTGAAGGCGAAGGGGGCCATGGAGGGAGGAAGAAAAAACGGCACGAGCCTCACCTTTCGGGGGTCCGCTCGCGGACTTCCGGGATCCGCGCTGGACTCCCTCTGGCGCGCGGAGCGGGCCCAGGGGCGGCGCTGGGGGCGCCGACAGGGAGGCCCACCGCGGATCCAAGAAATCCCGGGCGGAGCTCCGAAAGTTTGCTTGTGGCTCTGCCGTCTTTTACTCTTCAGCATGAGCAGGAGCTGGACGCGGAGGTCGGTGGCAAACGCCCGCCGGCTGCGCTCGACGGCGAAGAAGGCCGGCACGAAGATCCCCCTCAGGAGCGCGAGCCAGGTGACGAGGCCATCCTGCCGCACGTTGAATGCTTCCAAGTGGGGCGCGAACCTGCCCACCACATCCATCAGCTGAAAGACTGCTATCTGCGTCGCGCCGTGACCTCCTCTCCACTTGGACGCGACGCCGGGAAAGACGGCGAAGGTGGCCACGAAGACGAAGCAGACCGTAAAGCACTGCGGGTACGCCCCCTTCCTCAGGAGCTCGATCGAAGAACTCTTCCCACTAGAGCACTTTCTCTGCAACGAGCCGTCGGGCAACGCCCCTCGCGCCCTCACGTGCGGGTCTCCTTGGATTTTGATGAAGTAGAAAGGTATGCTGGCAGCGCCGAAGAGGACGCACGCTGCGAAGCTGATGCAGAACCCCCGCTCGGAGCCCGACGCGGCAAAGCCGACCGCCGCGGCGAAGACGCCGCCGACACCCTGCCCGACCATCGCGTCCATCGTGAGCTTCGGGTGGATGGAACCCGCGAGCGCGAAGACCACGTTGGCAAGCAGAGCCGACGACGCCAGAGGAAGCGAGCACGGCGCAAGCCGAAACTCTCGAACCTCCGCGCAGAGTTCCGGGATCGGCGCTGGACCCCCTCTCTGGCGCGCGGAGCGCGCCGAGGGCGGCGCCAGAGGCGCCGGCAGGGTGGCCCGCCGGCGTCGCCCCAGGAGGCCAGGCGCGCCACCAGGGGGCGCCGCCAGGGGGGCCAGCCGCCGATCGAAGAAGTCCTCGCGGAGCTCTGAAAGCTCATGCCTGTGCTGTGTTTTGCCCCCCGAGATGCGCCCTGGATGCAGACGAGGCCCAGCGCCGCGACGAAGACTCCGCCCACGGGATCGTCGACGGTGGTGGTCACCCTCAGGAGCACCAGGCCCAGCAGGCTGACGCACGTGAGCACGCAGCCCGCGGCGTACGACGCGCCGAGGGGCACTCGGTCCCTCGCCGCCTTGGTAGACAGGCCCCCCTGCACCACGTTGACCAGCACCGAGTTGCAGATGTCGGCTGAGGTCAACCCTTTCTCGCAAGGACGCACGAGAAGGAAGCACGGGCCGCGGAGGGCCACTTCGAGGCTCTTGGAGCGGAGCGCGGCCAGCGCAAGCGGCCAAGGACTGGCCGAAGGGGCAACGATGCGAGGGTGGCCCTCGGAAGGTTGCCCATCCTAAAACTATACATGGTTTCCGCTTGCGCTGGCCGACGCCGCGCGCCGTCGGCCGTCCCTGCCATCGCTGCCGTCGCCAGGCTGCCGCCACCGTCGCCGCGGTCGTGGCCGCCGCGGCCGCCGCCGCCGCTGTCGCCGCGGACGTGGTGCTCCGCGTCGTCGTCGTCGGCGTCGTCGCTGTGGTGTCGGCAAGGGTGCGAGGGCATCCTTGGGAAACTTGCCCATCCTTGCCATGCGGGCTGACCGTACACGCATGAGCTGACCCCGGGCAGGGGTGGCTGTTGGTGCGCGGCTTTGGGGGGCAGGGGTTGGGGGAAGCCAAGACCAGGCGCGGAGGCCAGTGCTGGGGGGACTCTGCCCCCCCCCCTTCCCTTGGCGGCGCGCACTAAAGGCGGCCCTGGGGGCGGGGGCGGCCTTGTAAGAAGGCGGGAGGAGCCAGAAGTCAGTGGCCTTCCAAGCTTGGAAACATCATGGGTCCTGCTTGGACATGGGCCCTCCTGAGGGGGCATTTGTTTTTGAGATGCCCCCGCCTTCTTAGAAGGCCACCCTCCTCCCCTGAGGGCCCGCACCACATCTCACTTCTGCGAAGGGTCACTCTAACGCGCAGCCGAAACTGGAACACCAGAAGGCCCAGCCGGGGTTCCATGCCTGGAAGTCGGGCGTGAAGGCGAGGATAATCAGATGCTCGTTCTGGGGACCTTGCTAGAGCCCCTCGCTCCGCTCATGCGTCGATGCTGCGTCGAAGCTCCGTCGACTCGAGTCGAGCTTGAGTCGAATTAAAGTCGAGCTGGAGTCGAGCTCGTGGAGCAGGTCTGCTTGCCCTGACATCCGCCGATACAGGTTTGTTTTTCAATGCGCGAGATCCTGGACCTTTTTTCCCAGCGACAGTGTTTCGGCCAGGATCAATGTGTTTTTATCGTCCTTCTGGGACGGGCGCTGGGGTTGCAAAGGGGATACGGTGTTGTGGATACCAAGCTGTGTGTATATCTGGGCTGACCTAGCTTGGGAGTGAATTACAAGTGCTCGAACTCGCCTAAAGGGAGCTAACTAACTCCACACAAAAAAAGTGCGGAGCAGGCTTAGCCCGGCGTGTGAGTTTGAGAAGTCTAAGCTGAAGCTCTGCTTCAGCATGAGCTTTAGCTCTGCTTGAGAGGGGGGGAAAGGGGGGACCTCATTAACTAATGAATTCAGTGCTCGGCACCTCCCCCCCCCCCTGCCAGCCCCCAGGAGAGAGGGTGTGGGGGAGACATGAGAGAAGGGGGGGGGGGGGAGAGAGGGGGAGGGGGGGGCAGGGGGGGGTTGGGGGCAGGAGAGAGGAGGAGGGGGGGGGACAGGAAAGAGAGGGGAGGGGGGGGGGACAGCAGAGAGAGGGGGGGGGCGGGACAGGAGAGGGGGGGGGGGACGACAAGAGAGAGGGGGGAGAGGGGGGAGGGCAGAGGGGGTGGACAGGAGAGAGGAGGGGGGGGAACAGAGAGAGGGAGGGGCGGGAGTGGGGGGAGAGGGGGGGGGGGAACAGGAGAGAGGGGGGGGGACAGGAGAGGGGGGGGGGGAAGGAGAGAGGGGGGGGGGATAGGAGAGAGGGGGGGGGGGGACAGGAGAGAGGGGGGTGGGGGACAGGAGAGGGGGGGGGGACAGAGGGGGGGGGAGACAGGAGAAGGGGGGGACAGGAGAGAAGGGATGTGAAAGGAGAAAGGGGGGCAGGATAGAGGGGGGGGCAGGAGAGAGGGGGTTTGGGGGCCGGGATCATCCCACCACAATCACCATCACCATCGTCACATGACCATCATCACCATCATCATCGTCATCATCATCATCACCATCATCACCATCACCATCACCATCACCATCACCATCACATCACCACCATCATCATCATCATCATCATCATCGTCATCGTCATCGCATCGTCATCGTCATCGTCATCGTCATCGTCATCATCATCATCATCATCATCATCATCATCATCATCATCCTCATCCTCATCCTCATCCTCATCCTCATCCTCATCCTCATCATCATCATCATCATCATCATCATCATCATCATCATCATCATCATCATCATCATCATCATCATCATCATCATCATCATCATCATCATCCGGAGCGCCCCGGGTCGGCGGCACTGGCTGGAGGCCACTACAATAACTCCACGAAATGTGAGGAGCATACTTAGCCCGGAAAGTGTGCGGAGCACACTTAGCCTGGATTGCTACCCCCCCTGAACCACTTGAGGCATTTGTAACCCCCTTCTATGCTAGGTCAGGCCAGGCACATCACACCTTGGCATCCGCTGCCAACCCCATGCCAGTGGGGCCAGATAATGGGCTATGGAGGCCCAAACAAGAGAAAGCGTGGCATATTGAAAAACAAATTTTACAACAACAGTGCCCCCTAAAACGAGCATCTGCGGATGACGTTCCAGCCCAGCAGCGTGAGCGCGCCCAGGCAGCAGAAGCCGATCCGCGGCAGCGGGGCCGACACCTCGTCGGAGGCGCACTGCAGCACCACGTCCCGCGCGCTCCTCGAGTAGGGGGTCGACTGCAGAAGTGGTCTACCCCAACAAGTGATTTCCCCGCCGAATCTACCAAGTATACGTAGCATGCTCCGTAGACCTACATACAATTCCACGCACTGTTCGCACCTGGAGCGTATGAAACGATTCTGGGGGTCAAATCAACGCTGCAGTCGATCTCCTGCTCGAGCTCCCGGGGCGGCTCTGCACCGAGGCCGCCCTCGTTCTGGGGACCTCGCCGCCGCCGAGCGCCGCGCCGCCATCGGGGGGACGTAAAGGTGGGGCAGGGGCAGGGGCAGGGTTGGGAAGGAAACTGCTCGAAACGGCCGACCAGATTTTCGAGGCGAATCCAGCGGTGGCGACGAGGGCCTCCAAGGAGGCCCAAAAAGGGGAAAACGAGGGAAGGGCAGCGGTATGGGTACCTGTTCCTCCTCTGCTTTACCCCCCCCCCTTGGGATCACCCTCCCTCTACGAACCCCCGACGCCAGGCACGCTGGCCGAGACCCGGCGCAGCTCGAGCAGCTGCTGCATGGCGGCGGGGCCGGCCAGGGCCCCAGGAGAAGAGAAACTGCACAAACATACACTTTTGGAGCTCCGCGCGGAGTTCTTGGATCCGCCGCGCTGGACCCCCCCTTTCCTGGCGCGCGGAGCGCGCCAGAGGCGGCGCCCGAAGCGACGCCAGGAAGGCGCAGCGCAGATCCGAGACCTCTGCACGGAGCTCCGACAGTTTCTGTTTACAGCGGAGGCCAGTCCACAAGAAACCTACCACAAGAAACATAACCCTGAGACCCCAGGGCGTTCACTGATTTCTGGGGTGGGAACGTCAACTTTCCCATAGCAACACCATTGAAACCCAAGAAACCCAAGACACCCTGGAGGACACCCCGGTTCGGACGCCCGAAATGGGCAAGAAAAGAATGGGCACAATGCCCAACAACAAATGTTGTCCCAAACCAACAGCGGCCACTGTTGGACAGGCGGCCCTCTGTCTCAAATGGGCACAGGCCGCGGCGGCGCGGACAGCGAGTCCTCTTCAGAATGAACAGGAACTGCTGTTGGGCATTGTGCCCATTCCTTCCGGAACCAGTTCGCTCGTGCCGACCTGGGAGACCCCCCCTCCCTTGAAGTCGGGCCGGTCCCCCTACAGGAGGATTTTCGACGAAGAATGAAAAACATACCCCCAAACTAATCAACACATAGTTTTGAAAATGGTCTGGGAACTATTTTTCTAATATTTGTTTGGCCGTTTTGGGGTATCTTCGGGGTATGTTTCATTCTTCGTCGAAAATCCCCCTGCAGGGGGACAGGCCCGACATGACCCTCCCTGGCGCGCGGAGCCTTCCCACCTTCCTCGCATGCCTTGTGTGCTGGTCTTGCTCCTGCTCCTCGAGACCCCAGGGCGTCCACTGATTTCTGGTGTGGGAACGTCAACTTTCCCATAGCAACACCATCGAAACCCAAGAGACCCAGGACACCCTGGAGGACACCCTGGGAGACCCCCCCTCCCTGGCGCGCGGAGCCTTCCAACCTTCCTCGCATGCCTTGTGTTATGTCGAACGTGTCACCCTACAGGGGGATTTCCGTCGAAAAATAAAAATAACCCAGAAGATACCCCCAAAAAGGTCCAAAAGTACTAGAAACAATAGTCCCCAGACTATGTTTAGAGTATTTTTGACTATTTTGGGGGTACTTGTTATTCTTCGTCGAAAATCCCCCTGTAGGGGGACACGCCCGACTTACGCCTTGTGTGCCTACCCCCCCACGATGTCTGGGGGGGGAAGGTGGGGCTCACTTCGTCCGGAAGCTCCCGAGCGAAGTGAACCCCGCCCTCCCCCTCAGAAATCGTGGGGGGCAGGGGTAGGGTTCGCCTGCGGCCCCCTGTGGAGGACACCCTGGGGAGACTTAGATGCTCATTCTGGGGACCTTCCTGCAGCCACTCGCTCCACTCGTGCGTCGAAGCTGCGTCGAACCTGAGTCGAACCTGAGTCGAACCTGATTCGAACATGAGTCGAACATGAGTCGAACCTGCGTCGAACCTGAGTCGAACCTGAGTCGAACCTGAGTCGAACCTGAGTCGAACAGATCCATTAGGTGGCCCCCAGGAAGGTCCCCAAAACGAGCATCGAAGGAGACC
Organism: Prorocentrum cordatum; assembly: GCA_963575745.1. NCBI lineage: Eukaryota > Dinophyceae > Prorocentrales > Prorocentraceae > Prorocentrum > Prorocentrum cordatum. Next base: position 165,860 of record CAUYUJ010017342.1, read on the forward strand.
CCCCCTCCCTGGCGCGCGGAGCCTCGCTCCTGCTCCTCGAGGCCCCCTCCCTGGCGGGCCGCGGCCGCAGGCCAGCCGCGGCCTCGGGCCGCGGCGCGGGGCCCGCCGGGCCGCGCCCGTGGCCCGCTTGCGCCTGGCTCGGCGCGGCCCGCGGGCGCCCTGCCGCGCGCGGGGGCCCTGCCGGAGCCGAGGCGGCCCAGACCGGCGGCGAGCGAGGGGGGGGGACTTCGAGGAATAAAAAATGCCTTCAAAATACCCGAAAATGACCAAACAAATGTTCAAAACATGGTCCCCAGACCATTTTTGGACTATTTTTGGACTAGTGTTGGGGTATTTTTAATTCGTCGTCGAGAATCCCCCTCGAGGGGGACAGGCCCGACTTAACTCTAGGTGTTCGGGCAGCTGCGTCGTTTCTTGGCGGTGTTCCGCCCTCGGGATGCGTTCCAGCGGCTGCGCCTCGCCGAGGGCGTTCCGGGGATGCCCGGATCGTCCCGAGCGGCCGTGGAAGGCCCGAGTCAAGACCCAGAAACTGAAATCGGCGGCGACCGAGGGGGGGAAGCGAGAAGATGAAGGCCTCCTCCTCCATACACCCTGCGAAATGCTCAAGAAATTATGGGTTAAGAAATTCAGAGTCTGCGAATTTGAATAAAAACCCCGAACTTCTATCAAAATCTTGGGATTTACATTGGAAAGTTAAGAATAATCGAGACTCTGGACGAAAACTTAGGTTTTCTTAAGCATCGCCTAAGGTGTAGCCTCCTCCTCCCTATCATCCTCCTCCCTACCCTCCTCCATTCCTTCTCCTTAGAAACAGCTTCTACACGTCGCACCCCGAGGCCAGTTTTTAGGGCGGCCCGGGCGTTTCGCATGAGACTTCCTCACCACCTACGACTCTGAAGCTCAAACATTGGCAGCCGTTCAAAAATGGAGGGCGGGTCGTTTTCAAAATGTGACTCTCGCCTTAGAGCCGCGCACGTTCGCTTTAAACATTTGCAAGAGTTTCACGGATTGTAAGCGGGTCGTTTATTAAATGTGACTCTCGCCTTAGCGCCGCGCACATTCGTTTTAAACAGTTGCAAGAATTGTCACGGATTGAGGGCGAGTGGTTTTCATAATGTGGTTTTCGCCTCAGCGCCGCGTACACTCGGTTTGAACAGTTGCAAGAGCGTCACGGATTGAAGGCGGGTGGTTTTCATAATGTGGCTCTCGCATTAGCGCCGCGCACATTCGTTTGAAACATTTGCCAGAGTTGCACGGATTGAGGGCGGCTCGTTGTGAAAATGTGGCTTTCGCCAAAGCGCCCCGCACACCATTGTTACAACATTACAAAAATCCACGGGTTTCCATATTCGACGTACCAGACATGATGTGTTGGAAAGGCTTCACGATTTCAGGGCGCAACAATTACGATGAGTCGCGGAGATGAAATCCAAGGAATGGCGTCCTGGCACAATTCAAGATCGCCAAGACGCAACAGTCGGGTTAATCCGTGGCGTTGGAATAACGTTCTTCAAACGGTTGCCTCAAACGAGGCAGGCTCCTCTGTGGAAATGAACCGTTGTGGGGGCCTGTGATGAGGGAGCTTTGGGGGAGGGTTTATTCCAACATCGTGTTGTTTCACGATGTTGCCTTTGTTTCGCTTATGTCGAGGCTCAAGGGTTTGTAGATGGGTGCCCCCAGGGCCCGAATACCCGAGTGAAGGGACCGAACGGTCTTGATTCCGCGACGAAGATTATTGCTGTTGTGTTGTGGTCGTCCACCCCGTGGCCCACACGCGACCCACCCGCGACCCACGCGCGACCAATCCCGAGATCCATCCCGCGACCCATTCGTGACCCACACGCCACCCAGCCGCGACCCACCCACACTGCGTTGACCAAGCATCGGCGACTGCGGTGGGGTCGTTGTGTTGTACGTATACAATCGGCACTTGCGGCGGGCTACGATCCTCTCCCTGGCCCCTTCGCCCATGAGTATCCGCAACTGCGTGGCTTTGGTACCAATCGACGCCGCCGACAGAAGCCCCGAAGCCGGATCCCACAGGCGGCGCGTATGGATACATTCCCGCATCGGAAATGCGGCCCTGTTCAGATCGGCGCGGGGGTTGCTAAAGGAGATACAGGTTTACGAGTGGGTGCCAGGGTGTGCTGTGTCAGGCCTAGCCTAGCTCAAACAAGTTAAAAACTGAATGAAAACCGTTTGTTTTTTTGGGGGGTACGATCTGGGAAAAGTGGGTTCCGCCCACTTGGCGGCGACGCCAGGATAGGCCAGATACAACCCAATCCACATTGGCATTCACGGATAACCCCTTATCCCCACTGCACCGCCGCGCCGATCCCATTTGCCCCCCAAAGACCAGCATCTACATATACAGGTATGTAAATCTGCAGATTGGCTCGATCAGAGCGAGAGGCCCGAACGGTCATTCATTGTCCCTGGGTGCGTGGCTGACTTAGAGATCCGTGGTGGGGATTGTGTTTGTTGCGTTGTTGGTGCGTTACTGTTTGTTGTTGAATTCTCATTCCAGAAAATAAGTATGGTTCGCCCCTCCAGTGTAACTTTTATGTTTTCCATTGAAGTGCCCCTCGCGGCGCCCGCACCCTGCTTTATCAGGGAAAACCTTCGTCCTCAAACTGCGTTGTTGCCCCCCCGGGTTACAGCAACAACGGCTCCCGCCTGAGACTTCCTTACAATTTAGCCAGGACCCCCGCTCCCGCCCGAGACGTCCTTCGCTGGAGGCTTGTTTGCAACTTACTCAAGACTAGCTTCCTTGCGATGGAATTCCCCGCGATTTAGCCGGCGCCGCGATCCCGACGTTCAGGCGCCCAGGAGTCGCGCTCACGTTTCGGACTCTCTCGCAAATTACCCAGGAATCGGGATCTCGCTGCCCGTCGTGGCCCGGTTGCAACCCGTCGTGGCCCCCATCGCAGCCCTTCGTGGCCCCCGTTGCAGCCCTTCGTTGGCCCGTTCCAGCCGTTCGTGGCGCCCTCGCTGCATTTCGCGGTTTCGTTACAGCCCTTCGTGGCCCCCTCGCTGCCCTTCGTGGCCCCGTTGCAACCCCTCGTGGCCCCCTCGCTGCCCTTCGCGGCCCCGTTGCAGCCCCTCGTGGCCCCCTCGCTGCCCTCCGTGGCCCCGTTGCACCCCTTCGCGGCCCCCTCGCTGCCCTTCGCGGCCCCATTGCAAGCCTCAGTGGCCCCGTCCTTGTCCTCCGCGGCCCAATATACGCACGCCCTTCGTGGCCCCCGCTCGTTCGCGCCCGTCGTGGCCCCATCTGCGTGCCCTTCGTGGCCCCGCCGTCGCCATTCGCGGCCCCCTCGCTGCTTTTCGTGGCCCCGTTGTTGCCCTCAGTGGCCCCGTCCTTGCCCATCGCGGCCCGATATACGCATGCCCCTCGTGGCCCCCGCTCATTCGCGCACGTCGTGGCCCCGTGTCCGCTGTCGCCCTTCGTGGCCCCATCGCTGTCCTACGTGGCCCAATTGCTACCCTCAGTTGCCCCGTCGTTGCCTTCTATGCCCCCGCATTATCTGCCCTTCGTGGCCCCCGCTCGTTCGCGCTCTTCGTGGCCCCATACGCATTCCCTTCGTGTCCCCGCTGTCGCCCATCGCGGCCTACTTCGTGCTCTTCGTGGCCCTGCTGTCGTTCTCTCTCTCGCTCTCGCTTTCGCTCTTCGTCGTCGTCGTCGTCGTCGACGTAGTCGTCATCGTCGTCGTCGTGGTCGGTCCCCTGTCCGACCCTCTTGGGGTCGGGTTGCCGCCGATCAGCGCTGCCGCTGGCCAGGCCGACGGTCCGGGGCCGCCCCGCCGCCTGCTGGGGCCCGGCCTGCAGGGAACCAAAGTATACTCCCCAAAAGGGGCACGATCGAAGATGACGAGGGTGGGTACCGATGGTTTGGGAATGAAGCGTTAACGGACACTCGAGCAGATAAGAGCGAACAGTCTCAATATGTTTGTTGTTTTTGCTGTGCCTGTTGTTGCTGCTGCTGTTGTCCATATTCTACCCCGGGACACCCTGGCCAGAGAGGCCCCCTGACTCAGGATCGGTGCTCTCGCTCGAGACTTCCTCGCAACTCAATCAAGCTGGCGGAGGCCCAGCCAAGACGACAAGGGGTCCTGCTCGATAGTTCCTAACGGTTTACTCAAAGATCCCCTGGCCACGAAGGCCCCCGAACTCGAGAACGGCGCTCTCGCTCGAGACGCTCCCGTAATGCAGGCAAATTGGTGGAGGCCCGGACACAGCGACAGGGGAACCCGTTCGATGTTCCCCCAGGGTATTTTGAGAGCCCCTGGCCATAGGAGGCCTTGGAGCTCAGGAGCGGCGCTCTCGCTCGAGACTTCTTCGCACTTCAGTCAGTGGCCGACAAAGCAGAAATCTCCCCCGAAAGGGGGTGCAATCGAAGACGAAGTGGGCGGGTATCGATGGTTGGGGTATACGGAATGCAAGACACGCGTGACAGTAAGAGCGAGCAGTCTTAATATGATTGTCGTTGTTGCTGTTGCTGTTGTTGTTTTTTGTTGTTGTTGAACTCTCATGTCTGAAGAATAATTATTGTTATTCCCCCCACCGGTGCATATTGCTTTCTCAATCAAAGTGTACCTCGACGCTCACACCCTGTTTTTTGACGCGGGAGACCGCCCTGCTCAAACTGGCCCCCTGGCCCCCGGGTTACAACAACAACGGCTCCAGCCTGAGACTTCCTTACAATTTAGCCAGGACCCCCGCTCCCTCCCGAGACTTCCTCGCATTTTATTCAGGAATCGCGCTCTCGCTGGGGACTTCTGATTTATTAAAGAATCGCTCTCCCGGCGCTTTGGACTCGCGCTCTCGCTGAAGACTTGCTTGCAACTTACTGAAGAATGGGCTTGCGTCGGGATTTCCTGCAATTTGCCCAAGCGCCGCGCTCCCGACACCCAGGCACCCAGAAGTCGCGCTCGTTGGGGCCCCATGTGCATGCCCTTCGTGGCCCCGCTGTCGCCATTTGTGTCCCCCTCACTGTCCTACGTGGCCCAAATGCTACCCTCAGTGGCCCCATAGTTGCCTTCTGTGGCCCCGCCTTATCAAAAACTTCGTGGCCCCCGCTCGTCCGCGCCCTTCGTGGCCCCATACGCATTCCCTTCGTGTCCCCGCTGTCGCCCTTCGTGGCCTACTTCGTGCCCTTCGTGGCCCTGCTGTCGTTCTCTCTCGCTCTCGGTTTCGCTCGTCGTCGCCGTCGTCGTCGTCGTCGTCGCCGTCTTCGAAATCGTCGTCGTCGTCGTCGTCGTGCTCGGTCCCCTGTCCGTCCCTGTTGGGGTCGGGTCGACGGTCCGCGGCCGCCCCGCCGATCAGCGCTGCCGCTGGCCAGGCCGACGGTCCGCGGCTGCCCCGCCGCTTGCCGGGGCCCGGCCTGCAGGGAGGAAAGGTATACCCCCCAAAAGGGGTTCGATCGAAGACGAAGAGGGCGGGTATCGAGGGTTTGGGAAATACGCGTTATTGGACATTCGAGCGTACAAGGGCGAACAATCTTAAAATTAAACATTATTACTTCTAAAGAAATATTATTGTTGAGACCCCTGGTGCGCGACCCCCCTCCAAAAAAACCTAGGCCGCAGCCTCATTTCCTTCATTTTCTAGCGAAAGCTTCAGAAAAGTGGATTGTGTCCGGATCCGGTTGTTTTGTTGTAATCCGTTTTCCCTTGCAAAAAACACTATAAAATGAAAATTCTTGTTCTTACTTGATCAAATTGCAAGAATCCCTTGCAAAAAATAAGGTAAAGTGGACATTCGTGCGCGCAAGACGAAATCCTTCCAAAACCTTAGGTTTCGTAACGATTTTAACATAAAAACATCAAAAACCCAATGGTTTTTTAAGAAAAAATTGTCAAAATGTCCTTCCGCGCGCGCTGTCCGAATCCCACAAAACCAATGGTTTTTCAACATTTATGTTACATGAGCTCGCGCGAGCTACTTTTTCTTGTTCTAACATAATCAAATTTCAATAATCCCTTGCAAAAAATAAGGTAAAGTGGACATTCGCGCGCGCAAGACGAAATCCTTCCAGAACCTTAGGTTTCGTAACGATTTCAACATAAAAACATCAAAAACCCAATGGTTTTTCAAAAAAAAATGTCCAAATTTCATCCCGCGCGCGCTGTCCGACTCCCACAAAACCAATGGTTTTTCAACATTTATGTTACATGAGCTCGCGCGAGCTACTTTTTCTTGTTCTAACATAATCAAATTTCAATACTCCCTTGCAAAAAAAAGTAAAGTGGACATTCGCGCGCGCAAGACCAACAAAAAACACGACGATCTCAGGAACTTGCCCCAAAAATGTGACCAACTCCGCTCTCTCTGTCTCTCTCTCTGTCTGCTCTCTGTCTCTCTCTCTGTCTGTCTGTGTCATGTATTGTATGTCACAATTGCAGGATGCTGGGCACACGCGCGCCCCGAATAAGTGACCAAGTTCTGTGGGTGTGTACCCCACGCCAGTGTAGTAGCCACGGTCGTCCGCACGCCACGAAGTGAAGTGTCCCAACGTCATAGGGCGGGAAGCTGGGTTTGGGTGGTCGCGAAGAGTCGTTTGGATATTTGGTAGAGCTTGAACTGCCCCCCCACGAAGTGGGGGTATTGTCTCGCGTCGCATGAAAACCCTGGCACTGGTGAGAACACTGAGCGTTCGGGTAAAATGATTGTTGTTGTTGTTGTTGTTGTTGTTGCTGTTGTTGTTGAGTTTGTTGTTTGTTATCGTCGCCCCCTTTGGACCCGCCCACGACCCACCCATCCCCGCGACCAACCCGCGACCCACCCGCGACCGACCCCGTGACCCGCCCGCGACACACACGCGACCCACCCCGCGACCCACCCCGCGACCCACCCGCGACCCACCCCACGACCAACCCCGCAACCCACGCCGCCACCCACCCTGCGACAAAGCCCGCGATGCACCCGCGACCCAGCCCGCCACCCACCCGTTACACACCCCGCGACCAACCCGCGACCCACCCGCGACCAGGCCCGCGACCCACCCCGCGATCCATCCACATTGCGTTAACGAACAAATCGGCGCCTGCGGCGGGCTCGCTGCTGGGCGCCTGCGGCGGGCTTCTTCAGAGCCTCGCAGACTGACGTCCTCGCCGCCCCCTCACTCTTATCCGCAACTGCGCGGTGCTACGGATACATATGCATATATTTATATACACATAACTATAACTATATATATATATGGATATATGATATGATATGTATATATATATATATGTATGTATCAGACAGACGGGGCCGAACGGTCATGATCATTCATTGTCCCTGGGTGCGTGGCTTTTGTGGGGATCCGTGGTGAGGATTCTGCCTGTTGCGTTGTCGTCGTCCCCCCTGCGATCGTCGTCGTCCCCCTGCGATCGTTGTCGTCCCCCCTGTTGTTTGTTGTCGTCGTCCCCCCTGCGATCCACCCCGCGACCCAGCCCGCGACCCAGCCCGCGACCCAGCCCGCGACCCAGCCCGCGACCCACCCGCGCCCCCCCGCGCCCCCCCCCCCGTGTATATATATATATATATACATATATATGTATATATGTATATATATATATATAGACACATCCATACCTACCGCCTCACGAGGTCCCCGAGGGCCGATCCCACGAGCGGTGCTGAATTATGGATGCGTCCTCGCCTCGGAGAGGTGGCCCCGGGAGGGCCTCGCGAGGCCAGCGCCGCCGCGCAGACTCCGAGCGCCCGCCGGCACACGTGGAGCCCGCCCGCCGGGCAGAGGGCGGCCTCCGGGGCGGCCCCGGACCGCAGTCGGGAAGGAACTCCCGGGAAGTCTTCACAAGAACGATGAAAGGTCAGTCATCGGGGATGGACAGACCTCCCTTTAGCAAAACGTGGTTTAGTGAAAACGACCTCGGGCCCAAACCTGGCGGGCGCAAGCCTGGAAAATAACGGCCGCGGCGCCCTCTCGAGAACCGAAAACGGACAATTCACTAATCGACGTGTCACTATTGGGGGTTCTGTCCAGCCCCGATTCACAAGAACGATGAAAGGTCAGTCAACCCGGTTGAGGGGCCATGAGGCTGGAACAGTAGGCCAGACTGGGCCCAAGATGGAGCCGAACGCCACGGGACGGAACAGAAGTCAGTCAGTGTCTGAAGCCCGATGGTGCTGAAATGGGCCGGTGTTCGACCGCGGATACAGCAGCGCCGATTCTGAATCTAACCTTAGGTCGGGCAGATCCCCATACAGGCGGATTTTGGGCGAAAGATTGAACGATTCCAAGAATACCCCAGAATAGTCAGAGAATTCGAAAAGAATCGTCCCAACACTTTTTCTTCACTATGCTTGAATATTCCCCCTGTAGAGGGACATGCCTCACTTAAACCTAACCTCCCAGGAAGTGCGTCCTAACCGTGGGGCCCGTGCCTCCACCCGGCGGCGCAGGCCCGAAGAGCTCTCGCCCACTTCCCCTCGGCAGGCGAGGGTACGTTTAGGTCGGGCATGTCCTCCTACAGGCGGATTTTGAACGAGAAATGAAAAATAGGCGACGAGCCCAGGGGGGAAATGAGAAGGAGAAGGCCTTCTCAGAAGGCCGCGGGACTTCTTAGAAGTCCGGGGGGCTTCTGAGACGTTTCCTTGGCCTATTTCGAAGACAGAGAGAACTTCTCAGAAGCCCTCTCAGAAGTCCAGAAACTTCTCAGAAGCCTCGGAAGTCCCGCCCCTTCTCATTTCCCCCCCGCGCCCGCCGCCGAAAAAAGCGTCAAAACAAATCAAACAGCATCCAAACATACTCCAAAACTCGCCCCCATGCTTTTCTGCAACTATTCCTGAAAAGTCCCCGTGGGAGGACGTGCCCGACTCACGGGTACGTACGTGCCCATCCACCCGTGGATCCACGCAGGACTGGCGACGAGACTTCTGCCAGCACGCCCCGGTGGGATCGCATGAGAACCCCCTGGGGGTCAGGTCGAGCATGCCCCCCCTACATTGGGCGCCCGAGTTATCCGGGGTGACTCGGGTCCGGGGTAACTCGGGTTTGGATTCCCGAAAAAGGAACCCGAGTTACCCCTGACCCGAGTTACCCCTGATGATTCTGGGGCTCTGGACGCCCGAGTTATCCGGGGTAACTCGGGTCCGGGGTAACTCGGGTTCGGGTTCCCGAAAAAGGAACCAGATTTATCCCTGACCCGAGTTACCCCTGACGACTCGGGGCTCTGACTACAGGCGGAGCTTGGGCGAGAAACTTAAACACAACAAAGCACCCAAACAACAAAAACACCCAAATCGTAGAAACAAAACTGACGAATGCACAACACATCGCCCCCTGACCATTTCTGACGATCCCCCTGGAGAGGGGCGTGCCCGACTTCGGGGTACGTATCCATCAACCCATGGATCAACGCAGCACCGGCGACGAGACTTCTGCCAGCACGGCTCGGAGGGATCGCAAACATAGGGAATCGAACTTTAAACAAGGCAGTTGTAAATACAGAGGATGTTTAAAAATATAGGATGTTTAATCAATGGTTAATTTATGAATAAATGTATGCATGAACTCATTGTTGTATTTGATACTAAATCCCTGCATGTGTAACACATGATCCGCACGCGAAGCATGGATTAAACATGGCACTGTACACCGACGCTTCCTCCGTCCCTGCAGTCGAATGTGCACTGGAGAGCGGATGCTGGTGTGTACGGGATCCTGGCGTAGACATGTTTCGCTGTTCCCTCTGGGAAAGCGAAGAAACAGGTGTGCACAACACCACCCCGACGTCGCCCCCGACCCTCAAAGAGTCCTGGGATTGAGAAACAGCCCGCCACTGGTAATGTATACGTCCCAGCTTCCGAATAAACACCACCTTCGGCGGTGGTCAAACCTCCCTTTAGCAAAACTCCCCTTAGCGAAAACGGCCTAGGACCGAAACCGACGGACCTGGACCCGCAAAAATGACGGCCGCGACGCCCTCTCGCGAACCGAAAATGGCCAATTCCTGAATCGACGTGTCAGGGTAGGAGGTCTGTCCACCTCCGAACGTCGTCCCCGACCCTCAAAGAGTCCTGGGATTGAGCAACAGCCCGCCACTGGTAATGTATACGCTCCAGCTTCCGAACATGAACACCACCTGGGGCCTGCCACCCGCCAGCGCGTGCTGGGCCGACTGAGCTCGGACCCGCGCTGCCCCTCCGCAGGCCGACAAAGAGGCCTCCGGAGGTCCCCGGCAGTGCCGCCGGCCCCTGACGAGGAGCCCGCGGCCCTCGGACAACGACGACGACGCCGAGAAGAGGACGGCGAAGACGGCATGGACGACGACCACGACGACGATGAAGACGAACAGGACCTTCTGCGACGGCGACGACAACGAAGACAACGAATTTCGACGACGATAGCGGCGAAAGCGACGGCATCCGACGACGACGGCCACGAAGACGAAGTTGACGACCTCTGTCGACGACGGGCGACCCGCCCGGCGACCGACAAAACGACCCACCCCGCGACCTGCCTGCCCCGCGACCTCTCCGAAGATACAAGTAACCTCTCAGAAAGCGCGAGGGCTCCCGAGACGTCCTGCCACTCGTATCCGCAACTGCGGGGTGCTGCGAACGAGGACAACGCCGACGTCGTGCCCTCCGAGCGGCCCGCCCCGCCTGGAGCCCACGCGCCGCTGGCGCGGGCCGAGGGCGGACGGGGCCGTCCCGCCGCGCGCACGCCGCCCAGCCTTTCGCGGGGGGAGATGCCGTCCTCCGTCGTCGACCTCCTCCTCCTCCTCCTCCTCCTCCTCGTCCTCCTCCTCCTCCTCCTCGTCCTCCTCTTCCTCGTCCTCCTCCTCCTGGTTCTGGTTCTGGTTGAGGCGCACCCAAGTGGGGCGCGTTGGTGCCGAAGCCCCGGGCAAAGGGCAGGCATGAGCAGTCCCGAGTAGGGCGCTGGCAGCGGGGCAAGTGCCCGGCGCGCGTGCCCGCTCCCAGGGGGCCGGGTGTCGCTTCGTGCGAGACAGTTGTAGGGGCCCCCTGGGAGCCGCGCCTGCCACGCCACCAAATGGCGGAGCGCCAGTGCGCGAGCGCGAGTGCGCGCGCTGCCAACTGGCGGCAACGAAACAGGGAACCTCGTCGTCCTCCACCCCGCCACAGCTCCACCACCACCAGCCAGGCGAGGGGAAAGGGGAGAGGGAGGAGGGCGGCGGGAGGAGACACCCCGGGGGGGGGGCAGCCGGGAGGGCGACAGGACGACGGCGACGACAGGAGACGACGAGGGCGACGCCGACGAGAAGCAACGGCGACGACGACGACGACGGCGAGGGCGACGAAGACGAAGGCGACGGCGACGAAGACGACAACGACGGCGACAGCGGCGGCGAACGCAGCGACGACGACGACAGCCAAGGGACACGCAACGCGCATTTCCAGAAGCGAAAAAAGGAAGCGAGTGCCCGGGGCGCGCGCGGCTAGCCCCGGGGCCGGCGGCCGCGCTCGGCGCTCCGGGAGCGGCAGGAGGGGCTCAGGCGGGGGCGGCGGCGGCGGCGGGAGGCAGCGGCCGGGGGCGCCCCCGCAGCCTCAGGGCGACGACGACGACCACGACGACGACGACGACGACGACGACGACGACGACGACGACGGCGACGACGACGACGACAGCGACGACGACGACGACGACGACGACGACGACGACGACAGCAAAGGCGGCGACGGCGGCGGCGGCGGCGGCAGCAGCGGCGGCGGCGGCGACGGCGGCAGCGGCGGCGGAGGCGGCGGAGGCGGCGGCGGCGGCGGCGGCGGGAGGCCCCGGCCGGGGTGGCAGCAGCAGCAGCCGTCGGGGGGGCAGCGGCGGCCAGGCCCGTGGCGGCAGCAGGAGCGTGGAGGGCCAGCGCGGGCGGCGCGCCCAGCGCGCTGGGCGGGGGCGGAGGCGCCGCGGCGGCGTGGGGCCGGGGCTGGTTCCCAACCCAGGGGACGGTCCACGCAAGCACTGCTTCGAGGAGCCGCTCGCGGACCTCCGTGTTGCCGGCGATGGTCAATTTGGCTTGCCGGAGCCAAAAATTGATCACCCCGCCGCCGCCGAGCGGACGGAGCGCCAAGCCGATCCGGGCCCCGTTGGTGCCAAAGAGCCAGAATGCCTGGCGGGAGTCGGTGTAGAGCCCGCGGGCGGCAGCCAACTGAAGGACCTCTTGCTCTGTGAGCGCGCGCCCGTCAGCACGCGCAGGGAGCCCGCGGCGGAAGCGGGCGCTACCGGGGTCAGCGCCGGCGCAGCGCCGCGAGCGCCGCGAAGAGCCGGAAGGCGCGGGAGGCTGCTGGGGCTGGTGCTGCGACGGCGCCGCCGGCAAGGAGACGGACGATGAGGGCGGGCCGCTGGGCCGCCAG
>CAUYUJ010017342.1:180677-193177 GCA_963575745.1 Prorocentrum cordatum
GCCCGACCGTCGCACGGCGGACGTCGCCGTTGCAGACGGCGGCGGGCGATACGGCAGGCCGGGGATCGACAGGCCCCCTGTACAATGAGGAGGCGCGGCCAGGATGCGAGGTCCTTGGGAAGCCACCCCGGAGCGATTCGAGCGGGGAGCGGCCAACGGACGTGGCCAAGGATGGACGAGAGGATGGAAGGATGCAAGGGTACCCTTTGGGAAACTTGCCCATCCGTACTCTGCGGGTTGACTGTACTGACCTGGGTCACTCCAGACCCGCGTCAGTCAGGCATTGCAAGATCCTGCAAGTTTCCGCACGATCCTGCACGCTAGCCCTGGGTCAGTGCAGCCCTGGCCCTGCAAGATCCTGCACGACCCGGCGCTCTGACTGACCCCCGTTTGCATCGACCCCCGACTTTTGAGCCCCGAGCAGAACGGCGGCAGCTGGCGCCGACGACGCCGACGAACGGCAGCGGCGTCGGCGGGCGCCGGCGCGCGCGCGACCAGAGCGCGCCTGCCCCCAGGGAGGGCGCGCGCGGCGGCCGCGCGCGGCGGCCGCGCAAGGCGGGGCCGTCCCCCGCCCTGGAGCGGCTTGGGCCCGAGCGCGCGAGGGGGTGCTGCCATTGTGCTCGGCGGCGGCGGCGTCCGTCGTCGTCGTCTGCGTCGTCGCGCGGGCGGCGTTCTGTCGTGCTGTCTCGACGCGGCGGCGTCGTGGTCTGCCGCGTCCCCGTCGTCCTCGCGGGCACCCTCGCCATGGTCCTCCTCCTCTTCCGCCGTCTCTTTCCTCCTCCTCCTCCTCCTCCTCCTCCTCCTCCTCCTCCTCCCTCCTCCTCCCTCCTCCTCCTCCTCCTCCTCCTCCTCCCTCCTCTGCATCCCCGTCCTCCTGCTCCATCATTCTTCATGATGAGTACCAAATCTTCGCACCACTGCCAGACGCGATGTAGGGCCAGCCATTCGTTTTGCTTGAGGTTTCCTGACACATTCTGCATTCGAGAGTAAAGCCCAACGACAACTACATGGATAGATGGCGTCCCGATTTCGCCGAATAGACTCGTGTTTCAAACATTTGCGACTGACCCACGGGTGGAAAGCGCCCCGATTCCAGGGCGTGGATCTCGCCTTAGCTCCGCGACTGCTCGTCTTGAAAATGTGTGGTGGCCCGCGTTCAACCTGTGGTTCTCGACGTAGAGCAACGCACAATCTTCTTGAGATTCCAAAGCCGCTTGATGGCTGGAGACGAGAGATGGCCTTCGAAATCGGGTGTTCGCCTAGGAGCCGCGAACACTCGTCTCACGACTCTGCGACCACTGCACGCGCCCAGCAAATCGGTTCATGGAAAATGCGAAATGGCAAACAAACCCAAACTCGACCGTTCAACGTTACAGAGGCCATCTTGTCGGGTAAGCTGCGTTATGCTGCTGGATGGTGCTCGCGCGCACGAGTTCGCACTGGGAGCCGCACCAGACCCTGTGACCCTGGCGTCTCATTATCGTTCGAGCCAGGCGTTCTCGCGCCGTTTCGGGAACCTCACAGGTCGATCTGGCTGAAACAATGACGCAGAAAGGGAGGGATTAGGGCTCTGGTCGTGACAATCGCTTCCCGCGAGTGGTGGGCCCCTCGTGGGGAAACAAGCCCAGGCATACTGCCCAAGTACAGTCCTAAGCTCTCAAACGCATTGAGAAGCAACACGTAGGAGGCTTCCATGGGTCCACCTAAACAAAATACTTGTTTGCCATCAACATGATGAGGGTCTGCCAACTCGTCGTCGGATCCTGACGAAAATCCATCGGATCCGATCTCCTCCTCCGCAAACGAAGCAGCCTCCGCAAGGAGAGACGGTCCCAGACCGCCAGAATCGCAGGCGTGCTCGCAGAGGCGGAAGAAGAAGAGGAGGCAGCGGGGAAGGGGGGCCTGAGGCTTAGTGGACCCTGAAAGCGACAAGGCCGTTCTTTTACCGGTTCCGTTTTGCCATTTGTTTGCCGGTTCCGACGCCGTTTTTTACCGGCTCCGTCGCCGTTCTTGTTACGGGTTCCCGCTCCGGCTCCAATCCTGGAGCCGTCTTTGTTGCCATTTCCGGTCGCCGTTTTTTGCCGTTTCCATTTTCAAGGGACGCGTTTTCAGAAACGGTGAAAAAAAGGCCCTGCCGTTTCCAGGGCCCACTAAGTGGTGGGGTACGGCCCGACCAAGTTATGATATCGAGGCCGGCTCGGGGAGGGTGCCCTCACGTTCTTCGTAGTTCTCCTATGTTCTTGCGCGTCGGGGGGGGGGGAGGGGGCCCTCGAATGTGCTTCAGCTTGGCCGGCGGATGGTCTCAGGTTCTCCTGTCCGGGGCCCGAGGTGCACAGAGTGCACCAGCCACACTGGGGGCTGCGGCAGCAGCCCCCGGAAGAGCCCGCCCCACGAGAGGGCGAGCCGGCGCGCGCGGCAGGGCGCGGCCGGGAGGTGCCCCGCGGGGCCAGCAGAGACAGGGGCACACGCTTCCGCCTCCTCCTCCTCCTCCTCCTCCTCCTCCTCTGCCTCCTCCTCCTCCTCCTCCTCCTCCGCCTCCTCGACTTCGAGCTCGTCGAGGGAGGAGGCGGCCGCTGCCGCGAGAGCGGGCGCTCCAGGCGGAGAGCCTGGTGCGCTCCCAGGGGAGAGCGTTTGCAGAAGAAGCACAGTCGGGGCCTTGACCTAAGGAACCCAAAATAAGGAACGAGGCCCCTTCTTCCCATAAGTTAAACTCCGATTTCCCATCGAAACCCTGAGCAAAACCAAAGGCGAACTGCGAAACAACTAAGGAACACCGAGCCCCTCCCCAACGAAAAGGGTTCCTTCCTCAGGGCCCCGACTGTACCTCCTTCACCACCAGACTCCCCAAGGACGTCACCCGCCCGAGGGCTGACATGGCGCCTTCTGGGAGACGAGCAAGCAGCAGGCACCTGTCCAAAAACCTCCTCCCGAACAGCAGAGGGCCCACCTGCTGGCAAGGAGGGGGGTGGCAGGTCGGAAGCGGGAGCACTCCCGACAGAACGCGTAGCCAAAGACCTCTCCCCAACGACCGACTCAGCGACGACACCCCCCCACACCATGAACTTGGCGCCCAGGGCCGTCGAGCAAAAAATGGTCAGCTGCCTCCTCGCCTTCGAGCTCGTCCTCGAGCGAAGCAGCAGCAGCGGGCGGCTGAAGGCTGGTGGCAGGGTGCTCGGGAACAAAACCGCCCCTGCCAGTAGCTATCGAAAACGTCCATAGCGGGCGCTGGCGCAGCAGAGAACACAGACCATGGCCCTTGCTCCACAAGAACGCCGCCACTTACTGGATGGCGACCCTTGCAGATCGGGCTCCACTTGCTTTGACGCGCAATCCTGGTCGGGTCCTGGCAGGACTTACCCAAGCCAGCAATCCTGCCATGCGAAAAAATCAATATAAACAAGGTAAGACCACATTCAGGGGATGTCGAACTGGATTCGTGACGTAAAACAACACTTTGGACCCGACCTGGCTGCATTCGCACCCACGGGATACCATTGCCGCTGCTAGATTGAACCTCCTGAGGAACTGCACCTTACCCAATCATGCCCCAATTGGGCCCAAACAAAATAGCAAAGGCACCACCAGCACACACAGCCCAATGTGTGAATCGATATATATATATATATATATATATATGTATATATATATATATATATACGCATCTACATCTCAATGTATATGTATATGTATGTGTATATATATTTATATATATATATGAATGTGTGTATAGATGTGTTAGATCCACGCGCGCGATTCGCGCGCGCGCCCAGCTTCTAGTCGACACCCGAAGACCGGCACCCCGGTGCAGGGTGGGCGAGAGCCACCTTAGAGGTTTCGCAGGCCCTCTTGGGTGAACTTTTGGGGGCCTTCCGATGTAGTTTCGGTGTTCCGAGAACCAGGCCACGGAGGGGGAGGAGGGGGAGGAGGAGGAGGAGGAGGAGAGGAGGAGGAGGAGGAGGAGGAGGAGGAGGAGGAGGAGAAGGGGGAGGAGGAGGAGGAGGAGGAGGAGAAGGGGGAGGAGGGGGAGGAGGAGGAGGAGGAGGAGGAGGAGGAGGAGAAGGGGGAGGAGGGGGAGGAGGAGGGGGAGGAGGAGGAGGAGGAGGAGGAGGGGGAGGAGGAGGAGGAGGCCTCGCGCCACCAGAGAACGACCGAGGAGGGGGCACCAGCCCCCAGGGCGAGGCCGAAGAGATCACGACAGGGAGGGAACCAACAGGCTTCACGACGTCGAGCATCCGGGTGCGCGCATTAGGCCACCTCTCTTCGCGCTTGGCGCCGCGTGAAGGTGGTCATTTTCGAGTCCGCGCCTCGCTTCCTGGAGCAGAGTCGCTGCGCAATGCAGGCCGCAGGGCGCGAGAGAAGCCCCCGAAAAAAAATAGCTGCTCGGATGTTCCCAGAGAGGCCTCTGGGAACGTGGCCTCAGACTTTTATGAAGTAGGCCTCTCCGAACGCATACATTCGAAGGTGGTGGAAGAAGCCTCCAGGCACGGTGATCGGATGTTCCCGAAGAGGCCTCCAGGAAAATCCGCCGACCCCAGAGGCGCCTGAGGAGCAGTGCTTGTTACAGCCGCCGAAACCCCACCACGCCCCAGCACAAAACAGGGCTAGGATCGGGATAAATCGCTCCAGAGCGTTCCGGAGCGCTCTCAGAGCGCCCCGGAACGCTCTGGAGCGGCCGCGGCGCCCAATGCATCCTCCAACCCCGCCGATCCTCAGAGAGTTCGACTTATCCCGATCCGATTTCGTCCCGATCTTCGCGTCGTTTTTCGGGTCGGGCGAAAGGGGGGGATAGAATCAGCTCACGTAGCTGATTTTCCCGGCGCCTCCCGGCGCTGGGAGGCGCCAATGTATCGAGGAATTGACCCCTCGGTGAGGCCGAAACCAGCTGCATGCAGCAAATTTCGTAACCCCCCCTTTCCCAATCCCCCCCTTTCGCCCGGCCCGAATTTTACAGCACCCCCGCGCCACGAGAGCCCTCCTGCGCTCGATGCACCCGGGGCCCGGCCGACGCCCAGCGGCCGAGCCTCGGCTCCCCGAGGAGCTGTGGCCCGAGAGAGGCCCGCGCAGGGCGCCTCCTCCCCCATCGCCTCTCCGCGGGCGGGGCGTGCGGTGCGCCCCCGGCGCCTTTTCCGACCTCTGACGCGCGCCGGAGCCTGGCTCCTGGAGGGCGAGGAGGGGGAGGAGGGGGAGGAGGAGGAGGAGGAGGAGGAGGAGGAAACGGAAGAAGAGGAGGAGGAGGAGGAGGAGGAGGAGGAGGAGGAGGATGAGGAGGAGGAGGCGGAGGAGCAGGAAACGCAGGAGGAGGAGGAGGAAACGGACGAGGGCGACGACGATGAGGACGGGGGGCCCGACTCCTGCACCTCCCGGAGTTAGAGGCCTCCAGATGGGGTCGGAGTACATGGGGTCGGGGGATCGCGCCGCATCGCCGACACATCAGCGATGCATCGTCGACGTGGGCGATGCATCGGCGACGTCGACGTAGAGCAGATCGGGCTACACATCGAGCTGCATCGGCGATGCATCGGCGATGCGGCGCGATCCTCCGACCCCATCTACTCCGACCCCATCTGGGAGGCCTGGAGGAGTTCTTCCGGGGAGACGTAAGACTCGGGATCGGGGGACCTGCGGGGTTGACGGGGCCATCCTGAAAATGACGAGACCCGGCCTGAAACTTGGCGCGAGCTCCCGCGGCAGACGTCCCACGAACACTGGACCGTGCAGAGCCAGGAAGCGCGGACCCGAGGTCTGGCGCACGCGACACTCGAGTCTTGCGCGTCCCCGACTCTTCCCGTCAAAGGGCCCTGAAGGCTGTCCCGCGGCCCCCTCTCCCTGCCTGCCCTCCTGCCTTCCCCATTCACGAGGGGCGGGAGGGAGGACGAGAGGAGGAGGAGGAGGAGTAGGAGGAGGACGAGGAGGAGGAGGAGGACGACGAGGAGGACCAGTGTAAACCCAAGAGTCACCAAGGATCTTAGAATTCGCCGGGCCAACGGGCCAGAGGCGTTCTAAGATCTCCGGTAACTGGTTAACAATGTTTCTAGTTCGCGCGCGCGGGGCGGCCCCTGGGGGTCCCCCGGCGGAAAGTACCCGCAGCCCGACCACTGCTACCCAGAGATGGTTTTCCTCCTGGGTGTGGCTTCTCATGCCCCCCAGAGCGCGCCAAGAGTGCCCCAAGAGGCCCCCAAGACTGCCGAAAGGGCCCCCGAGACGCCCAAAGAGCGCTCCAAGACGCCGATGATGACCCCAAGACGGCCCAAGAGGCCTCCAAGTGGCCTGCAAGAGGCCTTACAAGAGGGCCCCAAGATGCCAAAGTCACAAATGGTACGATGGTTTTGGAAGGATTTGGGCCTTGTCCCCTTTTCGGCCATCCGATGCTCCAAGACGGCCCAAGAGGCCCCCAAGAGCGCCCCAAGACGGGCAAAAAGGCTTCCAAGAGGGCCCCAAGAGGGCCCAAGAGGGCCCCGAGACGGCCCAAGAGGCGCCCAAGACGGCCCAAGACGGGGTCAAGACGGCCCCAAGAGGGGCCCAAGAGGGGGACCACGAACCGGAACCTCGAGCCTTCCGCCCCAAGAGGGCCCCAGGAGGCCCCGGGAGGGCCCCAAGAGGCCCCAAGATGCCGCCAAGAGGCCCCCAAGAGGCCCCAGGACGCCCCCCAGAAGGCTTCACAAATGCATCCCAGGCACCCCCGAACGGCTTCTCAAAAGACCCCAAGAGGCCTCCCAAAGAAGCATCTTGACGACGACCCTGTTTGGCCCCAAGAGCAACACAAGATGCCAACGAGAGGCTTCCTCCTCCGCCCCTTCCTCTTCCTCCTCCTCCTCCTCCTACTTATCTTCATCCTCCCCCTCTGCTTCTCATCATCTCCTCCTCCTCCCCTCCCCTTCCCCATCCTCATCTTCTTCTCCTCGTTGGCGCCACAATGGCCCCTGGCCCACGGCGAAGCAGTAGCGATCATGCAACATGGGCCGGGGGAGTGAGCAAAGCGATTGAATAAACCCTCCCCCAAAACTCCCTTCTTCACGTGCCCCTACAACGGCTCATGTCCACCGAGGGAACTGCCTCGTTGGAAAACAACTGTTTGAAGACCGTGCAGCATGCCCAAACATTTTTCTCGGGATTCCAACGCCACGGATCAACGTGACTGCTGCGCCGTGGCGATCGATCCTGAATCGTGCCAGAACGCCACTCCTGGAACTTCAACACAACGAAACAACGTAGCTGTTGCGCCCCCTTGATCTGCAATCCTTCCAAAACACTATTTCTGGGACGTCGACTGTGGGAATGCATGACGCTCCCTTGCCCATGTTAAAAACGAGTGTGTGCGGCGGCGTTCAGGCGAAAACTACATTTTGAAAAGAAACCGCACCCCTATCCGTGAAACTCTTGCAATAATCAAAAACGAATGTGACCAACGCTAAGACGAGAAAGACATTTTGAAAACGGCCCGCCCAGAATCCGCAAAACGGTTGCCATCTTTGTAAACGAATGTGCGCGGCGCTGGCGCGAGAGCCACAATTTAAAAACGGCCCGCTCTCAATCCGTAGAACTCTTGCAGCTGTCTAGACAAATGCGCGCGGCGCTAAGGCGACAGCCACATATTGCAAGGGGCCCGCCCTCCATTTTTGAAGCGGTTGCCGATCTTTAAGCTTCAGAGTGGTCAGCGGTGAGGAAGTCCAAGGCGCAACAACCGACCCGCCCCGAAAACTGGCTTCGGGGTGCGAGAGGGAGGCGTTATTCATAAGGAAGTGGAGCGGAAGAGGAGGAGGAGGAGAAGGAGGAGGAGGCGGAAGAGGAGGAGAACCAGTGTAAACCCAAGGGTCATCAACGATGTTGGAGTACACCCTCCCCCCAAGCTCCCATTTCACATGCCCTCACAACGCTTCATTTCCATTGATGGAACTGCCTCGTTGGAAGACACCTGTCCGAATACCCTGAGGCATGCCAAATCATTGTCTGCGGGATCCCAGCGCCACGGATCAACCTGACGGTTGCATCCCGGCGATCCTGAATCGCGCCATAACGCCACTCCTAATACTTCAACACAAAGAACGCACGCAAACGCTGCACCCGCTGCGCGCGGCGCGGAGGCGAGAAACACATTTTGAAAACCAACCGCCCTGAATCCGCAAAATTAATGCATATGTTTGAAACGAATGCGCGTGGCGCTACAGCGGGAACGACATGTTGAAAACTACTCGCCCTCACTCCGCGATGTTACTGCACCTGTTTAGAACAAGTGAGCGCGGCGCTGAAAACTAGAGCCACATCTTGAACACGACCCGCCCTCAATCCGAGGACGACCGAACGACTCACTCGCACCCATCGCGCACCGCCGCTCGCCGACCGCTGCCTGGAGCCGGCTCGCCGCCAAGGCCGAAAAAAAAACGCGGAGGAGGAGGAGGAGAAGGACGAGGAAGAGGAGGAGGAGGAGAAGGAGGAGGGGGAGGAGGACGATGAGGAGGAGGCAAGAATAGGAGGAGGGCGGGACAAGACATGACATCCGCATGAGTAGCACGAGAATAGTATATTGACGCAGCGTGGTACTGATACGTTCCAGGGATTCCGGGATTCCTAACCAGTTTCGCGCGGGGTCCACTATGCGTCGAATATTGTCTACTCTGGCTGGCGCCGCTGGTCGGCCACCCATTCGCAATCGAGTGGTCGCCCGTACGGGGCTTTTGGCACTTGCTGATCCCCTTTCTCGTTGCCGAACGCGAAGGGGACGGCGGCGCACCGTCCCAGCGCCCGCCGCCGCGCACCGCGCGCCTCGGAGGATTTCCAAAGACCTGGCGTGGCAAATCACGCGCGACTCTTGAAAATTCTCCGGGGGTGAATTTGACAAATTCCGGGGACGTTGTTGAACATGTCCGGCCTACTTTTTGAAAAATTGCAGAATCGATGTTGAAAACTTCCGTGGCGGATTAAAAAAAAAATCGGGAAAATCCGGAATCGTTTTTTTTTCGGATTTCGGAATTATTCAGATGTCCTGCGCGGCGGGCGCATCCCCCCCCTCAAACTTGTTTTTTTGTTTGAGAAATCCCGTTTTTTTGGGGGGGGGAAATTCCGGAACCGCTTGGTTCCAGAAAACGGAGACGTTTTCCGAAATCTTCTACAATCCCAAAAATAATTTCCGGGCGGTCCGACGGGCGCGGCCGGCTGATTCTCGCACCGCGCCGCGCGCGATTGGGCGCAGCGCGCGCCGCGCGTCGCGCCCGCGAGCAGCACTCGAAGTGGCCACTTCGAAAACAGCGCCACGGCAGCTGCGACTCGCGGACTCCCCAATATGAAGGGACCCTGGGACACACAAGTACATACACACAAATAAAAATACTCCCCATATTTTCATATATATTTTTGGGGGGGTTTGACTTAGCCCCCAATTCCAATATTTTCCTATATTTTCTGGGGGATCGACGATTAATTGTGTCTGTGTGTTTTTTCCCCTCCTGACAATAGCAACACAGCATACAGCTGGGCATCTCCGAGGGCGCTCCGGTGCGCGAAAAAAATCCACCGCGCACATCGCGCAGAGAACCCGCACGACGGAATGCGCTCGACCGTTCGTCCCTGTAGCCCGCGCGGAAGAACAGGAAAACCTGGACAACCTTCAAAACTAACAATATCAATACTTCATGCTCCTCTGAATGAGTGGGTCCACGTCGAAACGCCCGCTAAGGAGCCGTCGGGTACGACTTGCAAGATCCCCTGCGAGTGGAATTTGCCGCAGACCCAGCCTTCTCATGGGGCCGGCAGGGAGCGTACCCCGATGCTCTGAGGAGCGAGCTCCGAGGAAGCCCCGTAAGAGAAGTTCGCTACCTTGCGAATGCGAGTCCATACGGGTCAGTGCGGGGGGAGCAGCGGCTGGCCCTCCCGCGTGGAGGGAGGAGGAGGAGGAGGAGGACGACGAGGAGGGAAGTGGAGGAGGAGGAGGAGGAGGTGATTGGAGGTTTTCCGGATGCGGCCCGAGCAGACGGGGCCGAAGGATCGCGCCACACCGAGCTGATGGGGCCGAAAAATCGCGCTGCATGGCCGCTGCATCGGCGATGCATCGGCGCCGCCGGCGTGGAGAGAAACGGGCTCCACATCGAGCTGCATCGCCGATGCTTCGGCGATGCGGCACGACCCCCCGACCCCATCCACTCGGACCCCATCTGGGAGGCCTAGACGAGGGGCGGGGGCGAGGGATCGCATCGCAAGAGAAAGTCATCACACACACACACACACCCGATAGTGTTGGAGCCCGCTCCGTTTTCTTCGAGGTAACGCCCGAGACCAGCCCCGCCCCCCCCTCCCCACTTTCCCCCTTGGTCACGGCACAGTTCGCGCCGGCGCCCCTTCCTCCTGGGCACGTCACTCCCTTTCCACCCCGCTGCCCCCTTTCCCCCTTTTCCTCCTCCCCCCTTTCCCCCCTCTCCCCCTACCCCCTGCCCCCCCTCCCCCCACAGGTGCCGTCGAGGTGTGAGCCACTATCAGGCATTCCCAAGCGGCGCTAGCGCGAATCGTGGCGTGACTGGCCACCTGCCCCCCTCCCCGGTCACGCCCATAATCGCCAGGGGATGAGAAAACGGCTCCCAGACACACCTAACACACGAAGGGAGGAAGGCCAGGACTGCCGATACTGCGACTCCCCCGACCACTCTGAAGGGGCCCTGGGACACACAAATAAACACACACAAATAAAAGGATTCTCCATATTTCCCAATATGTTCTAGGTTTTTGTCGTCCCCCCCCAATCCCCATATTTTCCAACATTTTCTGCGGAATCGACGAGTAATTGCGTTTGTGTTTTTTCCCCTCCTGGCACTCCTGGGGTGCGACCTCACCAGAGTCCCGAAGCCAGCCGTTGCCACCAGTGGCCTTCGTGGAGGCCCAGCTCGGCTGCAGACGAGGGCAGGGCAGCTGTGCCTGGCACGCCCGCCGCCGCCAGAGGAGCACAGCACCGTCTCTTGGCTCAGGGTGGACCTGTCCCCCCACAGGCGGAGTTCGTTCTGTTCTTTCACCGGCAATATCCAAAGACCTACATGCATCGACATGTAAAAAAGACACTCAAAACATCGCCACCAGACCATGTTCGTACAAAACTTAATCAATGGGCCCAAGGACACACACATAAATACACACAAATAAAAGTATCTCCCATATGTTCCCATATTTTCGGGGTTTCTGTCTTCCCGCCCACTCCCCATATTTTCCCATATTTTCTGGGAAATCGAGGATTAATTGTGTCTGTGTGTTTCTTTTCCTCTTGACTTAAACACTCCTCCCGTAGAGGGGCACGCCCGACTTCACTCTCCTGGTCGCCCCTCCCCCGCGGTGGGCGCGGCGCGGCGCGGAGGGCCGTCCGGCGCGCGGGCCGCGGAGGGCGCCCGCCGCGCGCCCCCTCTCAGAGGAGCACGAGGCCGATGCCGCAGGGCTCGATCTGCCGATGCCGCCGGGGCGGGCGGGGCCGCCGCCGCCGCCGCAGAGGCGCCCTCGCCGTGGCTACCCGCCGTCGCCAGCGGCGGCGGCGACGATAGGGGGCCACCTGCGGACCCTACCCCTACCCCCGACGATTTTTGAGGGGGAGGGGGGGGTTCACTTCGCTCGGGAGCTCTCGAACAAAGTGAACCCCACCCTACCCCTCAAAAATCGTGGGGGGTAGGGGTAGGGTTCGCAGGTGGCCCCCTAGACGATCGACGGAGGACGACGACGGCGAGCGCCGACGACAGCGCCGCCGACGGCGGCGCCGCACCGCCGGGCAGGGCCGCTGCCGCCGCTGCCGCCGCTGCCGCCGCGGCTCACGCCTCCGCTCGAGGATCGGGGCTCGGGGTTTTTGCCTCCTCGGAGGCCTCCCAGGTGTGGTCCGAGCAGAGGGGGTGGGGAGATCGCGCCACATGCGAATGAATTGCCGATGCATTGCCGACACGTTGGCGACGTCGGCGATGCGTCGGCGACGCCCGGGTGCCAGAAATCGGGCTTCGCATCGTACCGCATCGGCGATGCGTCGGCGATGCGGCGCGATCCTCTAACCCCATCTACTCGGACCCGCTCTGGGGGGCCCGGGGTGCTGGAGGTTTCTGATCGTCTTGGGGGGACCCTCGCTGCCACGGCCAGATCTGCCTCGACATTCTGGACACCCCAGGAGAGGTCCAGAGATCGATGCTTTGACACCTGAGGAGGGGGGAGGAAGGCCCTGATCTCCAACGCTGTGATAGTTTCAGCCTGGGCGCGATTCCTCGATGTCCGCATCTGCGGGGCAACAGCATGGGCACAAGAACGTCCATCATGAACACGAGTCCCTTCGCCGAGAGCCCAAGGTCCAATGGAGATATGCCGAAAGAAAGCCATTACAAGGCGGAGACCTCGAACACGCAGAACATCAGGGTCACCCTCGAAACCCTCGTTCCAGCTGCAACGGTAGTGGATCTGACAACTCCTTGGAGGCCTTCCATCGAACGCTTGAGAACCATCAAGCACACATGTGTGGCCACTGAGCCGGATGAGCCCAAATTCTCTGGAAGTGAACC
>CAUYUJ010017342.1:198177-203177 GCA_963575745.1 Prorocentrum cordatum
CGCTCTACGTGAATGAGCAAGTGGATGATATTGCCAGGTGCGCTGCCCGTCGACGGAGCGTACCCCCTGCGCTGGCCCGCCAGATTCAGGGGGCAGACATCCACGCCAACATGATTTGCGACCGTCTCTCGGCAATCCAGACCCACTACTGGGAATCCAAGGATCAGTTCCCCCAGGATGACGAGGAGTCGAAGGAGGAGCGTAGGAGAGTGAGAGCCCGTAGAAGTGTACAGGCCCTTCAGGATGCCCTTCTGAATACATCTCACTGTCTTTTAGCTGCCCCTGTCGCCCCCGAGTATAATCTAGCATGCCTTAGGTGTAAGAAGCAAGGTAGTGTCAAAATTCGGATGCCCACTTGGTTAAAGAGGCCCTGTAGGCCCCACGTTTTAGCGGTGCACCCGTCCCATCAACCCCATTTACAAGTCACCAACGGTATCTGCTGGTGTAGCCGTTGCGGGGGATGGACTATTCGGGCCCGTAGTAAATTAAAATCAGTCTGTGAGCCTCCCACAGAAGGGGGGAGGAAAGCAATTCAAAGGTTAGCGCAAGGTCGTTTACCTCCAGGCTTGAGAGCCTGGCCCAAGCTCGAGATGCTGCACTAGGTGCAGCTCACAGGACGCCCGCGCGCGGCGGGACTCTGTCTTTCCAGGGGAGTTCGCTCGGAGGAGGAGGGGGCAGGAGGAGGAGGAGGAGGAGGGGGGGGAGGAGGAGGAGGAGGAGGAGGAGAGGGCAGGAGGAGGAGGAGGAGGAGGGGGGGAGGAGGCAGGAGGAGGAGGCAGGAGGAGGGGGGGAGGAGAGCGGTGCTGTGCGACCGCAGTGCCCTCTTCAAAACGAGAACCCCGCGCATGATGGCTGGAAACCAACTCTTGGCGGTCCGCGCGGATTGCTCGGATCGGCGCCGAACCCCCTCCCTGGTGCGCGGCGCGAGAAGGGCGCCAAGCGCGGCGCCAGAGGCGTCGCCAAGGCGGCTCCACACGGACCCCCGCAGGGTAATCTTCGAATGCTTGCTGGTTCTTCGATCCTCGCGAGGTCGGCGGCGAGCGCGATGGGGGGAAGCGAGTGAGGACAGCCCTTCTCGAGGCGCGGCGGGGCTGCCCAGAAACATGCCCGGCCTTCTGGAAGGCCGATGTTTTGTCTCCGGAGACGGCTTATAAAGCTCCTCGGAAGGCCCAGGGCCTTCCGAGCCTTCTGAGAAAGCCCGCCCCCTCCCTGCATTCCCCCCGGGGCTTGCCGCTGACAAGAGAGATCACTGGACAGACCCGGGTGCAGCAACCCAGCCTCTGCTGTTCCGCTGCGCCCTCCCCTGGGCACTGCAGCCCACATCAACAGTGATGTGCCGCTTCCCCCCCCCCGGTTCTGGATGGTGACGCGCGCGAGGCACAGTGACAACGCAGAACGAACTCTCAAATAGTCGCGAATTCTCGAAAGCAAACATATCCGATCCAACCCCGTAACAATATGTAAAAAGTGCTTACCGTGGCTCAAGACGGCGACGGACGACAATGCTACGGTCCACACTGACTGACCAACTACATCCGACAAGCGAGAGGTCACGGTGCGCAAGTAGTTGACTCTATGGACAAGGGCGGGTCAATACCAGCCACCAACGAAGGGGCGGGAAAGAGGGGTACGCAACTCAATGAAGAGAGGAGCAGTACAGATGTACACCATCACTTTCACTCAGCACGACTGAGATGTGCACACGTCCACGTGTAATATGACCCCGACCTAGCTTCACTCCTGCAAACTTGCCTCCCACGCGAAATTTGTGCTTTCCAGATGACGTCGCAACTTTGCGCTCGTGCCCCTAAACAATGCTGACTCCTCGTCTGATCCAATCGCATCGGAGAGGGTAGACAAATGTTAAGTCGGGCGCGTCCCCCCTACAGGCGGATTTTGGACGACAAATGAAAAATAGTCAAAACATACTCCACAAGTAAAACAAAAACAAAAAATCGTCCCCAGACTACTCTTATACTATTTTTGAATATTCCCCCTGTAGAGGGAGAGGCCCGACTCAAGACAAATGGGTCCGCGTGCTTATTTCCTGCACACACGTGTTTGTCGCGGTCGGCTGTCGGGCTCTCAAGAATGGACTCGCACTGAAACTCCCGGCTTCGTTCGTGCGCGCTCCCTCACAAGCAAGACCAACACGATGTGTCTCCTCTTGCCCCCTCCTCCTCCTCCTCCTCCTCCTCCTCCTCCTCCTCCTCCTCCTCCTCCTCCCCGTCCTCCTCGTTCTCTTCGTCCCTCTCCGCCTCCTCCTCCTCCTCCTTCGCTTCATCGGTTAACCCGGCGACTGCCTGCACCAGCACGCCAGACGCGAAGCGTGTATATTGATCAGAATACCTGGGCCTCGGATTGCGCTGCGCAGACTGTCCGACTGCGGACGCAAGCGTATTCAGGAATACTCATCCATGTGTGTGCGTGTACGTGTGCGAACGTGTGCGCGCCCTTCCTGTTCCTGCGCGTTCTGACCTCCCGTCTCCGCTTGCTGCTCGTACGCACCCGCTGTAACCGCCGCGACGCGATGCGCGACGCGATGCGCGACGCGATGGTGTCCGCACGCACGTGCGTGTCTGTCGCAGTATTCCTGTCATTACTCGCAGTCGACACAAGCGACACCGCGCAACCTCTGCCTGGAACGCTCCGACGCAACGCGATCAAGGCACTCGGCATGCCGGAGACACACCGACTGCCATCCTTCAAGAACTTGTCATTCTCCATGACGTTGAGAGCGTTGAACACGTCGAAGTCATGCTGCTGAGATTCGCGCAGGAGTAACACACAGCTTGCTTTGCGAACACCAACCTCCTGCCACTCATGACTTGCCTCCATCCTCATCATGTTTCCTCGCCTTCCACCTCCTCGCCCTCCTCCTGGTCCTCCCCTTGCTCCTCCTCCTCCTCTCGGAGAGCTCTTGGGCGCCTCTTGGGAGCCTCGTTAGGGCCTCTTGAGGCCTTTGGGGGCTTCTTGGGCGAGATTCGGGGGCCATCCTGACACTAGAGGGCGTGTGCACCGATTCCGCGGGTATTGCTTTATTCTGTATGCTCCGGATCGACCACCAAGCCGCCCGCCGATAGCAGCCGAATTCGGGGGCGTATCCCACTTGATTCGCCACCGTGCCAAGAAACACGAGCTGGAGTGTCCTGAGGTCCCCCATAGATGTCTCCGTCCTCAGTCCTGAATAGCTGAACAGGCCCACGGAATTCCCGGATCTCCTAGGGTTAGGTCGGGCATGCCCCACTACATCCGGATTTTCAGCGAAAAATTGAAAATTTCGAACAATACCTAAGAAAAGGAACAACAACAAAAAAGAAAGCTGAAAGCATCTTCCACAAACTATGTCTGTCTGCTTCTGAATACTTCTCTTGTAGATGGACATGCCCGACTCAATCCTAGGGCGTGCCGAAGCTCTCTTAGGACTCCCCGCGCATTCTCGCATGACTTTTTCAAGAGACACGAGGGCGCGCAAACGGGCCACGAGGCCTTCAAGAGGCCCCCAAGGCGGCCCAAAAGTCGGGGGCGCGCAAAAATGGATGAGCGATCCATGGATTTGGCGCGCGGTCGCCAAATCCACGGATCGGGGGAGGCGCCCTCCCCAACATGCAACAGGAGCCGCCTCGTTCGGCGACGGAAATCAGCGATTTCCCATGGAAACGGGACCTGTCGCTAATCCACGCCCCCTTGATCCATGTCTGCGATCGCCTGGAAAACGGCCCAGAGTCGCCGGAAGACCGCTCCATGACGCCCAAGAAGGCCTCAAGACGGCCGACGCTTTCGAGGCGCCCCAGCACAGCAGGGCTCCAAGAGCATTTCCGAAAAGGCCCTGAGAAGCTAACACAATCGATGTCCCGCAGGCTGCGAAAAGAATATGAGTGGCCTGGCCTGTTCGGGCTGCCAGCGCTCCAAGACGGTCCACGAGGCTTCTGAGATCGTCCCGAGACGGCCCCATGAGCTCCCGAGGACCCCTACGAGGAGCCAACCCAAGAGACCACCACGAACCCCCCAAGACGCCCCGATGGCCCGCCAAGAGTTCTCAAGTAGGCCCCAAAGAAGCCACGAGAGGCATCAAAGGGGCAACATGAAGGCCCATGGGAGGCCTCCCCGAGGCCCCTAAGAGGCCCCCAAGAGGTCCCAAGAGGCTCCTAAGAGTCATCCAAAAGGGAAGCACCCCTTGAGGCCACCGAGAGTGCCTCTGACCCTCAAAAGAGAGATCCACCGAAGCCCGGATGGGATCGATGTGGCCCAATTGGTACCACCTGGGCACCACTCGAATCATATAGCTTATACCCAAGAGAGAAGCATTTTAAGAAGCTTCCGAGGGGCACCCCAATCTTTTGCTCTTCGCCCGCCTGGCCCGCCTCACGCCTCCCGTTCTGCACCCCAACATTGCGCTCCTCGCCCTTCGTCAACGCCTCCCTCCCCCCCCCTCTCCACCGTCGTCGCGCCCGTCCTTGCCCCCCCCCCCTGGTCCCTCGGTCCTTTCCCCCCCTCCCTCCCCCCCCTGGTCCCTCGGTCCCCCGTCCTTGTCCCCCCCTCCCTCCCCCTCCCTCTCCACCGTCGTCGCGCCCGTCCTGTTCCCCCCCTCCCTCCCTCCCCCCCCCTCCCTCCCTCTCCACCGGTTCGCCCGTTCCTTGTTCCCCCTCCCTCCCTCCCCCCCCCCTCCCTCTCCACCGTCGTCGCGCCCGTCCTTGCCCCCCCTCCCTGGTCCCTCGGTCCGCTCTCTGTCTCGGATCGGCCCCTCGGGCGCCTCGCTCGCTCGAGGCTTCCGCGGAGCGAGCGCGCAGATCCTGGCCTACGCACGCACTACCCCCCCCCCCCGTTCAGCCTCCCACCACCAATGGCCGTTCCTCTCTCCGCCCTCGTTCCGCCTCCCACCCATCCCCCCCCCCTCATTCAGCCTCCCACCACCCTCCCCCCGTCCTTGTTCCCCCCCCCTCCGGCCTCCATCCAACCTCCCGCCACCAATGACCGTTCCACTCTCCGCCCCACCCCAC
>CAUYUJ010017342.1:208177-223177 GCA_963575745.1 Prorocentrum cordatum
GATTAGGCAGCCCGCGTTTCTCGGCCTGAGCGGGCCACTCGGACGAGTCGCCGTTGTCGGCCAAGCAGACGCGGCGGCTCTCCATTGTGCACCTGCGCGACCGCTTCGCGATGGCTCACGCCGCCCTCGATCAAAGCGAACAAGTGTACCATGCCGGAAACCACGATGGCGCTGCAAACGATGGCAAAGGTAAGAAAAGAGGAGGAGGAGGAGGAGGAGGAGGAAGAGGAGGAGGAGGAGGAGGAGGAGGAGGGGGAAGAGAAGGAGGAGGGAGGAGGAGGAGGAGGAGGAGGAGGGAGGAGAGAAGGAGGAGGAGGAGGGAGGAGGAGGAGGAGAGAGAGGAGGAGGAAGAGGACCAGGAGGAGGAGTAGGAGGAGGAGGAGGAGAAGGAGGGAGAGGAGGGAGAGTGGGAGGAGGAGCGAGGAGGAGGGAGGGCAGGGAGAGGAGGAGGAGGAGGAGGAGGAGGAGGACCAGGAGCAGGAGGAGGAGGAGGACCAGGAGGAGGAGGAGGAGGAGGGAGGGCGCGGCTCCGGGGATCCGCAGCAAGGGGGCCCCTCAACCCTCTGGGAGAGAGGGCGGGTTTTTGGGCGTGCTGCGACGGCGCCACGGAGCAGGGCGTCTTCCCCGCAACGCGCGGGGGCACGGCCCTCGGGATCCGCAACAAGAGGGCCCCCCAACCTAGAGGAAAGGGAACCATGCACATGCACCGATTCTGGCCAGGCCCTTCCTGAGCCCAGGATCGGCGCATACGCCCTGCACCCTGGCCGGGAAGGCATGTGCACCGATCCTGGGTCCAGGATGGGCCTTGCCAGGATCGGTGCATGCGTACAGCTCTCTTCGCCCGGTAACCCTCTGGGCCTCTGGGGGAGGGCGTTGTGGGACGCTGTGCAGAGGCGCCGTGGAGCACGGCGTCTGCCCTTCGACGCGCGGGGGCACGGCCCACGGGGATCCGCAACAGGAGGGCCCCCAACCCTCCAGGAGAGAGGACGCTTCGGGACGTTTTGCGAAGCGCAGCGTGCGTGGGATCGGGGACAAAGGAGGGGAGAGGAGAGAGAGAAAGGCCCAGCACCCCGAGGCTCCCGCCAGGGAGCCTCCCCCCCCGCAGCCATCTCTGCCCACGAGGGGGCGGAGAGGGGCGCCTCCAGAGGCGGGGAGGGCGGCGGGCTCTGCTCCCTGAGGGCAGCCACTGCTGCCTCCGAGGCGGCGGCCGACAGAACGCGAGCGGCGAGCGTGCCCTTGTTGAGAGAGGACACATGGTAGGAGCGCCGGAGACACTACGGGGCTCTTTTTGCAGAGGCATCTGACCGAACAGCCCAGATCCATCATCCCTGGTGGGAATACGGGGGCCTAATGTAGGCCACGCCTTCCTCGTGCTATTCGAATTATGGGTTCTTTTGCTCTCGATGGCCTGGGGTCCCAATCAACGCCGACGGCCAAGTCCGCAAAAACGGCTCCTCGTCGCCGCGACGACGTTGAGAGGCCCACGCCGCTTCGTATGTCCAGCATGCGTGGCGGCTGGCGGTGGAATTGGCGGAGTACCGCCAGCGTTTCGGCAACACACTATATCGCAACACCTCGCGTAAGAAAGCAAAAACCATACCGCCAGTGCAGCAAATCTCATTGTCGCCCTCTCGAAGTGCAAGAACTGAATCGCACCAAAACAAAACAGCGTAGAACAACGGGTGAATGATTGTCGCCACCAGCCAGCTCAACGGGAAACAACTACACATTGGATGCGCTGTTGAATCCCGACGAAACTGTGAAAACAAGGCGGCAATATTCAGACCCAAAGCTGACGGATTCCCGCCAATCGCTACCACTGCCAGCCTGTAACGGACTGCCTGATGCACCACTGCTGAACTTGATCCAACATAACTACGGACCGTCTGGGTGCTATATTTAAGAGCCGTGGGAGGTCCGAGGAAGGGGACAAAACCAGGAATCTACAGGGCAGGTCCCGGCCACGGACCCCGGGCCTGGAATCTCTTATATTTGTGAATTTCTATGTGTATATCAGAGTGAGGGGGCGGAGCGGTCATTCACTGTCCCTGGGTGCGTGGCTGAAGTGGGATTCCGCGGTGCGGATTCGTGTTGTTGTTGTTGTTGTTGTTGGTTGTTGTTGTTGTTGTTGGTGGTGGTGTTGGTGGTGGTGGTTGTTGTTGTTGAACATTATTACTTCTAAAAAATAATTATTGTTGGGACCCCTGGTGCGCGGCCCCCTCGCCGCGCCTAGGCCGCAGCCACATTTTCATTATTTTCGTGAGGAAGTCTCAGGCAAAACGTGGGTGTCCGGATCCGGTTGTTTTGTTGTCCCCCGTTTTCCCTTGCAAAAAAAAAGCTAAAGTGGACATTTCTTGTTCTAACATAACCAAACTTCAAGAATCCCTTGCAAAAAATAACGTAAAGTGGACATTCGCGCGCGCAAGACGAAATCCTTCCAAAACCTTGGTTTTCGTAGCGGTTTTAACATAAAAACATCAAAAAACAACTGTTTTTTTTTTTTTTCAAAAAAATGTCAAAATTTCATCCCGCGCGCTCTTGCGGATTCGTAGGAAACCCAACACTTTTTAAACATTTCTGTCAAATGGGCTTTTCCGAGCAACTTGTTCACGTGCTTCGAACTTCTGCAACAACCGTTGCGCACCTGCCAGGGCCATCATCCCTGTCAAATAATACCATGCGGGACACATTCGTTTTTTCTTCGCGCGCGCACGCCGTCGTCGTCGGCCGCGGGGCCCTCAATAGTAGCCACGGTCGTCCGCATGCCACGAAGTGAAGTGTCCGAACGTCATAGGGCGGGAAGCTGGGTGTGGGTGGTGGCGAAGAGTCGTTTGGAAATTTGGTAGAGCTTGAACCGGCCCCCCCACAAAGTGGGGGTATTGCCCGCCTCCTATGAAAACCCTGGCACTGGTGAGAACGGAGTGTCCCCACGTGCTAGTAATTGTTGTTGTTGTTGTTGTTGTTGTTGTTGTTGTTGTTGTTGTTGTTGTTGTTGTTGTTGTTGTTGTTGTTGTTGTTGTTGTTGTTTGTTGTCGTCGTCCCACCCGCAACCCGCCCCGCGACCCACCCGCGACCCACCCCACGACCCACCCGCGACCCACCCGCGACCCACCCGCGACCCACCCCGCGACCCACCCCGCGACCCACCCCGCGACCCACCCGCGACCCACCCGCGACCCACCCGCGACCCACCCGCGACCCACCCGCGACCCACCCCGCGACCCACCCGCGACCCACCCGCGACCCACCCGCGACCCACCCGCGACCCACCCCGCGACCCACCCCGCGACCCGCCCCGCGACCCACCCGCGACCCACCCGCGACCCACCCGCGACCCACCCCGCGACCCACCCGCGACCCACCTTCGACCCAAACCACGCTCAAGGTACAAACCAACATTTTCGGCGCCTGCGGCGGGTTTTTTTTGCATTCCTTCCAGGTAAAGAGCCCGCGACCCACCCCGCGACCAACCTGCGACCCAAACCACATTCAGAGTACAAACCACATTTTTCGGCGCCTGCGGCGGGCATCTTTTGCATTCGTCCTAGGTGGAGAGACCGCGGCCAACCCGCGACCACGTTCAGGGTACAAACCAAATTGTTCGGCGCCTGCGGCGGGCATCTTTTGCATTCGTTCCCGGTGGGGAATCCGCGGCCCACCCGCGACCCAAACCACGTTCAGTGTACAAACCAAATTTTTCGGCGCCTGCGGCGGGCTGCTTTTGCAAGAGGAGGAGGAGGAGGAGGAGGAAGAGGAGGAGGAGGAGGGGGAGGAGGAGGAGGAGGAGGAAGGAGACGACGACGATGACGTCTACGACGACGTCGACGAAAAGGAGGAGGGGGGAGGATCGGGAGGGGTGGTGGTGGTGGTCACTGCATAAGGGAAACAGAATCCCGAGCAGAGCAACACGCACCACGACCACGACGACGCCGACGACGACGGAGACGAGGCGCGCTTACGATCCGCACCGAAGCACGGATTTGGGAAAGGGCCCACCCTGCAGGTTCGGTTAAACAGCACATCGTTGAGCGGTGCTGCAGCCTCCCCTGAGCACAGGCCCCCCCAGAGCATCAGCCAGACAAGTCGGGTTTGCACCCTCATGCCTTGCTGGACTCTGGGCGCGTTTCGGCACCCTCTCCCCCAACCTCGTCAGGGCCACCGACAAGGGAGAGGGCGGCGGTGGCCGACGCGTCCCCGAGCTAAGAAACTCAAAGCGCCGCGGCTCAGAGAGCCTGGAAGACAGACAGACAGACGGACGGACGGACAGACGGGCTGCTTTTGCAGGAGGAGGAGGAGGAAGAGGAGGAAGGAGGAGAGGAGGGGGAGGAGGAGGAGGAGGAGGAGGAGGAGGAAGGAGACGACGACGACGACGTCTACGACGACGACGACGAAAAGGAGGAGGGGGAGGATCGGGAGGGGGGGAAGGAGGACGACGAGGAGGAACATGACGACAATGGGAGGACGATGATGGAAGGACGAGGGGGGGGATAGGGAGGACGAGGAAGAAGAGGAGGAGGAGGAGGAGAAGGACGAGGTGGAGGAGGAGGACGACGATGACGATGAGGACGAGGACGAGTACGAGGAAGAGGACAAGGAGGAGGCGGAGGAGGAGGAGGAGGAGGAGAGCGCCATCGACAAGGAAGGTGGGGGCCACGAGGTCAGCCGGCTTGACGACGCCCGCGTCGCCCGCGCCCGCCCCCTCACTCTTATCCGCAATTGAGGGGTACTACGTATGCATATATATAGATATAGATATAGGTATGTGGATATACACATATATGTGTGTGTGCGTGTGTATGTGTGTGTGCGTGCGTGTGCGTGTGTGTGCGTGTGTGTGTGTGTGTGTGTGTGTGTGTGTGTGTGTGTGTGTGTGTGTGTGTGTGTGTGTGTGTGTGTGTGTGTGTGTGTGTGTGTGTGTGTGTGTGTGTGTGTGTGTGTGTGTGTGTGTGCGTGCTCCGTTAAGTTTCGCGGGGCCTACTCCGATATAGGAGGGTGGGCTGGTGGGGCCGAGATACCGTGGCCTGGGTGGGGATGGGGATCGGCTGCACGATCGGGTCGGGCATGGCCTCCCACAGGCGGATTGTGGACGACACGTAAAGCAAACCAACAAACGATCCAACATAGCAAACAAATGCTAGACAAATCGTTCCCATACTATATTTTGACTAGTTTTGAATACTCCTCCTGTAGAGGGACAGGCCCGACTTAACTGTAGGATGCCGACACGACCAGGCCCGCCTTGAGCAGGCTGTACTTCTCGTTGCCCAGGATGCTCGAGGGCAGCTGGTAGAAGGAGCACACGTCGTTCACTTCTCCTTGCCCCGCCCACGGGGCGCGGCGAGAGCAGATCAGGGTCCAGGAGCACGGGGATGGCCGTCCAGCGCGGCCAACAAAGAGGCACATCTCTTGATGGGTCCATGTTCCACCACCACTACCATACGTAGGAGGAGGAGGAGGAGGAGGAGGAGGAGGAGGAGGAGGAGGAGGAGGCGGACCTCCTCATCCTACATGTGGTAGTAGTGGTGAAACATTTGCCCATCATCTCTGCGACCTCGAGCGCGCGCGACGCCTGGGCGCCACAGCGGATCGCCAGCCCCGAAGCGCCGCCCCTGCCTCTGCGGTGGGGACCTCGACCCGGGCCCCCAAGCCGATGCACCTGTGGCCCCTGTAGGCGCGCCGAGCCCTGCAAAAAGGATGCAGCAGCGAGCGGCAGCGCACACGACCCGCGAGGGGTGGCAAGCGTCTCACGGAGGGGCTGGCAGTACCCACAGGCGCCCCAAGCACACACACAAATAGTCCCACCAGCCCTTTCGGCTAAGATGGCCCAACGAGTTCTTCTTTTCCTCTTCCGAAGGCCCTCGTCCCTCCGGGGCGACTTACCTGCCTCCCCTCTCCCTGAAGTTGCTTGGGGACTGTCGCGGAATGTCAGGGAGCCCAAGATGGCTCCTAGATGGCCCAAGATAGCCGACGATGGTTCAAGAAAGCTTCCGACATACCTCCAAGAGGCCCGCTGAGGGCCACAAGACGGTTACAAGTGCTCTCCGAGCCCCCTCGGCAACCCCCAAGAGGCAAACATCCTACAAACACCTAAGTATGGAAAATCAATGTGGCGTGCCTTCTCGCCGTTTCGCTTCCAATGCGCCCTTGAGGCCTGATGGCCCCAAGATTTCTCAAGAGAGGCCCAACATGGGCCTAGGAGGCCCCTGAGACCCCCAAGAGCGCCTAAGAGCGAGCCAACAGTGCCCCAAGAGGGCCCCAAGATGCGATGTTGCTGGTCCCGAGGGGGAGGGGGAGGCCAAGCGAGGACCCCCCTCCCTTTTATAGATGGCCTCCAAGATGGCGCCAGGAGGCCCTCCAGCGCTCCCAAGGGATCCCCGAGATGGCTTCAGGAGGGCCCCAAGAGGGCCCCAAGACCCACCAAAAGAGCCTCAAGAGGACTTTAAGATCCCCCAAAAGAGTCCCAAGGGGGCTCAAAGAGGGGATTTGGATGGCTCTGTCCTCGTACTCCTCCTCCTATTCCTCCTCCTCCTCCTCCTCCTCCTCCTCCTCCTCGTCCCGCCCTTGCCCTCATCGTTTGACTGTTCCTTTTCCTCTTCCTCGTCGTCATGGAGTCGTCGTTGTCTTCCTCCTCCTCCTCCTCCTGATCTTACTCCTCCTTCCTTCGCCCCCGAGCGGGCCCCAGGAATGGCCCGAAGAGGCCCTCCAAGGCCCCCCCCTTGCTCCCAAAGATGTTTCTGTCCACCCTGGTTGCCCGCTTTGTTTCACTACATGTGTCTCTTCGTCCATGATCCGGTAAACTCTCATGGGCAAACATTTTGCATGGGCTGCTGGGGATACGCGAAGCGTGAAGACCTACCTCCAACAAGCTGCCACAAGGTTGCGGACAGCCGCTAAGTCTGGCCAGCAGCTCAAAACCCGGGGTCAGCGATTCGGCTACACGCAAGAGTGACCCTGAGCAAGAGTGACCTTCGGTGCGCGGACTAAGGGGGCGCAAGTTGGCCTAGTTCAAGCGTGAAAGTGGCCTCACTTGCATCGCGCTCAGCAATAGGGAGGGCCCGATGAGCCCACACAAAGGGTCACTCTTATGTGTAGTCGAGCCACGGCCTTGTCGCGAACACTGGCTGGCCGCGTAGAAGCCCCCAGACCCATCAGCGGAGGAAGCGGAAGGGAAGTCGGCTCCACCGTGGCCCTCACGCGGGGGTCTACCAACAGGCCTCGGCTGCCTTTTCGGAGGGCCGCTTCGCCCAGGGACTTCTGCGCCGGTACCGCTGCGCCCAGACCAGTTCGCCCCGGATGCGGGCAAGATTCATGTCCAAATCCAGTGCCTCGTGGACTTTTTTGGGAAGCGGCGCCACAAGGCCGAGGCGCACTGGATATGGATACAAATCGAGCCTCTCTCGAGAGCGAGCTTGAGTGTCAACAACGCGCAAGGAAAGGGGGGGGCGTCTGGGGCCGCCCTCTGCCTTGAGAAGGGGGCCGACCAGCAGGTGGCAGACCGGCGGCGCACGCTGACCGCCAGCCTCCGACCACGCTCCAACGCTGCACACAAAAATCCACTGGACTGCTGCTGGTGAGTGTTGCTTCGTTGGTCCAGCGCGCTGCTACTGGAGAGTCAAATCTATCCATATCCAGTGCGCCTCGGGCTTCTTGGGAAGGGAGCCCGAAACTCCATACTGCAGTGGATATAGACACAAGTATTGCCCGCCCCGGACCGCTTCCCCCGCGGACCGCAGACCCTCCCGCGGCATCGCTCCGTCCGGACCACACAGTCGCTCCAAGACGCAAGACGGCCCAGGAGGAGGAGGAGGAGGAGGAGGAGGAGGAGGAGGAGGAGGAGGAGGGGGGGGGAGGGGGAGAGGAGGAGGAGGGGATGTTGAGGGAGGAGGAGGAGAGGAGGAGTAGGTGGGGAGGAGGAGGAGGAAGGAGGAGGAGGAGGAGGGCATCGCCAGACCGCTCCGCCCCAGACTGGCTCTTCGCCAAGGCCACCGAGCCCGTGAGCGCCCCAGCGCCGGGCCTGGCCGTCCGGCGTCGCCCGCCCGACTTCTGGCCGTCGGAAGCCCTGGCCCGACTTCGGCCACACGCAAGGAGCGAGCTCCTCCTCCTCCCCCTCCTCCTCCTCCTCCTCCTCCTCCTCCTCCTCCTCCTCCTCCTCCTCCTCCTCCTCCTCCCCCCCTTTGGTGGGGACCTTTGGTGCGCGGCTTCTGGGGGGCCGCGGGGTGGCCAACCACGAGCGCGCAAGACGCCACTGCCGCCTCGAGATCGGCGGTCGGGGGGCCCATCGGGCTCGCACCCGAGGTCACTCCGGCGAAAGGTCACTCTTACGTCCAATCGACAGATGGCGCGCCCGCTCGGGGTCCTCTTGCCCGCCGGCCCGCCGAGGAGGGCCCGCCGGCCCGACCCGCCCGTCCGGGGCCGTCCAGCTGCCAGCAGCAGCAACAGCAGGAATCGTTGGGGGACTGCTCGCTCGCGCTGATCTGCTCTCGGGTCACTCCACAAGTATAGAAGTATCCCCGTCCCTCGGTAGCCCGCCCTCCTCGTCTTCGCTCATGCCCCCTCGCGGGGGTATATCGTCCCTAGCTGCCGCGTCAGTTCGCGCAGCCCCTGAAATAGGGGAGGTAGGGGAGGCGTGAGGAGACAAGGGGGAGGGAGAAGGATGGGGCACAAGAGAAGTTATAGTATTACCAGCCTGGAACATATCCCCATCCCTATGCTGGGCATCTCCCCATCACGATGCCAATCAAAGGGACTCCCTTGTTTTTTGGAGGGCGCATCCCTAAGATTGCCATCGCCTGTTGGCGTGTCAATCTCGGAGATAGGGATACGTTCTGACTACCTACCAGACCACCCCAACCCAA
Organism: Prorocentrum cordatum; assembly: GCA_963575745.1. Taxonomy (NCBI): domain Eukaryota; class Dinophyceae; order Prorocentrales; family Prorocentraceae; genus Prorocentrum; species Prorocentrum cordatum. The sequence continues at coordinate 217,033 of CAUYUJ010017342.1, forward strand.
CCCGAAGACCCGAATTTGACCCGAATTTCGGGTTGGGGGGGGTACGGATACCATGTGTTTTTTCAACGTTCCCCGACCCCCCCCCACTGGAAATCGAGGATAAGTTTGGGCCTTCGGGTTGGGTTGGGGTGGTTTGGTGGGTGGTGACGTTCGAGGCTGGTCATAGCAGGGTCGAGAGCCGCAGCACACGCGACAGAACCAGCCGGGGTGTCGGGCGGGCCGACCCTGCCAGGCATCATCGGGCGGGCGGGCCCGGACGGCCTGGTCGAGCAGGCGGGTCGCGGAAGCGTCGGCCAATCATGAAATGAAGGAAAATCGCGGGATAGCGCGATTTCCGATGAAACCGTGAGGAATCCAAAGAGAGGAGGTAATTTGAGAGTCTTTGGGGGCACGGCGCCGGAAAAAGATGTGAGGAAGTCTCACGCGAGAGCGCGATTTCATGATACAGTGTGAAGATGTCCCAGGCGGGAGCCGCTGTTGTTGCAAAGCGGGGGTCAGAGGCGCAGTGTGGTGACCATACACGTTCAAACCAATGAACTCGGAGGTCCTACCCCCCTGTAAAGCAGTTTGGGTCTTATTTGAAAAGTATGTCTCGGTCCGCACCATCGCGTGGAACGCGCCTGCATTGGCCTTGCACAGACTGCGCATTCCCTAATGGCTTCGGACGCGCGTGGAGCTTGCACCTACCTCCGCGCAATTCACTCAACGATTACGTCTTTGCTCCCTCCCAAGTTGAGCCCCCTGCCATTGTGGGCGTGCGCCCTCCCGCGGCGACGAAGTCCCCAGATCCCATGGCGACATCTAAGTGAAGACGGCCTTGCCCCCCGAAAAAAACTATCCCAAAATAAACAAAAGCACGACCGGTTCGTAGTCAACAGCACCACGTACATGTCTTCACATAAGTGAGTATTGAATACTCCTATACGAGAAGCGACGACTTCACACATATGCATTAGTTTGGGGAACTGTCGTTTGGTCATTCTCCCAACTCGTTTTTTCATTCAGAGGGAACCTTCGTCGACTATCCTCCGCGAAGCCCTGGAAGAGGAATACGCGCAGCGGCCGTCACCCTAGCCGACGCCCAACTTGGTCGAACTGCAACGACGACCACTCGCAACACCACTGAGGACGTGCGAAAGAACATCAAAAACCGAGCAGACAACAACACAAGCTGCACCGCATCCGAATCAAGAGACGTCCTGAAAATCAATGTGGATAGATACTGCTAAATGTTCGAAGGCGGGGGCTGGGTCTCAGATTCGACTGTTGACTTCCCCAGATCAAACAACAGGGTGCGAGAACCTGGAGAAGCTTTTTTAATTGACAAATGGGCTTTCGACACGAATCAACTTTTCGAAATGGGGAATGCGACAACAACATCAACATCAACACCAGCAACAACACCAAAACAAACAACAACCACGATAACAGCAACATTAACGTCAACAACAACAGCCACAACTACATCCGCAGCAACAACCACAACCACAACCACAACAACAACAGCCCAACCAACAACACCACAACAAACAATAACAACAACAACAACAACAACAACAACAACAACAACTATCATTTTAAGACTGTTCGCCCTTATCTGCTCGAGTGTCCAATCACGCGTATTTCCCACATCCTCGATACCCGTCCTCTTCGTCTTCAATCGAAACCCTGTCGGGGAGTATACCTCTCTTCCCTGCAGGCGGGGCCCCGGCAAGCGGCGGGGCGGCCGCAGATCGTATGCCCGGCCAGCGGCAGCGCTGATCGGCGGGGCGGCCGCGGACCGTCGACCCGACCCCAAGAGGGACGGACAGGGAGGGGCCCGACCACGACGACGACGTCGACGACGACGGCGATGACGACGAGCGAAAGAGAACGACAGCAGGGTCACAAAGACATGAAGTAGGCCACGAAGGGCAACCGCGGGGACACGAAGGGAACGCGTATGGGGCCACGAAGGGCGCGAACGAGCGGGGGCCACTAAGGGCAGATAGTGCGGGACCACAGAAGGCAACGATGGGGCCACTGAGTGTAGCAAATGGGCCACGTAGGACAAATGCATATGAGGCCACCACGGGCGCGAACGAGCGGGGGCCACGAAGGGCATACGAGGGGGTGCAATGGGGCCACGAAACAAAGCGAGGGGGCCACGAAGGGCCGCAACGGGGCCACGAAGGCTGCAACGGCGCCACGAAGGGCAGCGAGGGGGCCACGAAGGGCTGCAACGGGGCCACGAAACAAAGCGAGAGGGGCCACGAAGGACTGCAACGGGGCCACGAAAGGCAGCGAGGGGGCCACGAAGGGCTGCAACGGGGCCACGAAGGGCAGCGAGGGGGCCACGAAGGGCTGCAACGGGGCCACGAAACAAAGCGAGGGGGCCACGCAGGGCCGCAACGGGGCCACGAAGGGCAGCGAGATCCCGATTCCTAGGTAATCTGTGAGGGAGTCCTGAGCGTGAGCGCGACTCCTGGGTGCCTGGGTGTCGGGAGCGCGGCGCTTGAGTAAATTGCAAGGAATTCCAAAGCAAGGGCGCTGGTCATCGCTCGGACGTCCACTCCCTGTGCTTGTTGCTCGGTTTTGTGCGTGGTTTTTGTTCGCCAAATGATCAAGGATGCTCCTCGATGGTCCTCGCTGAAGGGAAAATGCACACGTCCGAGCGATGCCAAGGGCGCTGTTCTTCAGTAAATTGCAAGCACGTCGCCAGCGAGAGCGCGACTCCAGAGCGTCGGGATAATAATTTCAAATGAAGTCCCAAGCGAGAGCGCGATTCCTGAATCAAATGCAAGGAAGTCTCGGGCGGGAGCGGGGGTCCTGGCTAAATTGTGAGGAAGTCTCAGGCGGCAGCCGCTGCTGTTGTAAAACGGGGGCCGCAGACACAGTTTGACCCTCAAGACTTCCCCTGAAAGACAAACAGGGTGCGAGCCCCGGGAAGGGCATTTCAATTGAAAAACACACTGTGCACCGGACGGGGGGGAACAACGATAATTATTTTTCAGATTTGGGGTTGAACAACAGCAACAACAACAACAGCAACAGCAACAACAACAGCAACATCAAAAATAACAAAATAAAAACAACACAGAACCACCAACAACAGCATCAAAAACCACAACAACAATCATTCCCTACCTAGGCTCTGCCTAGAAGGGTTATTACCATGTTTGCTTAAAGGGCCGGGCAGTGTTCCACGCCCCGGGCGGTTCCCCCAGGATCCGCACCGCGGTTCCCCCAGTGACGCTCCCTTAGCTTAGCGTTGCTTATCTCATCTTAGCTTAGCTTATTCCATCTTATCTTCGCTTAGCTTCATCTTAGCTCAGGTTTATCTTAGCTTAGCGTACCTTCATCTTAGCTTCGCCGAGCTCTCGCATAGCAGAGCACAGCATGGCAGAGCGTAGCACAGTACAGCGCAGCACAGCATATCATAGCAACGCCCAGCATAACATAGCATAGCGCAGCACATCACAGTACAGCGTGGCACCGCGCAGCATAGAATAACATAGCATAGCACAGCAGCAAACCAAAGGCAAAGCAACAGCAGCGACAGCAAAGCAAAGCACAAGCAACGCAAAGCAAAGCAACAGCAAAAGCAAAGCAAAGCAAAGGAAAGGCAAAACAAAAACAATGTGCGACAGATGCCGAACTGGCCTCGATGGCCGGACCGGAGCCCCCGCAAGCAATGCCTTCCGTAACAATTTCGGCTCAAATCCGGAGGCCCTTGCCACACAGCCACCCACGCCAAACTCAAGCAAAAACAACGACAAACACGAAGCAAAAGCAACAGCGAAAGCAAAAGCAAAAGCAAAGGCAAAGCAATGTAAAGTAAAATCAACACCAATGCGAAAGTGTAGATGTAGATGTAGATGTAGATGTAGGTGTATGTGTAGATGTAGATGTAGATGTAGATGTAGGTGTAGGTGTAGATGTGGTGTAGATGTAGATGTGACTCTCGCTGTTGATGTTGACGTAGATGTAGATGCAGGTGTAGATGCTAATGTAGCTGCCGGTGTAGATGTAGATGTTGCTTTTACTGAATGCTCCAACTCCTAGGTAGGGTCGCACTGGGATAATTTTAAAACTGTTCGCCCTTATCTTCTCGAGTGTCCAATAACGCGTATTTCCCACACCCTCAATACTCGCCCTCTTCGTCTTCGATCGAACGCCTTTTGGGGGGTATACCTTTCTTCCCTGCTGGCCGGGCCCCGGCAAGCGGCGGGGCGGCCGCAGATCGTATGCCTGGCCAGCGGCAGCGCTGATCGGCGGGGCGGCCGCGGACCGTCGACCCGACCCCAAGAGGGACGGATAGGGGACCGACCACGACGACGACGACGTCGACGACGACGGCGACGACGGCGACAACGACGACGACGAGCGAGAGCGAGAGCGAGAGAGAACGTCAGCAGGGCCACAAGGACACGAAGTAGGCCACGAAGGGCGACAGCGGGGACACGAAGGGAATCCGTATGGGGCCACGAAGAGCGCGAACGAGCGGGGGCCACGAAGGGCAGATAATGCGGGGCCACAGAAAGCAAAGATGGGGCCACTGAGGGTAGCAACCGGGCCACGAAGGACAGTGAGGGGGCCACAAACCTCGCCAGCGGGGCCACGAAGGGCATGCACATGGGACCACAACGGGCGCGAACGAGCGGGGGCCACGAAGGGCATACGTATACTGAGCCGCGCAGGGCAAGGACGGGGTCACGAGGGGCTGCAACGGGGTCACGAAACAAAGCGAAGGGGCCACGAAGGGCTGCAACGGGGCCACGAAGGGCAGCGAGGGGGCGACGAAGGGCGGCAACGGGGCCACGAAGGGCAGCGAGGGGGCCACGAAGGGCTGCAACGGGGCCACGAAACAAAGCGAGAGGGGCCACGAAGGACTGCAACGGGGCCACGAAAGGCAGCGAGGGGGCCACGAAGGGCTGCAACGGGGCCACGAAGGGCAGCGAGGGGGCCACGAGGGGCTGCAACGGGGTCACGAAACAAAGCGAGGGGGCCACGAAGGGCTGCAACGGGGCCACGAAGGGCAGCGAGATCCCGATTCCTAGGTAATCTGTGAGGGAGTCCTGAGCGTGAGCGCGACTCCTGGGTGCCTGGGTGTCGGGAGCGCGGCGCTTGAGTAAATTACAAGAAATTCCAACGCAAGGGCGCTGTTCTTCAGTAAATTGCAAGCAAGTCTCCAACGAGAGCGCAACTCCAGAGCGCCGGGAGAGCGATGCCTGAATACATTGTAAGGAAGTCCCAAGCGAGAGCGCGGTTCCTGAATCAAATGCAAGGAAGTCTCGGTCGGGAGCGGGGGTCCTGACTAAATTGTGAGGAAGTCTCAGGCGGGAGCCGTTGTTGTAACCGGGGGGCCAAGGGCCCAGTTTTAGCTTCAAGACTTCCCCTGATAATAAACAGCGTGCGAGCGTCGAGGGGCACACTTTGATTGAGAAAAACAGTATGCACCGGTGGGGGGACCAACAATAATCATTCTCCAGAAGTGAGAGTTCAACAACAACAGCAACAGCAACAGAAACAGCAACAGCAACAACAACAACAACAACAACAACAATTACTAGCACGTGGGGACACTCCGTTCTCACCAGTGCCAGGGTTTTCATAGGAGGCGGGCAATACCCCCACTTTGTGGGGGGGCCGGTTCAAGCTCTACCAAATTTCCAAACGACTCTTCGCCACCACCCACACCCAGCTTCCCGCCCTATGACGTTCGGACACTTCACTTCGTGGCATGCGGACGACCGTGGCTACTATTCAGGGCCCCGCGGCCGACGACGACGGCGTGCGCGCGCGAAGAAAAAACGAATGTGTCCCGCATGGTATTATTTGACAGGGATGATGGCCCTGGCAGGTGCGCAACCGTTGTCGCAGAAGTTCGAAAAAGTTGCTCGCAAAAGCCCGTTTGACAGAAATGTTTAAAAAGTGTTGGTTTCCTACGAATCCGCAAGAGCGCGCGGGATGAGATTTTGACATTTTTTGTTGAAAAACCATTGGTTTTTTGATGTTTTTATGTTAAAATCGCTCCGAACACTAAGCTTTTGGAAGGATTTCGTCTTGCGCGCGCGAATGTCCACTTTACCTTATTTTTTGCAAGGGATTCTTGAAATTTGATTATATTAGAACAAGAAATGTCATTTTATAGTGTTTTTTGCAA
>CAUYUJ010017342.1:230677-239352 GCA_963575745.1 Prorocentrum cordatum
CCCGGGCGAAGCAAAACACTGAACGCAGCGGCACCCCCGCCTCCAGCAGCTTGAGGGCAGCGGGTCAGGGAAAAGGGGAGGCACGATGATGAGAAACAGAGGAGGAAAAAGAGGGGGGAGGCTCACCTAGGAGGGAAGAGAGACACGAGAGGGAGGGGGGAAAAGAGGGGGAATGGAGCTAGAAGCGGACGGGGGCGGAGAGGGGGCAGATGGTAGGCATTAGGCGCGTAGGCATTCGCGGGCAATTGGCGGGAGTGGTAGAATGAGTGGGAATGACCAGATATACCATGTAGCATGTTCAAAAAAAAGCAACTGTCAGGTAGTAGGCCTTCAGCAATGGGTAGTAGACAATAGGTGATACGCAACATGTGTTACGCATCCGTAACAACAAAATGCGCCGATTATGCTAACTAACCGGTTGCGTCGTATAAGCAGAGGTCTGTAACATGTGGCATCAGGCGATCGACAGTAGGCAGTAGCTCACAACACCTGGCATTGGGCATGTGGGGCGGCAGTAGTCGGATGAGGAGGGATGGGGACGAGAAGGGACGAGGGAGAGGAGGACCACGACAAGGCGGATAGAGCAGCGATCGAGCGAACGACGACTACAGGGTGCCGTTCTCGCGATATGATGCAGATGCTGAGGGAACAATATCTTGGTGACAACCGCACTGCGACTTGGCACACCAGCGCAAACGCTGGAGCAAGCGGCGGCACAACTGAAGCCTCTCGACTCGTCCCGTGGCTGAGAGGGGCGCCGAAGACAAGGAGGACACAAAGGGAGGTGATGGGCACAACCCCTGCCACTATCCATTGCCGCTGCTCTTCCGTTCTTCATCGATCTGTTCGGGGGTGGGGTTGCGGGCGGCGGCAAGCAAGAGGTCGGCAGGAGGACACCCTCGAAGACGAGGAGAACGTGCATAGCGACGGCGACACCCTCGACGACGACACCCTCGACGACGAGGTGGTGGAGGGCGACGGCATCCTCAACGACGTGGCGGCCGGGCGAGACGACGGCGACGGCGACGACAGCGCTGACAACGCCGGCGGCAGGTGCCGACGGCGATGAAGAGGCGCGCCAAACGCCGACACGCGCGCGCGCGGAAGCCGAGGGCCGCGCTTGAGGTAGCCCGTCAGGAGCTCAGCTACCTGGCGGGTTCTGGGCGCGTCGGACTCGCCGGCCCCCAGGAGGCCCCCGAAAGCTGACATAAAGCTTCACTAGAAGAGGAGGAGGAGGAGGAGGAGCACGATGAGGAGGAGGAGGGGGAGGAGGATGAGGAGGAGGAGGACGAGGAGGAGGAGGAGGAGCAGGAAGAGGAAGAGGAGGAGGACGAGGAGGACCAGTGTATACCAAAGGCGCATGAACGTTTTTGCTTGTTTTTCTTGTTTGATATCTCTCTCTATATATATATGTAGAGAGAGAGAGAGAGACAAGTTCCCCCCTCATAGATCCCTAAACGCTTGTGAGCGTTTTCTTACTCGGCGTTTCGACATTGGGTGGAAAGGGGTGGAGTGGGGTTGAGTCGGGCGTGTCCCCCTACAGGGGGATTTTCGACGAAAAATAAGTTATCCCAGTGCGACCCTACCTAGGAGTTAGAGCCCCTAGGAAAGCAGCATTTGTAGTAACAGAAAAGCTAAGCTAAAGCTAAGAGATAAAGCTAAGCCAAAGCTAAGCTAAAGCTAAGCTGAAGCTAAGCTAAAGCTAAATCTAAGTTAAAGCTAAGCTAAAGCTAAGCTAAAGCTAAGCTAAAGCTAAGATAAAGCTAAGCTAAAGTAAGCTAAAGCTGAGCTAAAGCTAAGCTAAAACTAAGCTAACGCTAAGCTAGAGCTAAGCTAAAGCTAAGCTAGAGCTGCGCTGAAGCTATGCTAAAGCTAAGCTGGAGCTAAGCTAGAGCTAAGCTAAAGCTAAGCTGAAGCTAAGCTGAAGCTAAGCTGACGCTAAGCTAAGCTGGGTGAACCCAGGGGGCGCAACTGGGGGAACCGCGGGGCGGGGACTGGGCGAACCGCCCGGGGCGGTTTCCATTGCCTGGCCCCTTTAAGCTAGAGAGTAAGAACCCTTCTAGGCAGAGCCTAGGTAGGGAACAATACAAAAAAATCAATTATCCCAGTGCGACCCTACCTAGGAGTTGGAGCCCCTAGGAAAGCAGCAAGTGTAGGAACAGTAAAGCTAAGCTAAAGCTAAGCTAAAGCCAAGCTAAAGCTAAGCTAAAGCTAAGCTAAAGCGAAGCTAAAGCTACGCTAAAGCTATGCTAAAGCTAAGCTAAAGCTAAGCTAAAGCTAAGATACAGCTAAGCTAAAGTTGAGGTAAAGCGGAGGTAAAGCTAAGCTATATCTAAGCTAAAGCTAAGCTAAAGCTAAGCTAAATCTAAGCTAGAGCTAAGCTAAAGCTGAGCTAAAGCTAAGCTAAAGCTAAGCTAAAGCTAAGCTAACGCTACTGAAAGCTAAGCTAAAGCTAAGCTGAAGCTAAGCTGAAGCTAAGCTAAAGCTAAGCTAAAGCTAGGCTAAATCTAAGCTGATTATAGGCTACAGCTAAGTTAAAGCTGAGCTAAAGTTAAGTGAAAGCTAAGCTAAAGCTAAGAGATAAAGCGAAATATAAAGCTAAAGCTAAAGCCAGGCTAAAGCAAAGCTAAAGCTAAGCTAACGCTAAGCTAAATCAAACCAACAGCTAAGCTAAAGCTAAGCTAAAGCTAAGCTAAAGCTAAGCTAAATCAAAACTAAAGCTTAGCTAAAGCTGAAACTAAAGCTAAATCTAAGCTAAAGCTAAGCTAAAGCTGAGCTAAACTAGGCTAGGCAAAGCTAAGCTAAGTTAAGCTAAGATGAGAAAAGGTAAGGTGAGCTAAGCTAAGCTAAGCTAACATGAGATAAGCTAAGCTAAGCTAAGCTAAGCTAAGCTAAGTTAAGCTCAGCTAAGATGAGATAAGCTAAGCTAAGCTAAGCTAAGCTAAGCTAAGCTAAGCTAAGCTTATTCAAGCCAAGCTGGGTGAACCCAGGGGGCGCGACTGGGGGAACCGCGGGGCGGGGACTGGGGGAACCGCCCGGGGCGGTTTACACTGCCCGGCCCCTTTAAGCTAAGAGAGTAAGAACCCTTCTAGGCAGAGCCTAGGTAGGGAATATATATATATATATATATATAACAAATATATATGGACTATTTTTTGTAGGTTTGACCTGTTTGGGGTATTGTTGGGTATTTTCTATCTTCCGTCGAAAATCCCCCTGTAGGGGGACATGCCCGACTTCAGAGGGGGGGTCTGGCTCCGGACCTCTGCTTGGTGCGACTGTGTGCAGCAGCGCGTCCTGTGGGGGAGGGACCCCGCCTGCTCGCAACGGGCGCCCAAAGCAGTCAGGATCCACTCCATGGGTGACCAGCCTCGAACTTATCCCTATCCCTGAGATTGACACGCCCAAAGGCGATGACAATGTTAGGGATGCGCCCTCAGAAACTGAGGGAATCCCTAAGATCGCCATCGTGACGAGGCGATGCCCAACACAGGGATAGGGATAGGTTCCAGGCTGGTAAATGGGGGGGGGGATGGGGGGGGTGCGGGCCCGCGCCGATCGGTAAAGGAATGCATTAAAAAAATGCACCTTCGAAGTGGCCCCCCAAGACACGCCACAGAGATCCCTCCAAGAGGCCCCCGGAAGGCATTCGAAAAGACCCCACATGCACGTAAGAAGCCTCTGACCGACAACCCAGGCACGGTGTCGAGATTGACTGGAGGCATAAGCGTTGCCCTCAATCTAAGTAACAAGCGACTGCCTCCACCAATGCGAACTTCGTGATCGTCGTCGTCGTCGTCGTCGCCGTCACCGGCGTTAGCGTCGTCGGCGTCGTGGTCGGCGTCGTCGGCGTCGTGACCGTGGTTGGGTCGGCGTTGTCGGCCGTCGGCCCTCGATTGCGGTGGCGGCGAACCACCTGCGGGACGTCCTTCGGCTCCATCTTCCGCATGCCAGGCAACTGCGGGCTTTGCCGGGCGGCTGGCCCAGTGGGCAGGAGGATGCAGCTCCTTCTCCTCCTTCTCCTCCTTCCCCTCCCTGCTCCCCTCCTCACTCCCCCCTCGCTTCCTCGTCGTTGTTCTTGGAGCATTCCCTTCCTCCTCCCCTTCCTGGCGTCTCATTTTTGCTCGAGCCGGGCATTTTCGACCACTTTCGAGCCCCGGGACCCTCCCAGATAATTGTACTTCCATGAATTTGCCTTCGTTTCCGCTACGTCGGATCCTAGGGGGCGTGGAGAAGGAGGAGCAGGAGGTCCTTCTCCTTCTCATGTTCCTCCTCCTCCTCCTCCTCCTCCTCCTCCTCGAGGATCAAGGATTCCGAGCGCCTTCAGGAGCCCTCCTCGACGCCACGGCAGCGCTCCCCTCAAAATCCCACAGGCTCTCTGGACGGGGGTGGTGTGACAATTATTCTTTTCCCCCTTGCACAGCCCATGCTTCCCCTACTCGGGGAGGGCCGCATGTCTCCTCTTTCTAAATCAACAACCCTTCCCCCAGCCTGCTGGGGGCAAACCCGAAACCATGAAACAACCACCACCCCACAATCCCTGTCGGCAAAAACTACACAGAGTACAGCTTTCAACAGCATCGTGGACTTTCGCGAGGCCACCCTGTATTGCCTGTGGGGAGAAGGTAGTGGTGGGGCTCATGCTGTCTGGTGTGCGCGGCCCCATCACCCCAGTCCCAAACCAATGTTAGGTCGGGCGTGACCCCCAACAGGCTGATTTTGGACACAAAATCAAAAATAGTCAAAACATGCTCAAACATAGCAAAACATGTGAACGCAATTCGGCGGTGGACAACCCTCCCTTCAGTAAACCTCCCCTTGGTGAAAACGTCCTGGGGCCGAAACCGACGGACCTGGACCCGCAGGAACGACGGCCGCGACGCCCCCCCGCGCACCGAAAACGGCCAATTCATGGATCGACGTGTCGGGGTAGGAGCTCGGTCCACCCCCGAAAAATCACTTCCCGAATATCTGTTTTTGACTGTTCTTGAATACAAAGGGGCCCCAGGACACACAACTAAATACACACAATAAAAATATTCCCCCATACTTTCCCATATTTTCTGCGTTTCTGTCTTCTCCCCCACTTCCCATATTTTCCATACTTTCCGGGGAATCGACGATTAATCGTGTCTGTGTGCTTTTTCCCCTCCTGAGAATACTCCTCCTGTAGAGGGACAGGCCCGCCTGAAAAAACCGATGCCAGGGGACCGCGGCTCTGCGCACGCGCAGCTCTCCGCGCGCGGTGGCCACCCCGCCGCCACGGCTGCAGGTGCCTTCCTCGACGCCCTTGCGCGGCGGGGGGCTCGGCCGCTTCCCCCGCTGCCGCGTGCCGCCGCGTGCCCTGGGGCACCCGGCGCGCCTGGCGCGCCCGGCTCAGCACGACGGCCACCCCGCCGCCACGGAGGCAGGGCCTTCCTCGACGCGGGCGGCGGGGGGCTCGGCTGTTTCCCCGCTGCGTGCTGCCGCGTGCACCTGGCGCGCCTGGCGCGCCTGGGCCCCCCCCTTGGTGAGGGGCAACGATAGGGGGGGAGGATAGGCATAAGGGGGGATGCATCGACCCGGAATCCGCGATATATCGCCAATAGATCGGCGATGGGCTCCCGATCGTGCATCCGCACCTTCCTGGGCAGGTCAGGGGCTATCGGGCCCCTGTCGGCGATCAGTGGGCGACTTGGGGGTCGATGCATCCCCCCCTATATGCCTATGTCCCCCCCCCTATCCTTGCCCCTGCCTGGGGCGCCTGGCGCACCTGGTGCCGCGGGGCTCACCTCGCCCGCGTCGCGTCGCCGGCGCCTGCACCTGGCTCCCGCGCGGCGGCCCGTCCGCGGGCGGCCGCTCCGCATGCCGAGGCACGGGCGCTGCCTGCTGCGCGCTGGAAGGGACAGGCGGGCGCGAGCGAGGCGGCTTGCGGCTTCTGGGTGGCTCGACCCCTTCGCCCTGTTCGCCCTATCCCCTCCCCTGTTTCTGGACGGAGGGGCGCAGCAGGGGAACGAACGCCTCCTCCTCCTCCTCCTCCTCTTCCTCCTCCTCCACGGCGTTCTCTTCCTTCCCTTAGCCTCGTCCTCACCCTGCCTGTCCCATGCCGGCGGCTCGCTTTGGGCATACCCTTCATGCACATTGCCATCCAGGCCTGCACCTGTCTGCTCCGTCTTTCGGCTCGGGCGGATCCTTGCGCTCGACTCGGCTCGATTCCTGCGCGTCCTCATCCTCCTCGTCCTCCCGTCCGTCTCCTCCACCTCCTCGTGCCAGTCCTCGTAATCTCGGTCCGCACTCATAGTCCTCATCCCCGCCCTCATCCTCGCTGTACTCCCCTTTTGCACCCTCACCCTCGTGCTCCTCCACCACCATGTCGTCCTCCTCTTTGTCCTCCTCTTCCTCCTGCTTCTCCTCCGCCTCCTCGTGATCACCCTCCTCCTCCGCCCACGCCTCATTCTGCAAGTGATCGTCCTTCCGAGCGTCCTCTTGCTTCTCTGCCTGCTCCTCTCCTTCTCTTCCTCCTCCTCCTCCTTCTCTTCTCCGCACGCAGGGGAGGAAACAGTTCATGGTCAAAGGTCTGATGTCGGTCAGCTGCGGGAGCGCAACCTTGGAGGCAAACACCTCTGCAGCTGGAGGTAGAGGAAATAGAGAGAACAACAAACACTATGCACATACACCGATTCTGGCCAGGCCCATCCTGAGCCCAGGATCGGTGCATACGCCCTCCTGCCTTGGCCAAGAAGGCATATGCACCGAGCCTTCAGGAGGGTCTTGGCCAGAATCGATGTATGTGCGTAATTCTCTTTCCTCTAGGAAAGGGATGAGTCTCAGCCTTAGCATTGCCGAATGTTTCCGTGTACTGCACGTTTACCTCTACCTCCCGCGACATCTAGAACAGCGCCACCTGCGAGGTCCGAACAGCGGTTACCTGTTTTCTTCGGGGCTGGGCGGCGCTGCCGGTCACCGTGCACACCTGTCGGGCAACGACTGCCCCTCCCCTCTTCTTACCAGCCTCGAGCTTCTCCCTATCCCTAAGATTGACACGCCAAAAGGCGATGACAATCGCACGGATGCGCCCTCAAAAAACAAGGGATTCCCCAGACCGCCATCGTGATGAGGCGATGCCCAGCATATGGGATAGGGATAGGCTCCAGGCTGGTCATCTCCGGTGCCTCCAAGAGCACATCCGCCCTCAGCTTCTGTGAGGGCAGCTCTCCGCTAGGTCCGTCGAATTCTCGAGGAAGGCTTTGCCCCCTCAGGGAGGGGGGCACGAACATCGGGTCGGGCGAAAGGGGGGCATGGCAAAGGGGGGGGGGTGAGAATCAGCTCACGCAGGTTTCCCGGCGCCTCCCGGCGCCGGAGGCGGTCATGTATCGAGGAATGGGCCCCTCGGTGAGGCCGAAACCAGCTACATGCCGCAAATTTCGTCACCCCCCCTTTCCCAATCCCCCCCCTTCCGCCCGGCCCGAGACCAGCCGCGCCGACCGCGCGGCAGCGGGGCGCGCCACTCGGGTGAGGGGCAGCCTCCGAGGTGGGGGGGGGGCGGCCGGCCGGCTCCCGGGCGAGCGCCGATGCATCGCCGACCGATCGGCAGTGTCGCCCTCTGCGATGGCAACTCTGCGCGCGCCCGGGCGGGGCGCGAGGTCGGCTCTCCGCCGGCGATGCATGGGCGATCGGGGGGAAGGGGCCCCAGGACACACAAATAAATACACACACAAATAAAAAGATGCCCCATCTGCTCCCCTATTTTGGGGGTGTTTGTCTTCCCCCCCACTTCCTACATCTTCCAAAATTTTCCTGGGAGTGGACGGTGAATTGTGTCTGTGTGTTTTTTCCCCTCCTGACGGGGGTCGGCGATGCATCCCCGATGCATTGGCGATGCTCCGGCGACGTCGGCGATGCATCGGCGCCGTCGGCGTGAAGAACGTCGGGCTCCACATCGGGCCGCATCGCCGATGCATCGGCGAGGCGGCGCGATCCTCCGGCCCCATCTACTCTGACCCCACCTAGGAGGCCCAGAGATCGGCGGTCGATGCGTCCACTCCCTGAGCTTCTGGCCCCGGGCCGGCTGGCCCGGGCGGGGAGCGAGGTCGGACCTCCACCGGCGAGGAGTGGGCGATCAGGGGCCGCTGCGCCCACTCCCTGAGCTGCGGGCCCCGGGCCGACTGGCTCATCAAGCCACGTGGCGCTCGGCCCACGGGCGGCCGCCCTCGGGGGGAGGTCCGGGCAACCCCTCGGCACGCCCCTTCGGCGAGGCGCGGCTGCGCGAGAGAGCACCCCGAGGCGAGGAACACTTCGCGGAGAGCCCCCTGGAATGCCCAGAAACCTACCGCGGAGGAGCCCGCCAGAATGCCCCAAAAACCCTCGAGGCCTCGCTCGACCCGAACGCCTCGAGCCACGAGCCTGCCCCCCCCCCCCCACAACTGACGTCGCCCTCGGCATCCGCAGCACCGAGCGTGCAACAAGGCCGTGAGGAGCACGAGAGGCGGCCGCGGAGAGGCGCCCTCGCAGCGAGGAACTCTAGCCCGGCCGCCGCGCGCTGCCTGGAGGAGCTCCCAGAGGACGCCCGCCCCCGCGCCCTGGGGAATATGACCTCCTCCTCCGCCTCCTCCTCCGCCTCCTCCTCCTCCGCCTCCTCCTCCTCCTCCTCCTCCTCCTCCTCCGCCTCCTCCTCCTCCGCCTCCTCCTCCTCCGCC
>CAUYUJ010017343.1:0-17500 GCA_963575745.1 Prorocentrum cordatum
CCTCCTCCTCCCTCTCACCCCGGCACGGCCACGCTCTGCGCAAGAGCGGTGCGCGCGAACCCCTCCCGTCACCGCCCCGCCAGCCCAGCATGCGCATGCCTTTTTTCATGACTCGCGACAGCGGGCGTGATCGGGGGAGCGCCTGCAGTGCGAGGAGGAGGAGGAGGAGGAGGAGGAGAAGGAGGAGAAGGAGAGGAGTGGAGTGGAGTGGAGTGGAGTGGAGCCCGTTGCGCAAGCAAGTTCGTCCCTCTTCGAACCCTAAAGTGTGCTCGACTTCCTGGCCTTCTTCTCGTCGCACCACGGCGGGGGGCCGCCAGGAGTCTTGGGGGATCCTCGAAGAATCCGTCGAAAATCTTTGCGCACGTGGGCAAAATAGCGTGGCGTGATCCGGGGGGGGAGGGAGAGGACCGACCACGGCCTTTACCGCCGAGGCCTTGCAAAAACAGGCTCCAGCTTGCCCAGCCTCACGAGCGGCGAACCTACCCATATCCACACCCTCGCGGTCTGGGACCCAGGGCGCGATCTCGTGGACACGCTGTCACTTGGATGCGCGCCGCGCGGGGCATCTGCGAACAACAACGCCGTTTAACCGTGGGGTCACAGCCCAGGGGCCTAGCCCGCGAGGCTGGTTAGATGCACCCATCGGTCGGAAGAAGCAGGTAGAAACATGCAGTAGGAAGGCGTGAGAAAGTAGATCGGGTGTCCGCCCGCCCCCTAACCAAGGTTCGGCGGTGGACAAACCTCCCTTTAATAAACATTCATTTAGTGCAAACGGCCCAAAACAGAAACCGACGGACTTGGACCCGCAAACATGACGGCCGCGACGCCCTCTCGCGAACCGAACACGGCCACTTCGCAAATCGACGTGTCAGGGTAGGAGGTCTTATAGGTGGCCACATGCGGACCCTACCCCTACCCCCCACGATTTCTGAGGGGGGGGTGGGGTTCAGTCCTTTCGGGAACTCCCGAGCGAAGTGAACCCCACCCTCCCCCTCCGAAATCGTAGGGGATAGGGGCAGGGTTCGCATGCGGTCTTCTACCTTCTCAACCTCCGAAGGACGTGCCCGAAGACGTGAAGCCGACCCCCCCCGCGGAGCACCGTCTGCATGGACTGAGTCTGCAGCGCCTCCTGCAGCTCCGCGATCCTGCCGAGGTGCTCCTGCTCGGCCTGGCGCGCGCGCGGGGCCTCCCAGAAGGGGGAGGGGGTGCCCCAGGCCTTGCCGTCGCTCGGACGTCCATTTCCCGTGCATTTGTCGGTTTCGTGCGTGTTTTTTACTCCATGGTCCAGGATGGTCCTCGATGGTCCTCGCCGAGAAAATGATGCACACGTCCGAGCGATGCCAAGAGGCTCTCTCAGAGCAGAGGGGGCGGAAGGAGAGTGCAGAGGAGGTCATGAACATCACGGAGGCCTCGCGTCGCAACCTGAGACCCGGTGTGCGTCGGATCCGCGCCCGGATTCGCGTCGGGCTTACGTCGGATGCACGCCAGAGTTGCCTCAGATGCACGTCGGATGCACGTCGGAGTTCTGTCGGAGCATCGCCTCGCAAGCGTCGTCCCAGACCTTGCGGAGCGGACGTGCGGGCTAGAAGATACAACTATTGCGCGCCGCACGAGGCCTCCACGATCTTCCTCACAGACACAGCAGAGAGGGCGGAACGAGGAGGCAGAGAAGGAAGGGTAATGCACCGCCAGAATATCGGGAAGTAACTCCTGGCAGGTCCTCGTAAGAAAGAGTGAAAGCTGATACGCCGGAACAGCTCGGATGAAGCCCAAGAGTTAGCTGAATCACGCCAGGCTAAGCCGCATTGAACGGGAATGAACAGGAGAAACCGGTATTATACCAGATTCGGCAAGCTTCGACGACGGATAGTTAGTGATACCAACGCCGATGTGAATTTGACCTCCGACGAGCTGCATCTTAAAGAATCTGCCTACATCCACTGCCGCGGGGTCGTGTCCCGGGCACTCTCAGGGAGCGAGGGACGTGGATACTCCAGCTTTCGTAATAAAAGGGAGGGGGTCTGGACCCTCCAAGACAAGCCATTTCAGACCTCCCCCGTGGGAGAACCCTCCAAAACAGCGTCCCCAGACCCCCCAGGCCCTCCAAGATAGCGTGGAAGAGACCCCCCCCCCCGAAATGAGACCCCCCTCCCTTTATTACGAAATCTGGAGTAGCTGCCCGCCCGTGCCACCCCTCGAGATCCCAGTGCGGGCAACAGAGGCCAGCGGGAGAAGTCGGGGATCCACGGGTCCTGGACCCCCGGGGCCCTGCCCCAGGACGAGTCCGCCATCCCCGGGTCGCTCCCCCGCGGCCCTGCTGCCCGTCGAGGGGCCCTGGGGGAGCGAGAACGCGGCACCCCCCAAAGGGCTCCGGGACCCGCCTCCCTCAGGACCACCCGCTGTTGACAGAGAGGTACTGATCACCGCTACCCCTCGGACCAGGCTTCTGCGGTGAGTCTGACCGTAGCGGCGAGGGCACTCCACCCTACCCATCGGTGGGAGGAAGTAGGCAGAAACAGAAAGTAGGGAGGCGTTGAAAGTAGACTGGGTTCCGTCCGCCGCCAGAGGAGGACGGACAAGGTGCAGCCACTCGACCACTGAAGCAGGAAGGCGCTGAAAGAAGGTTGGAAGATGGGAATCAAAACATGCCTACTTCCAACGACTGGTGGGCAAAAGGCAGCGGCATCGGCATCTCGTGCTCCTCGGACCTCTGCTCCGTGCCGATTCAGCGTGTATAGGCTCACCGACCTGGCCCTGCCAACTGCCCTCGGGGTCGCACTTAAACCCGGATCAGCCCAGACCCAGGTCGGGCAGGGCTCTGTTTCGGCCACGCGTCGAGGGGGGTAGGGGGAGAGGGGGGGGGAATTCTTCTTAGAATCACCCCCGCTTCTTATAGAAGGCGAGGGCCTTGTCTGTAGACGTGAGGCCCGCGCCTTCTAAGAAGCAGCCGCCTTCCAAGAAGCCTTCCCGCCTCCCCCTACCCCCCCTCTGCGCACCGCCAACTATTGCGAAGCCCCGCTCCATGGCTCCCAGGCCCGAAACCACGGAGGACGGCAAGGGGCAACCGGTCCCGCGCGGCTCCCGAAACCGGGTCGGGCAGAAGGGAGTTGCTGACCCCCCTTAGCGCTGGCATCCGGTACTAGAAGAAACAACTACTGCATAGACATAAACCTTCCGAGCTCCGCGCGGACTTGTAGGATCTGCGCTGGACCCCTCCCTGGCGCGCGGAGCGCGCCAGGGGCGGCGCCGGAGGCGCCGCCACGGGGGGCTGCAGCGCCGATGCGAAAAACCCGCGCGGGCCTCCGAATGTGTGAAAGTATTAATTACGGTTTATTCCCTGATGACCCACGTTAGCGCTGACCCCCGTTCAGGCGATGGCATGACTGGGTTTTGTGGGACCTGGCCTTGACACCCCCCCGGCCACACTCCACTAACCGAAACTGCCGCCACCCAAAGAAACCCCACCTACGGCAGACCTGGCTTAGAGACTCTGGCCCACTTTTTGGGCTTCGGGGCTCCATCACCAACCGGCTTCACTGACCAGGGGTCCCGGCTAAGTCGGGGCGCTGACCTAAGGAACCCTAAATAAGGAACGAGGTCCCTTTTCTCCAGAACTGGAACTTCGATCTCTCCCTCCGAAAACCCAAGGACCACGCAGGGCAGACGGTGAAATGATGAAGGGGCACGGAGCCCCTACCCAACGAAAAGAGTTCCTTCTTCAGCGCCCCGACTGTAGCCGGGGTCTAGCGACTCTGGCCCACTTTCTGGGGCTTCGGGGCTCAATCACCAACCGGCTTTCCTGACCAGGGGTCCCGGCTATATCCGACCCGTTACATGAGACCCATTTGAAGGGGCCCTGGGGCACACAAATACATACACACACAGATAGAATGACTCCCCCCCTATTTCTCCCTATTTCCTGGGCTTTTGCCTTCCCCCCCCTCCCCCCATAGTTTCCCATACTTCCTGGGGAAGCGACGACTAATTGTGTCTCTCTGTGTTTCTCTCCCTCCTGACCCCTTGCCAGGGCGGCGGAGGCGCCAGGCGGGCGGGCGCGCCCTCGGAGGCCGCACGAGGCCGCGCGCGCCGCGCCCGCTCCGCGCCCCGAAATTGTGGCCGGCGCACCCTGCCCGCCGTGCTTCGTGGCCCCGCGGGGGCCCGGGCGGGCCGTGGTGGGCGAGCTGTGGGGACAGTCCTCCTCCTCCTCCTCCTCCTCCTCCTCCTCCTCCTCCTCCTCCTCCTCCTCCTCCTCCTCCTCTCTTCCCGTGGTGGACGAAGCCTCGCGACGTTGACCTCAGTCGGGGCGTTGACCCAAGGAACCCTAAACAAGGGACGAGGCCCCTTTTTCCCATCAGGTAACCTTCGATTGCCCATCGGAGACCTAAGGAGAACCTAAGGCAAGCTGCGAAACAATCAAGGAGCACGGAGCCCCTCCCCAACGAAAAGGGTTCCTTCTTCAGCGGCCGGGCTGTATGAGGACAATCCTGGAGGCCTCGCGCGGCAACTTGAGACCCAATTGGCACTGGATCCACATCGGATCCGCGTCGGGTCCCAATCTGGTTGCATCGGATTCGCGTCGGATGTACGTCGGACGGACGTCGGAACATCGCCGCGCGCACATCGTCCGAGATCTTAAAGGGTCGGACGTGTGGATTAGATGATACAACTATTGCGCGCCGCGTGAGGCCTGCAGGGCTCTCCTTCTAGAGCGTTCTGTTTGTTTTGCCATCGCAGCGGTCACAAACATTGGCTAAACATGGCCTTGGACGCCCAAACTATGTGCGGAAATTCCAGACATCCGGCGCGTCTCGGAAAAATTGAGACGAAGGCGTATCATCGGTGTCTCTCGGGGCCCTTACCAGGCCTCGTGACCGTCGAAACAAATGTCCCGAGTGAAAAAAAGACAGTTCCAAGGAAGTGGTTAAGAGGTCGGGGGCCCGTATCTCGAAACAACAAAACGCCACATGTCTGGGAAGGGGTACGATACCCGACAACAAACGTTGTAGCCAGAATCAATATTGAATCGGCTCGGCCAGATCGAAACTGAGCTTGGATGCCGAGGAGAAGGAGGAACAGAGAGGCCCCAAGGTGCACTAATAAGGCTGGTCGGCGTCTGAGCCCGTCCGGCTGCACATCGGACTCAAGATCTGGCCCTTTCGTTCTCCATTCCCCCGAAGCTGTTGGAACTGAGCCCACTAGGCTGTAGATTCGGCGGCCGAACGGACTGAGACCCAGGGCGGGCTCGGGATACACCCTGGAAGGATGGGGGAGGAATCGAGGAACAAAACGCTGCACAGACACAAACTGTTGGAACTCCGCGTGGACTCCTCGAGTCCGCGCTGGGCGCCACTCCCTGGCGCGCGGAACGCGCCACGGGAGGCACCGACGGCGCCGCCAGGGGAGCCCGCCGCAGATCCAAAAAATCCGCGCGGAGTTCCGAATGTTGTTGATGCAGCTTGTTTCTATGAGGATGACCTGCTGAGAGCTGGACCCGAAGAGCTCGCTCGCCTCGCCCGACCAATCATCGTCTAGAAGTCGCTGCTAGAAACAGAACTAGTCTAGTATCAAGGAGGCCTTATGGCAGAGGACTGGGACAGCGCATTTGGACATCGATTATGATAATTGTCCTTGACAATGCCATCCCAACACGTCATCACCGATTCCTGCCAGGGCATCATTATTGAGACTACCTGGTGCGGGGGGCAAGAACTGATGCAGATGAATCACGCCGCTCACACGATGTTGCCGGATTGAGTTGGCACGCGTCCAACGCAACTAAACGATCCTCGCATCGGTCGACATTTCCGTGGCCTTTCCCACCGTGCTCCAAGAATCGATCCTCTCCCTATCATCATGCTTCTATCAAATACTCCTCGTTTCCTGATCCTACTCCTGCGCATCATCAACAACCGCAACACGATATCAAATTTCCTCATCATCAACACCCCCATCATCATTATGACCGTCATGATGATGCTGCTGCTGCTGCTGCTGATCATCATCACCATCATCATCATCATCATCATCATCATCATCATCATCATCATCATCATCAGCATCATCATCATCATCATCATCATCATCATCATCATCATCATCATCATCATCATCATCATCATCATCATCATCATCATCATCGGCATCATCATCGTCACCACCATTATCATCCACATCCTCATCCTCATCCTCATCGCTCTCCTCCTCCTCCTCCGAATTATCATCATCACCAGCAGCATCATCACCAGCCTCAGCATCAGCGTGAGCAGCAGCATCATCATCAGCAGCATCGTCGCCGACATCACCACACATGCCACAATTACCATCACCGTGATCATCATCAACATCGGCTTGAGCATCGCCATCGTCGTCGTCATGATCGTCACCATCACCATCATCACCATCACCATCACCATCGCCATCACCTTCATCACCAGCATATTCATCATCATCAGCATGAGTATCAGCGCCTGCATCATCATCAGCATTGTCATCTTCAGCATCAGCATCAGCATCAGCATCAGCATCATCATCATCAGCAGCATGAGCATCAGCGTCAGCATCATCATCACCAGCATTAGCATATAGAGCATCAGTATGATCTTCAGAATCATCATCATCATCAGCATCATCAGCATCATCACCATCACCAACACAATCATCATCAGCATCACCGTCACCATCACCACGATCAACAATATCACCATCACCATCATCATCATCAGCATCATCAGCATACTCATCATCATCAGCATCATCAACATCATCATCATCTCATCTTCATCTGTGCTGCCCTTCTCGATTTTCACTTTCTCATCCTCCTCCTCAACCTCGTCCCCCTCCTCCCTGCAATAAGGGGGAACCAACCCAAACACCCAAAGCAATACTTCCTGGATCTCTCCAGGAATGCGACGTGAGCAGAAGTTCGAAGCGAATCCAGCCATGGCGAGGAAAGGGGAGGGCATTTGTATCGTTACCTGATCCTTTTCTAAGCCATTGCTCCTCCTCCGCCTCCTTCTCCACCTCGTCCTCCTCCTCCTCTCCCTCCTCGTCTTCTTCCTCCTCCGCCTTCTCGTCCTCCTCCCACCTGCCTCCCCCTCCTCCTCCTCCTCCTCCTCCTCCTCCTCCTCCTCCTCCTCATCATCATCATCATCATCATCATCATCATCGTCATCATCATCGTCATCATCATCATCTTGATCCTCCTCCCTCCCCCGACCTTCCTGTTCTCCTCCTCCTCCTCCGTCATCATCATCAGCATCATCAGCATCATCATCATCAGCATCATCATCATCATCATCATCATCATCATCATCATCATCATCATCATCATCATCATCATCATCATCACAATCATCAGCATCATCATCATCAGCAGCATCAGCATCAGCATCAGCATCAGCATCAGCATCAGCATCATCATCATCATCATCATCATCATCATCATCATCATCATCATCATCATCATCATCATCATCATCATCATCATCATCATCGTCATCAGCAGCAGCAGCAGCAGCAGCATCGCCGACCTCCTCCGCCTCCTCCTCCTTCTCCCATTATTTCTCCTCCTGGCCCTGGTCTCCTTCTCCTCCTCCTCCTCCTCCTCCTCCTCCTCCTCCTCCTCCTCCTGCTCCTCCTCGTCGCCTCGCCCCCCTTCTTGTGACACGCCCCCCCCCCCCTGCCCCGCCACGCGGCCGCACCCCACCGCGGGAGAACGGCCGCCCCTCCCCCCCCCGCCCCAGCGGGCCAGCTTGAGGGAGCAGACCTCCGCCTCCAGCTGCATCCTGCGCCTTCCGCGGGCACCCCCCGCTTGTGCCGGTGGCCCCCCCCATTACGAGCGGCAAACGGGGGGAGGGAAGTGAGAAAGAGAAGGCCTCACTTCTCAGAAGGCGGCGGGGCTTCTCAGAAGGCCTCTGGCCTTCTGGTCTGGGAGGTGTTCTGCGTCTTCGGGGAAGGTCAAGAGAAAATCCTCGACGGCCGGGGGACTTGCGACCCTTCTGGGAGGGCCGATCGTCACGAGCGGCGAGCGCATCCACCTCCACGCCCTCGCGGTCTGGATTCCCAGGCACGATCCCGCGGATAACTACGGCAAGTTCGTGTCGTGTCGACCCGGGCTTTGGTTCCTGACACTGGGGGGATCGTTCAACCTTGAACGATCGGCCGCTTCCGCAACGTTTGATCGTTCAGCATCGACCAATTCTAGGGCGCCGCTGGCGTTCAACCTTGAACGCCTGCGGCGGGGTCGCCGCCAGTCGACACGACACGAACCTACCGTAGGGGAACGAAGAATGGCATAAGCATAACAACTCGAAGATCCGCGCGGATTTCTCGGACAGGCGCCAGGGCCCCCCTCCCTGGCGCGCGGCCCCAGCGCGCGGAGCCCGTCGGGGTCGGCGCCAGAGGCGCCGCCAGGGGGCTCTAGCGCCAACCCGAGAAAACCGCGCGGACCTCAGAGTTTTGCTTATGCCATTATTTGTCCCTCTACTACTAATTTGGACGCCCGAAATAGGTACGGAGAGAATTGGTACAATGCCCAACAACACATGTCGTCCAACACCGACAGCGGGCGATGCTGGGCAGGCTGCTTCTTGCCTCCAAGGAACAGCGCCCACGGCGGCGCGGACAGCGAGTCCTGCTCAATATGTGCAGGAACTGCTGCTGGACATCGTACCCCGCCTTTCCGTACTCCAGATTTCGTAATAAGAGGGAGGGGGTCTGGACCCTCCAAGACAAGCCATTTCAGACCTCCCCCGTGGGAGAACCCTCCAAAACATCGTCCCCAGACCCCCCCAGGCCCTCCAAGATAGCCTGGAAGAGACCCCCCCCGAGATGAGACCCCCCTCCCTTTATTACGAAATCTGGGGTACCCATTTCGATCGTCTCGATATTCGATCGTCTCGATACCCACTGCGCGGTCAGCACGGGCCCGCTCCGCGCGGCGCAGCCGCGAGAGGACCGCCCCCGCGGCCGCGGGAGGTCGCGGCCCAAAGGGGCCCGCGCCCGCGAGGCCGCGGGTGCGGACAGGTTGGCCGCCCGCGCCGCCAGGTCGGCGGCGCGCCCAGGGGGAAGGTCACCCCCTCGACGAATCTCTTGGAGGTGTACTGAGGAGGTATCCTCCTCCTCCACCTCCTCCTCCTCCTCCTCCTCCTCCTCCTCCCTCCTCCTCCTCCTCCTCCTCCTCCTCCTTCTCCTCCTCCTCCTCCTAGGGTCCATTGATGTTTGGTGTGGGGACGTCACGCCTTCACGGCAAAACCGTCGACACCCAAGACACCCAGGGCACCCTGGAGGCAGGCAGGGCGTTTCTTGGCATGGACCTCCACTGCAGAGGGGAGGGGCCTCCTCGGAGCGCTCAGACGGCCGCCGCCCTTCCGAGCAGCTCTCTGAGCCACCTCACGGGCGGCCCCCCCGAAGGCAGGCCAGGGGGGGGCTTCCCAGACGCCCCGCCGCCTGCTGAGGAGGCCTGCCCCCTCTCGCTTGTCCCCCGGGCGCGCCGTTTTGGTTCGGTGGTCCTCCGAACGACAAGGGAAAAGCAGCCCAAGACGGGATCGGAGGGGCACTGGAGCGGCGGAGGCCGTCGAGGCCGGCGCCCGCGGGCCAAGGCCGATGCCTACGCGCGGAAGCCCCAACCGAAGTGGGAGTGTGGAGCCGAATCGAAGCGAAATCGAGATCGTCGCAATCGGATCGGCATGATCGAAATGGCTCCTGGAACGTGCGCTGGCGCTGGCGCGTGCTGGTCCACAGAGTCCCTTCAGCGCGACGCGGGCGGTCCAAGGAGAGCCGGCACGGGCTGCGTGCTGTCTGCTGAGCTGAACGGGTAAGCACATGATGAAGGTCATTCATCGGTGCTGCGGCAGCCCCATCTTCCAGCCGGGGGTTCACTGCTGCCTCCTCCTCCTCCTCCTCCTCCTCCTCCTCCTCCTCCTCCTCCTCCTCCTCCTCCCCCTCCTCCCCCCCATCACGGGGGGCTCTGCAGAATAATGTGCTCGCCCAAAAATCGTCAGATGTACTGGCTTCTGCGGAGGTCCGCAAGGACTCCTTGGACCAGCACTGATGCCCCCTCCCTGGCGCGCGGCGCGCGCCAGGCGCGTCGCCAGAAGCGCTGCCAGGGGGGTCCAACAGGCGGATTCTGGAGGACAAATTAAAAAAAATCAAAACATAATCGAAACTAATCAACAAATAATAGAAACATCGTCTCCATCTGATCTTCTGACTATTTTTGAATGTTCCTCATGTAGAAAGACAATTCCGACTTAACGCTGATCCAAGAAATCCGCCAGGATCTCCGTGCCCCACTGGTCTTTTCGGCCGCGAGCCCTTTGGGGAAGGCAGCGAAGGCGGGCCCACTTATTCAATGCTCCAGGCCTCCTCCCAGGCCGCATGGGGGCTTCTCTGGGAAGGGAAGAGGTACCGATGCCGCGACTCCCTGGACCTGCTCCGCAGGACGCTCTGACCAGAATCTGCAGGCGAATGGAGCGCCACGGCGACGAGCGAAGGCCCCAGGAGGCCCTGGGCGGTACAGGTACCTTTCCCTCCTCTCCGGGGAGACGTCGAGCTCGGGTTCGGGGGACTCTGGTTGGTCTGACGGGGCCAGCATGAAAATGACGAGGCCCAGTCCGAAATTTGACGTGAGCTACCTCTGCAAACATCCCATGAAAACTGGACTGCGGAAATTTAGAACGCGCTCGGTAAATGGCGTCGGCAAACCCGAAAACCGGCGTCGTACTTACACGTCGGTCGGAAAAAGTGGGTAGAAACATGAAGTAGGAAGGCGTTGGAAATTGACTGGGTGTCCGCCCGCCCCTTGAAGAGGAGGGAAGAGGGACAACCGCTCGAATTTGAAGTAGAAAGGCGCCTATAAAGTAGACAGGGATCGGGCAATCCAAGAATACCTACTTACAACGACTGGCGTGTTCTCGAGTCTTACGTTTCCCCGACCTCTGATTCTCAAAGGCAGGAGGGCGTCCGAGAAGACCCGCCGCTGATGCCCTTCGACAACCTCGTGTGGCCAACGGACTCGGGGATCTTCTGGCCCCGGTCAGTGCCAACCCAGGTCAGCCAAACTATTTGCAGAAGCCTGCAGGATCCTGCAGCCGAGCCCGGGCCGGTGCGCCCCTGGCCCTGCAGGATCCTGCAGGGTCTGACGCTCTGACTGACCCCCGTCCGCCCTGGCCCCCGTCCCTTGAGCCCCGACCGCAATCGAGAGGGGACAAGAAGGGGTCGATTTGGGCGCCCGAGTTATCCGGGGTAACTCGGGTTCGGGGTAACTCGGGTTTGGATTCCCGAAAAAGGAACCCGAGTTATCCCTGACCCGAGTTACCCCTGATGATTCGGGGCTCTGATCGATACCGCTACTCCCTCTGACCCCTCCCGGGGTGCGTTCCGACCAGGACTTCGGGGCGCCTCCGGCGGTGGCGACGAGGGCCTCCCGGGAGGCCCCGAAAAAAGGCCAGGACGAGGGGAGGGCAGCCGCAGGGGCTCTCGAGCCCCGGCGGAGGCGGACATGGTCCGAGTCGGTGCGGCGCGCTCGGGGCGCGCGCGCGTGCAGAGAGAGACGTCCGCGCGGGGGAGAGGTGCGGAGGGGCGCGAGGGGAAGCGGCCGCTCGAGGCCGCTTGACCGCGCCAGCCTGCCTGGGCCCGGGCGTGAGCCCCCTCGGGTGCGCGAGCCTCGTCGTCCTCTTCCTCCCCCTCCTCCTCCTCCTCCTCCGCCTCCTCCTCCTCCTCCTCCTCCCCCTCCCTCCCCCTCCTCCTCCTCCTCCTCCTCCTCCTCCTCCTCCTCCTCCTCCTCCTCCTCCTCTTCCTCCTCCTCCTCCTCTGCCTCCTCTCAAGCATCGGCTCGAGGCTCTCCGTAGCATGTGGCTTCTCGGCGAGCTCAGAGTCGTGTCCGATGCCGCAACGCGGCCCTTGGGTGGCACCGCGTCTTCACCTGTTCTATTGGGCTGACGGTCGCGGTGGCGAAGTCGGACAACGAAATGAGCAGGGCTCGGCATCCTTTTCGTGATCTACTTGCGGGAGGTCGGTCGGGTCAGGTCCAGATCGGGCTGGGTCTTCCTCGTCTTCGGCTGGTTCTTGAACTTGTGGCCCTTTTCTTCCGCTCGTATTCACCAAATTTTCTGTGGGCTCCAGCAACAAGTACCTGGTTATTGGCTGAGCCTGGACAGCGCAAGGCAAACGCTTTTTGGTGTCGGCCGAACCTGGCCAGTGCAAGGTTTATTGTTTGGGCTATTCGTGGTTGGAGTTCTCTTGCATTATTACTATTTAGTGTTGGGCTCTGGGCAGGTTCGGAGGAATGAAGATGCGTATTTGGTAGTGAGTATTGGTTGTGCCTTAGTCTGGCAATTGGTGAGGCAACTTCTGGAGCAAGCGAGCTTTGTACCCGTGCAGCTTTCCAATGTGTTCGGCTGCGGATTAGCCCGATGACCCGTGGTATGCTTCATCATGGACAGGGCCGCATCGAGTTGAGTTCATATCTGCTTGTCTGGCTGTCACGTTTGTGTGCAGTGCGGTTTTCACTCTGTGTTCCACGAGGGTTTCATCAGGGTGGTCCCCCTCTGGCCCCTGTTCTTCCTGTCCTCAGTCTTCTGGTTCGGCTACGTCTCGTTCGAATTCAGAAGAAGGCCCGAAGGAATTATAATCACTCTCGTGATAGTGCCCGTTTCTGCTGCCTACCCAGGCACCTTTTGACGCACCCTCGCTGCATAACGCGATAGGGCCTGACCACACCAGTCAGCCGCCTTTTGTCAGAGGATCGCCCCATTGTGGCCCAAGTGTTGGTGCGTGCACGTCTCAGCGTTAGCTGCCGCACATGGCTGCTGGCGATCGTCCCGTATCGCTTCGCCCCCCTCTTGTTCCTGTAGAACGTTATCGCTTCCCCCCTCCCCTCCTTGCGGCAACCACCGCTTGCTGGAGGGTGTTCCACATTGGCCTCCGCAAGCGAGGACGCACACGTGTTGCCCTGCCCCAGTAGCTAGAGGTGCGAGGCACCCTTCCGCGCTGCCCTTAGCGCAATGACAGCATACAAGTGTTGTAACGTCAGGCTGAGTCCTCCAACAAAACAAGTCCCTTCGTGCCCGTATTCTCCTCCTCCTCCTCCTCCACCTCTTGAACCCTCCTCCTCCTCCTGCCCGCCCTTTTCCGAACCCTTTCTCGGCGGCGAGCGAGGGGGGAAGTGAGAAGGAGAAGGTCTTCCCAAAGGCGGCGGGTCTTCGGGGAAGGCTCAGACAAGTTCGCAGAAGGCCTGGGGACTCCCGAGCCTTCTAAGAAGGTCCCCTCCCTCGCTCGCCGCCGACTCTCCCCCGACCCACCGGAGGGCCTTATCTCGCTGTCGACGTCCGACTTGGAGACGCACTCCTGCTGCGCAGCCCCGGGGCGGCAGGAGCATAGGGAGAGCGGAGAACGGGTACAGAGAGAGAGAGAGAGAAAGAAAGAAAGAACGAGACAGAGACCACGAGAGCGGCACATGCTCGCGGCGCGCACACAGGGGTATGGCGAGGGGGAAGCGCTTCTTGGGAGGAACACGTTTCTTAGACGGCGCCGGCTTTACATCTACAGAACTGATTAGCAATCAAAGGACCCCTAACCGTTTGGGAGGCCACCTGAGTTAGGAGCGCCAACAAGATTAGGGATAAGGGGGTCTTGTCTACCATTGTATCAAACCAAACCGCCCAGACGCAATATCACGGGGGCCGCATAATAAGGATGCGCAGCAAGGATGCAAAGGGCCTTGGAGGGCCATCTTGACGTTTTTCGAGCGAGGTTGGCCAGCGACAGTCGCTTAGGAGATGCCCAAGGGGCACAGATGCAGTGTAGCCTTTGGAAGTTGCTCATCCTTACGATGCGGGTTGACTGTAGGGGGGGATGGCTTCCAAGGAGGAGGCCGCTTCTGAAAAGACGACAGCATTGCATCTACGGACAAGGCCCGCGCCTTCTAAGACGCAGCGGTAATTCTAAGGAGCCTTCCCCCACCACCTAAAGTGGAGGCCAATCCACAAGAAACCTTTCACAAGAAACCCAACCATGAGACCCCTGAGACCCCGTGACGTCCATGATTTTGGGGACGTCACGCCTTCCACAGCAAAGCCATCGAAACACAAGAAGCCCAGGGCACCCTGGAGGCAAGCAGGGTGTTTCTTGGCATGGGCCTCCACCGTCGCCACTCTTTTGGGCTCCTGGGAGGCCCGCGGAGTGGGTATACACGGGGATCCAGTTGAGACGTCGCGGCTCCCTGGGGGGCTGCGGAGTGCGCAACTGTCGCCACGTTCGTGGGCTCCTCGGAAGTTCCGCGAAGTGGGTGGACACCGTGATCCAGTTAGAGACGACCTCGCGGCCCCCTGGGAGGCTGCGAAGTGCGCAATTGTACTCCACTCTGCGCGTGTCCGAACAGACATGAGCATGCGGAGGTCAGCGCGGTGCGCGGAACTCGGCTCAACTCGGCCCTGGACCCCTCTGGCGGCGCCTCGGATGCCGCCCCAGGCGCGCTCTGCACGCCAGAGAGGGGGGGGGGGCGCCAGCGCCGATCCAATACCCTGGGTGGGATATGAATCGAGGGGTGGGCGACTAACCTTCCGACGGAGCTTGCCCATTCCCCCCCCCCCCTCCAGCTCCTCCTCCTCCTTCTCCTCCTCCTCCTCCTCCTCTCTCCTCCTCCCCTTCTCCCTCCCCTCCTCCTCCTCCTCCTCCTCCTCCTCCTCCCTCCTCCCCTCCTCCTCCTCCCCTCCCTCCTCCTCCTCCTCCTCCTCCTCCTCCTCCTCCTCCTCCTCCTCTCCTCTCCTCCTCCTCCTCCTCTCCTCTCCTCCTCCTCCTCCTCCTCCTCCTCCTCCTCCTCCTCCTCCTCCTCCCCCCCTCCACACGTTCCGACAGCACGTGCCCACCCCCAACCCCCAGCGGATCCATAGGGGGGGGGGGGGGGAATATCGCCCCATCCAGAGTAAGCCATCTGAGCGAACCGCCAACACAGTAATAGTGGTTTGTCATTTTCCCCATATCCTAAGATGGGGTTATTGTTCCCCATATCCTAAGATGGGGTTCTTGTTATTACTTGGACGCCTCCTACTCCTCCTCCTCCTTCCTCATCCTCTTTTCTCCTCCCCTCCTGTCGGGCTTACTCATACTCAGACTTGTTCATACACAGACTTACTCATACTCAGACTTACTCATACTCAGACCTACGCATACTCAGACTTACTCACACTCAGACATACTCATACACAGACTTACTCATGCACAGACTTACTCACACCCAGCCGTACTCATACAACACAGACTCACTCATACCCAGACTTACTCATACACAGTATTAGTCATACTCAGACTTACTCATACCCAGACGTACACATACACAGACTTTCTCATACACAGACCTACTCATACCCAGACTTACTCATACACAGACTTACTCATACACAGACTTACTCATACTCAGCACCCCTAAGGGGAGCCGCCAGGGGTGGTTGCACGGGCTCGTTCGCGGCCATTTTGTGGGGATGTCTCAGGCGGTTTGCTTGTTTCTGTGCCCAACATCCTTCGCTTTCGGAGCAGATTTGGAGGATGTCTCGAGCGAGGCGCTCATTTCAGCACCCCTAAGGGGAGCCGCCAGGGGTGGTTGCACGGGCTCGTTCGCGGCCATTTTGTGGGGATGTCTCAGGCGGTTTGCCTGTTTCTGTGCCCAACATCCTTCGCTTTCGGAGCAGATTTGGAGGATGTCTCGAGCGAGGCGCTCATTTCAGCACCCCTAAGGGGAGCCGCCAGGGGTGGTTGCACGGGCTCGTTCGCGGCCATTTTGTGGGGATGTCTCAGGCGGTTTGCCTGTTTCTGTGCCCAACATCCTTCGCTTTCGGAGCAGATTTGGAGGATGTCTCGAGCGAGGCGCTCATTTCAGCACCCCTAAGGGGAGCCGCCAGGGGTGGTTGCACGGGCTCGTTCGCGGCCATTTTGTGGGGATGTCTCAGGCGGTTTGCCTGTTTCTGTGCCCAACATCCTTCGCTTTCGGAGCAGATTTGGAGGATGTCTCGAGCGAGGCGCTCATTTCAGCACCCCTAAGGGGAGCCGCCAGGGGTGGTTGCACGGGCTCGTTCGCGGTCATTTTGTGGGGATGTCTCAGGCGGTTTGCCTGTTTCTGTGCCCAACATCCTTCGCTTTCGGAGCAGATTTGGAGGATGTCTCGAGCGAGGCGCTCATTTCAGCACCCCTAACGGGAGCCGCCAGGGGTGGTTGCACGGGCTCGTTCGCTGCCATTGTGTGGGGATGTCTCAGGCGGTTTGCCTGTTTCTGTGCCCAACATCCTTCGCTTTCGGAGCAGATTTGGAGGATGTCTCGAGCGAGGCGCTCATTTTCACCCCCCAGGTGGGCCAGATTTTGAGGATGTCTCGATCGGTTTGCTTGTTTTGGTGGCCAGGCTCGTGGGCGCAGATTCTTCTCAGGATGCCACAGGAGGCTCCAACAGGCTCCAGGAGGCCCCAGGAGACCACATGAGGTCCCAGGAGGCACCAGGAGGCCACAGAAAGTCTCAAGAGGCCACAGGATGTCCCAAGAGGCTCCAGGAGGCCCCAGGAAGCTCCAGAAGGCCTCAGGAAACCACAGGAGGCCCCAGGAGGCAACAGGAAGCGCCAGGAGGCCTCGGAAGGCAACAGGAGGCCCCGAGAGGCCCCAGGAGCAGGAGGCCTCAGAAGGCAACAGGAGTGGCTCCAATCCCATGTGTTTTACGTATGCTCCTATCGATTGGGCCTCACCTGGAGCACGATTATTTGATGTTCTACGTATGTTTCTATAGATTGTCCTTCTCCTGTGTAAGCAATCCTAATTGTTTTACTTTTGTTCCTGTATATTGGGCCTCTCCTGGGGCACGAGTCCTTGGTGTTTTACGTGTGTTCCTGTAGACCCATATACAATATTACCTTTAAAAAAGGATGCACATATGGGGAGCTCCACGCAGTGAGTAATTATTACTTGGACGCCTCCTACTCCTCCTCCTCCTTCCTCCTCCTCTTTTCTCCTCCCCTCCTGTCGGACTTACTCATAATCACACTCGCTCATACTCAGATTTACTCATACACAGACTTACTCATACTCAGATTTACTCATACTCAGACCTACTCATACTCAGACTTACTCACACTCAGACATACTCATACACAGACTTACTCATACACAGACGTATTCACACCCAGACGTACTCATACACAGACTCACGCATACCCAGACTTACTCATACACAGTATTTCTGGGCTGAACATCCTTCGCTTGGAGAGCAGATTTGGAGGATGTCTCGAGCGAGGCGCTCATTTCAGCACCCCTAAGGGGAGCCGCCAGGGGTGGTTGCACGGGCTCGTTCGCGGCCATTTTGTGGGGATGTCTCAGGCGGTTTGCCTGTTTCTGTGCCCAACATCCTTCGCTTTCGGAGCAGATTTGGAGGATGTCTCGAGCGAGGCGCTCATTTCAGCACCCCTAAGGGGAGCCGCCAGGGGTGGTTGCACGGGCTCGTTCGCGGCCATTTTGTGGGGATGTC
>CAUYUJ010017343.1:22500-35024 GCA_963575745.1 Prorocentrum cordatum
TTTGATGGAGAAAAAACAGTATGCACCAGTGGGGGGATCAACAATAATTATTCATTAGGAGTGAAAATTCAACAACCACAACCACAACCACAACCACAACCACAACCACAACCACAACAACAACAACAACAACAACAACAACAACAACAACATCAACATCAACAACAACATCAACAACAACAACAACAACAGCCACAGCAACCACAACAACAATACGAATGATTATCAGGCTGTTCGCTCTTGCTTGCCCGCGTGCCATTGTAATTCACAATGAATTTCCCTCACCCTCGATACCCGCCTTTTTTGTCTTCGATCACGCCCCCTTTGGGGGGATTATTTCTCCTTGCGGGGGGCGGCGGGCTTAGACAGGCGGACAAACCTGAACGGGCGGACAATCCTTCGTGGGCGTACATGTGCCCGCCATTGGAATCTGTGTGGGCCCTGCAAAAAGAAGAGGGGGAGAACGAGGGAGAGTGTGAGAAAGGGCGGGGGAGGGACGAAGGAAGAGGAAAAACGCCAGGAGAACAGGAGCGAAGAGGGGGGCGGTTGATTAGAGGCAGAGAGGGAGATAAACAAAACAAATATTGATAAGAGAGGTAGAGAAAGAGAGAGAGAGAGGGGAGGGGGAGAGAGAGAGAGAGAGAGAGAGAGAAAAAAGAGAGAGAGAGAGAGAGAGATACAAAAAAGAGAAAGAAAGAGGATGGAGGCAGGAGAGGGGAGGGAGAAGGGAGGAGGGAGAGGAGGGAGAGGGGATAGGGCAGAGAGGCATAAGGATGAGGGAAGAGAGGAAGGAGAGAGAAGGGAGGAGAGGAGGGAGGATGGAGGAGGGGGAGGGAGGAGGAGCAGGAAGGTAAGAGCGAGAACGTTCGAGGAAGTCCTAGGCGAAAGCGCCGTTCCTGAAGGAAGTCTCGGGCGGGAGCCCACGACGGGCGGGCGATCCCCTGACGGGCGGGTCGTGCGGGTGGGACATTCAAGCGGGATGCCAGAGTATGGCGGGAGCGCGATTACGAAATAAATTGTACCGGCGTCCTTGGCGCAGCGTGTTTCCTGAGCGTCGACAGCGCGATTTCTGAATACATTGCATGGAAATCACAGACGAGAGCGCAATTCCTGAATAAAATCTGAAAGGTTCTCTGGCGGGAGCGGAGGTCTTGATTAAATTGCGAGGAAGTATTGATTCATTGCGAGGAAGTCTCAAGTGGGAGCGCCGTTTCTGAGATGGGAGCGAGGGTCCTGACTAAATTGCGAGGAAGTCACAAGCGGGAACACCGATCCTGAGCAAATTGTGAGGAAGTCTCAGCGGGGGTCCTGCGTAAATTTGGAGGAAATCTCAGGCGGGAGCCGTTATTGTTTTAATCCGGAGGGCCAGGGGCACAATTTGAGCACCAAGACTTTCTGTCAAAAAACAGGGTGCGAGCGTCGAGGGGCACGCTTTGATTAAGAGAAAAACAGTATGCACCAGTGAGGGGGGATCAACAACAATTATTCTTCAGAAGTGAGCGTTCAACAACAACAACAGCAAGAACAGCAACAACAACCACAACAACAACAACCACAACAACAACAACCACAATGACAACAGCAACAACAACAACAACAGCAACACCTGCAACAACAACAGCAGCAGCACCAACCACAACAACAACAACAATCACAACGACAGTCGTAGCAGCAGCAAACACAACATCATCAACACCAG
This sequence comes from Prorocentrum cordatum, assembly GCA_963575745.1. Lineage (NCBI taxonomy): Eukaryota > Dinophyceae > Prorocentrales > Prorocentraceae > Prorocentrum > Prorocentrum cordatum. Next base: position 24,200 of record CAUYUJ010017343.1, read on the forward strand.
CACAAGCAACAACTGCAGCAACAACGACTGCAACAACAAACAGCAAACGACAAACAACAAACAATCACCACCAATAATAACAATAACAACAACAACAACAAGAAGAAGAACAACAAGAAGAATAACAACAACAACAACAACAACAACAACAACAACAACAACAACAACAACCCTCCGCAACTTCACTTTATCCACGCGCATCAAGACAATGGATGATGGTTGGGACCCCTCACTCTGATAACAGACAAGAACGGGCCATGTCTGATGCTCATCCGTCAATGTTGAGCCGTCTGCACTGAACTCCTGCACTGAACTCCTGCACTGATCGTGAGGGGGCAAACACACCGATAGCGGGCTCTCCCTGGGTCTCTCCACAGGGTTGCCATCTCACCAGTATCTCGGGGCGAATCTGGCCGTGCGACGAGAGCCACCCCAGGAGGCCCTGAGAGGCGAAAGCCAAGGAAGGATACCCAGGCATCCGCCGACATGTTGTTCAATCCGCGGCAACAGCAGAGGTCCCTGCCGCTTCTCAGGGGATGGTGCTTCCTCCCAGATCCATTGATGTTAGTCCCAAGGCCCGAAGACACGCCCCGTAGTGACACGCCCACAGTGGGCACGGAAAAGATGGGCACGATGCCCCAACAGCAACTCTTGTCCAAAACCGGCAGCGCCCGCTGTTGCGCGGCCGCCTGCCTGTCTCAACAGGACATCGTCCGTGGCGACGCCGACAGCGAGCCCCGCGCTCAGACGCACAGGCTGCTGCCATCGCGCCGCTTGCAGCGATCGGGGGCCCCCAGTGCGCCCGCATCAAGGGTTAATTACTCCGGCGAAGGGCCGCCCTCACGCGTAGCCGAGGAAGGGTACTGCCGGACCCAGGCCAGAAGAATACCCCTCCAGAACACGAGACCCTCCGTCAACCAGAACGCACAGAACATCCAAGGGTACCCTCCCCAGGGTCCACAAGCGCATTCCGCAAACACGAAGAGTACTATGGTGACCTCAGCGAACCGACCTCGAACTTTTATACCCTCAGAGGGTCTTTAGAACCTCCCTCCCGATGAGTGGAATTACCTATTTTTTGGCGGCCTCACTGACGGACAGGTGTCCCAATAGCACAAGGAAACTAATTCTTCTTTTCCCCCGCGGCGCCACCCAGCAGCGCTCTGATGGAAACTCTTGGTTCAGACACTTGGCACCCAGAGACCTTATCCTGCAAGCTCCACCCAGAGGACTGCTGAAGCTCCGGCCCTGGACTGCTGAAAGCCTCATTCCGAGAAGGACCGCCGAGAGATCAAGGGGGGGGTCAAAACGAAAAAACGCCCCAAGGTTGCCCCGGTCCGAATGTACGAGACGGTAGAAAATCCACCCCGACAATAACCACCCCGGCACGGGAAGCCGTTCAGGAAACGCACCCAAAGAAGGACTCAAACAGGGCAGGGCTGTTTAGCATACTCGGGTCGGGCAAAAGGGGGGGATAGCAAAGGGGGGTTTGAGAATCAGCTCACGTAGCTGATTTTCCCGGCGCCTCCCGGCGCCGGAGGCGGCTATGTATCGAGGAATGGGCCCCTCGGTGGGGCCGAAACCAGCTGCACGCAGCAAATTTCGTAACCCCCGCTTTCCCAATCCCCCCCTTTCCTCCCGCCCGACATACGCCCGGGGCCGCTTAGCCAAGCACCAATTGTCCGGTCTGGGTGGTTTTTCCTCCCTTGATGTTAGAGGAGAAAGAACTATGCACATACACCGATTCTGGCCAGGCCCATCCTGAGCCCAGGATCGGTGCATACGCCCTCCCACCTTGGCCAGGAAGGCATATGCACCGATCCTGGGTCAAGGATGGGCCTTGCCAGGATCGGTGCATGTGCATAGTTCTCTTCGCCCGAGATGTACGCCATCGGTGCCGACGCGGCGCACCACGACGGCGGCGAGGCCGCGGCGGCTCGGCCGCGGCGGCGCCCGCCGCGGGCGGCGTCCTCGGCCCCGCGGGCGCGCCGCTGCAGCTCCGCGGCCCGCGCGGCCGCGGCCTCTGCGCGTGGCCCGCGCCGAGAGGGGGGGGCTGCCCCGGGGGCGGCCCCCGGGTGTGAGGCGCTCGGGCGGGGGCACGGAGGGCAGTGGGGGGTGAGCCAAATGGGTTTTTGTTTTTGAGCTCCACGCTCTGTCCGCCACGTTTAGCCGGGCACCCTGCGGCGGGGGGAGAGGGCCTGCGGGCGGCAAACAGGTCCGCCGCGGCACGCACCAGGGCCAAGAGGGGGCGGCCTAGCCCAATGGGGGGAAAAAGGAAAGGGGCCCGAAATTGAAGCGGCCCAGGGACACCCAAATGAATACACACACAAATCCCAGGATTCCCCATGTTCTCCCAGATCTTCTGGGCTTTCGGCTTCCCCCCCACTGCGCATACTTTCCCACGTTGTCTTCGGAATCGACGCTGAGCTGTGTCGGTGTGTGTTCTTCCCCTCCCGAGGGTCCTGTGGGGGCCCCTTTTGGGCCCCCGCTGGCTCCCAAAGGGGGCCCTGCAGGGGTCCCTTTTGGGGCCCTCGTCTCTCCTTCCTCCCCCTCCTGCTCCCCTCTCGTTTCCTGCGTCAGTCGTGAGACGCTCCATGTTTTCTGCTTCACGGTCGAGCCCCTGTGTTTACGCAATCCATCTGCAGGATGTCCCCTGCCTTGTCACGAAGAGCTGCCGATCGTGCACTCTTCTGCCCACGCGTCCTTCCGGATGCTCGGCTCAGCCATGCCATGCCATGCCCCCCTTGACCACCCGCCCGAGGAGCGGTGGCGCCGACGAGGTTTCCGTGGCACCTCGTGGGAGCCGCCCACACCATCTGGCTGGACCCTGTGGATCGACGCGAAATCGACGCTACGTCGACGTTAAAGCTGCGCTAAATCGACGCTACATCGGGGCCGAATCGACGCTGAATCGGCGCTAACTCGGCGCTAAATCGGCGCCATTCGTATCGATTACCAGACGCTGGTCGACGCCACTGCGGCTCAAAGGACGGTCTTGCGAGGGTGGCGGGTGGCCTTCGCGGGCGATCGGCACTGCAGCCATGCCGCTGCTCGGGCCCGAACCCGAGGAGCCACAGTGGCGGCACGGGTTGAGCCTGGCCTCTGGAGCCGGGACTCGCAATCCGTGCCCCTGCCCCCACTCCTGAGGGCCGGCCGCCGACGCCTGGCGTCGGAAGGCCACTCCTGGGAGGTCTTCGCAGAAACGAGAAATGGAGGAGGAGGAGGAGGAGAAGGAGGAGGAGGAGGAGGAGGAGGAGGAGGACGAGGAGGAGGAGGAGTAGGAGGAGGAGGAGGGGGAGGGGGAGGAGGAGGAGAGGAGGAGGAGGGGGAGGAGGAGGAGGAGGAGGAGGAGGAGGAAGAGAAGAGGAGAAGAGGAAAAGAGGAGAAGAGGAGAAGAGGAAAAGAGGAGAAGAGGAGAAGAGGAGAAGAGGAGAAGAGGAGAAGAGGAGAAGAGGAGGAGGAGGAGGAGGAGAGGGCGATCGCGCCCGACGAGAAAGCCACGGGGCCAGACTTGCCCGGGCCCCTGGTGGAGGAACCGAGAGTTCGCCGACGCTGTGATCTCTCGCGTCGCGTGTGGCGGTCCCTGAGCTCTGGGCGTCGCGATCCTTCCGCGCTGGGCGTCGTCGCGCGGCTCTGGGGCCCGGGGCAGGCAGGGATGGGTCCGGCCCAGGACACGTGGCAGGAAGCTGTGGTCTGAGGCTCGGGTCGGCTCGGGCTCCTGTCTGACGACCTCGGGCCCGGGTCGTGACTTCTCACGATGATGCTTCTGTTCTGGGGAAGGGTGAACTTGACAGAGTGTTCCTCTCCCACAACAGTTCTCCAATCCGGAGGAGGAGGAGGAGGAGGGAGGAGGAGGGAGGAGGAGGGAGGAGGGAGGAGGGCGGAGGAGGAGGAGGAGGGAGGAAAACGAGAAGAAAAAAAAGGGAGGAGGAGGATAGCTGTGCCATCCTGTCGTTCTTCGTGGATTGCGGCCTCGGGGGGAGCTGTCTTCGGACACGGGGGGCCGTCGGAAGTCGATATGTCGGGGACGAGAATAACTGCCCCCAGGGGGCGGCTGGGGGGGACCTCGTGGGCCGCGGCCTGGAATCAACAACAACAACAACAACAACAACAACAACAACAACAACAACAACAACAACAACAACAACAATTACTAGCACGTGGGGACACACCGTTCTCACCAGTGCCAGGGTTTTCATAGGAGGCGGGCAATACCCCCACTTTGTGGGGGGGCCGGTTCAAGCTCTACCAAATTTCCAAACGACTCTTCGCCACCACCCACACCCAGCTTCCCGCCCTATGACGTTCGGACACTTCACTTCGTGGCATGCGGACGACCGTGGCTACTATTCAGGGCCCCGCGGCCGACGACGACGGCGTGCGCGCGCGAAGAAAAAACGAATGTGTCCCGCATGGTATTATTTGACAGGGATGATGGCCCTGGCAGGTGCGCAACCGTTGTTGCAGAAGTTCGAAAAAGTTGCTCGCAAAAGCCCGTTTGACAGAAATGTTTAAAAAGTGTTGGGTTTCCTACGAATCCGCAAGAGCGCGCGGGATGAAATTTTGACATTTTTTTTTGAAAAACCATTGGTTTTTTGATGTTTTTATGTTAAAATCGCTACGAAAACTAAGGTTTTGGAAGGATTTCGTCTTGCGCGCGCGAATGTCCACTTTACCTTATTTTTTGCAAGGGATTCTTGAAGTTTGGTTATGTTAGAACAAGAAATGTCCACTTTAGCTTATTTTTTGCAAGGGAAAACCGATCGTAACAACACAACCGGATCCGGACTCCCCCGTTTTGCCTGAGACTTCCTCACGAAAATGATGAAAATGAGGCTGCGGCCTAGGCGCGGCGGGGGGTCGTGCACCAGGGGCCCCAACAATAATTATTCTTTAGAAGTAATAATGTTCAACAACAACAACAACAACAACAACAACAACAACAACAACAACAACAACAACAACAACAACAACAACAACAACGATCATTGTAAGACCGTTCGCTCCTATCTGCTCACGCGCCAATCAATACGTATATCCCGAACCCTCGGTACCCGCCCTCGTCGTCTTCGATCGTACCCCCTGGGGGGTATATCTTCATTACCTGCCACGTGCATTCAGTGCAGCCCCTAGTACAAGGGAAGAGAGGACAGGTGGAAGGGGGATGGAGAAGAATGGAGCACGCGAGAAATTAGGGGGGCAGGGAGCAGAAAACAAGTGGTAGAACCAGACGGGCAGGTCGGGTGGGCAGACCCATAGGGGGCAGGTCGGGAAGGCGGGCCCAAGCGATCAGGCCGAGCAGGCGGGTTGCTGAAGCGTGGGTCCTGCATGAATCGCGAGGAAGTCGCAAGCGATAGGGCGATTCCCAAGTAAATCGTGAGAGGAGCCGAAGCGAGAGCGTGATTCCTGAGCGCCGACTGTGCATCGTCTGAATAAATTGCGAGGAAGTCCCACGCGAGAGCGCGATTCGTATACAAGATGTGAGGAAGTCCCGCGCAAGAGCGCGATTTGGGAATACATTGTGAGGAAGTATTTGGCGAGAGCCGTTGTTGTTGTAAACCAAGGGCCAGGGGCCCAGTTTGAGCCCCGCGACTTTCCCTGATAAAAAAATGGGGTGCGAGCCCTGGGGGAAGCACTTCAATTGACAAAACACAATTGGTCACCAGACGGGGGGGATCAACAATGAATAGTCTCCAGCAATGACAGTTCAACAACAAAAGCAGCAACAACGACTGCGACAACGGCAACGACAACAACAACAACACAACATCTGTAACAACAACAACAACAACATCAACAACAACAACAACAACAACAACAACAACAACAACAACAACAACAACAGCGACAACAAACGGATCGGAGGATGTCAGGGCATGGATCGAGCTGAACAATGCTTTCGTTTTCGCTTTGGTTTCGGCGATCCTCGTTCTGTCTTCGTTCCACTTCGCTGCAGAACGGAGTCAGAACGAAAACGGTCCACGAAGTGGCGAAACACCGTTTAGCTCGAGCCCTATGTCAAGGAACGATGGAACTGACGAAGTGCTGAGTTCTTCTGCAGCCGTAAAACCAGACGAGGGCGATCACGCCCGAGTCAGGGGCCATTGAGCCAGATTTGCCCATATTAATTCAACAATTGAGCCACATTGAAACGGATCAAGCCGGGTTTCATGGAATTGAACTGAATTATGCTGGGTTTGGTTGGCTTCCGACCATGGAAGCGCCATCGCCGATGCTGAGTTCAACCTCGCGGGCCTTGCATCCTAAAAGACGGATGTGGAGTACAAGTGATCGCCCTCGCCAGGCGTCCTGGGACCAGAGCGCCAGGCATGACCACGCAAACGCAAGCCATGCTGGGCAAGATGACACGCTGACGAACTCTCTGGCCGCAACCGCCGCAGTGAAAGTCTACGACGGGCTAAGATGACTCGAGCGGTGACTGGGCAGTTCGTTCCTGACTGGGAAGGACTTCCAGATTCGAGGCGTCGGCGGCTGGGGTCGGCTGCACAAAACTCTGAAACAATTGCCTAGCAATGGACGGTGCGATGCTCCAAGATCGCCGCGAGGCTCTCAAAGCCTCCGGGGGGCAACCCTGCCTGGGAGGCTGTGCCGAAAGAGGCCGCGAAGACAAGCACTCAGGCGCGCAAGGCGCTGGAGACAACTGGCACGGTGCAAGTGAACAAAGTGGCAAAATAACCCTGATATTGCCTGGGGGGTGACAGGTAGAGACGTCTACCCGCTGTGCGCATATGGCTGGGGTGGCCATGGCCTGGCTACACTGGGTAATCACACCTGCTGGAAAGTGCAACGGTTGTTGGATGCCTTGCGCGCTAACCTTGGTAATTCAGTGGACCCCCCAAATAGGGGGTAACTGATTGTTTGTTTGGCGGCCCTATTGAAGCCCTGGGGCCCCACAAACACGGGGTAACTAATCACTCTTCCCCGCGGCACCCGCCTTGCAACAAACGGCAACGACAGCTACGACTACGATTGCGACTACGATAGCGACGACCACCAGCACTTCTGACATAGGAGCACTCTCACGGACAATCCAAATTCAGAAACTTGATCCTCAGAAACGTTACCCTCACACGTTCCATCCTCATACTGACTGTTGAAGCCCATGCCCCACGAGGGCCCTCAGAAATTCCATCTTCAGAAGCTCCATCCTCAGAAAGACTGTGAGCAACGCCTTCGGCGAAAACGGTGTCGATCTATATACTCGGTCGCCTTGAGATAGCACAGGCCAAAAGCGACTTGTGCTATTGCAGTCGCTCGCGTTTGACGTATAGTAAATCTTCGAACGCCGAGTTTTTTCGCATCTTCTGAACCCCAAGTCATGATGTCTCGGCTACTTTTGCAATTTTGTGCTCCGGGGACATCGAGAACGGCCCCTGTCCAAGTTTCTGCGTGCTATCTCGCCCCCTGTGTTGTGCTATGTGCGCGCTGTGCTATCTTCGCCCCTCCCCTCCATGATCCTCCCTGTCGCACCCTGAGGCCAGTTTTTAGGGTGGGTCGGGCGTATCGCCTGAGACTTCCCCACCACCTATGACTCTGAAGCTTAAAAAGGATCCCTGCGCTCCAGGAGGACCCGCACCGCCGACACCAGAGAACCCCGCGACAGATGGCGAGATGGGGTCGGTGGCTGGGATGTAGGGCGGGTCCGTTCTCTTCTCTTCTCTTCACTTCTCTTCTCTTCTCTTCTCTTCTCTTCTCTTCTCTTCTCTTCTCTTCTCTTCTCTTCTCTTCTCTTCTCTTCTCTTCTCTTCTCTTCTCTTCTCTTCTCTCCTCCTCCTCCTCCTCCTCCTCCTCACCCTCCTCCGCCTTCTCCCCCCCCGCCTCGCTCTCTCCCTCGCCCCCTCCCCCCCCATCCCCCCCCACCCCGCACGCGTAGCATAGCACGCGGCTAGCATAGCACAACTCAGGAGAGCCCCCCTCTCTCGCCGCCAGGGCGGCGCTTTTTGGGGCGAGGCTTCTCCGATACATCCCCCTTCTCTCTTTGTTCCCTCTCTTTATCTCCCCCCATCCCTCGGCCGGCGGGGTCGAGAGGATCCGCGCGAAATGCGCGCGAGGCTGAGGCTGAGGCTGAGGCAGGCTGAGGCTGAGGCAGGCTGAGGCTGAGGCAGGCTGAGGCTGAGGCCGAGGCTGAAGGCAGACTGAGGCTGAGGCTGAAGCAGGCTGAGGCTGAGGCTGAGGCTGAGGCAGGCTGAGGCTCGCTCTCTCCGCACGCGGCTCGCATAGCACAACTCAGGAGAGCCCCCCTCTCTCGCCGCCAGGGCGGCGCTTTTTGGGGCGAGGTTTCTCCGATACATCCCCCTTCTCTCTTTGTTCCCTCTCTTTATCTCCCCCCATCCCCTCGGCCGGCGGGGTCGAGAGGATCCGCGCGAAATGCGCGCGAGGCTGAGGCAGGCCGAGGCTGAGGCTGAGGCAGGCTGAGGCTGAGGCTGCAGGCTGAGGCTGCAGGCTGAGGCCGAGGCTGAAGGCAGACTGAGGCTGAGGCTGAAGCAGGCTGAGGCTGAGGCTGAGGCAGGCTGAGGCTCGCTCTCTCCGCACGCGGCTCGCATAGCACAACTCAGGAGAGCCCCCCTCTCTCGCCGCCAGGGCGGCGCTTTTTGGGGCGAGGTTTCTCCGATACATCCCCTCTCTTTGTTCCCTCTCTTTATCTCCCCCCACCCTCGGCCGGCGGGGTCGAGAGGATCCGCGCGAAATGCGCGCTGAGCTGAGGCAGGCCGAGGCTGAGGCTGAGGCAGGTGAGGCTGAGGCTGAGGCAGGCTGAGGCTGAGGCAGGCTGAGGCTGAGGCCGAGGCTGAAGGCAGACTGAGGCTGAGGCTGAAGCAGGCTGAGGCTGAGGCTGAGGCAGGCTGAGGCTCGCTCTCTCTGCACGCGGCTCGCATAGCACAACTCAGGAGAGCCCCCCTCTCTCGCCGCCAGGGCGGCGCTTTTTGGGGCGAGGTTTCTCCGATACATCCCCTTCTCTCTTTGTTCCCTCTCTTTATCTCCCCCCATCCCCTCGGCCGGCGGGGTCGAGAGGATCCGCGCGAAATGCGCGCGAGGCTGAGGCAGGCCGAGGCTGAGGCTGAGGCAGGCTGAGGCTGAGGCTGACGCAGGCTGAGGCTGAGGCAGGCTGAGGCTGAGGCCGAGGCTGAAGGCAGACTGAGGCTGAGGCTGAAGCAGGCTGAGGCTGAGGCTGAGGCAGGCTGAGGCTCGCTCTCTCTGCACGCGGCTCGCATAGCACAACTCAGGAGAGCCCCCCTCTCTCGCCGCCAGGGCGGCGCTTTGTGGGGCGAGGCTTCTCCGATACATCCCCCTTCTCTTTTTGTTCCCTCTCTTTATCTCCCCCCATCCCCTCGGCCGGCGGGGTCGAGAGGATCCGCGCGAAATGCGCGCGAGGCTGAGGCAGGCCGAGGCTGAGGCTGAGGCAGGCTGAGGTTGAGGCTGAGGCAGGCTGAGGCTGAGGCAGGCTGAGGCTGAGGCCGAGGCTGAAGGCAGACTGAGGCTGAGGCTGAAGCAGGCTGAGGCTGAGGCTGAGGCAGGCTGAGGCTCGCTCTCTCCGCACGCGGCTCGCATGGCACAACTCAGGAGAGCCCCCCTCCTCTCGCCGCCAGGGCGGCGCTTTTTGGGGCCAGGTTTCTCCGATACATCCCCCTTCTCTCTTTGTTCCCTCTCTTTATCTCCCCCCATCCCCTCGGCCGGCGGGGTCGAGAGGATCCGCGCGAAATGCGCGCGAGGCTGCCGAGGCTGACGCTGAGGCAGGCTGAGGCTGAGGCTGAGGCAGGCTGAGGCTGAGGCAGGCTGAGGCTGAGGCAGGCTGGGGCTGAGGCCGAGGCTGAAGGCAGACTGAGGCTGAGGCTGAAGCAGGCTGAGGCTGAGGCTGAGGCAAGTTGAGGCTCGCTCTCTCCGCACGCGGCTCGCATTAGAGTTCTCAGAGAGCCCCAGCGCTTTCGCAGCCAGGGCGGCGGGCGGCGCTTTTGGGGCGATGAGGTGTCTCCGATACATCCCCCTTCTCTCTTTGTGCTCGCTTATCTCCCCCCATCCCTCGAAAGGCCGGGCGTCGACGAGGATCCGCGCGAAATGCGCGCGAGGCTGAGGCAGGCCGAGGCTGTGGCTGAGGCAGGCTGAGGCTGAGGCTGAGGCAGGCTGAGGCTGAGGCAGGCTGAGGCTGAGGCCGAGGCTGAAGGCAGACTGAGGCTGAGGCTGAAGCAGGCTGAGGCTGAGGCTGAGGCAGGCTGAGGCTCGCTCTCTCCGCACGCGGCTCGCATAGCACAACTCAGGAGAGCCCCCCTCTCTCGCCGCCAGGGCGGCGCTTTTTGGGGCGAGGTTTCTCCGATACAGCCCCCTTCTCTCTTTGTTCCCTCTCTTTATCTCCCCCCATCCCCATCGGCCGGCGGGGTCGAGAGGACCCGCGCGAAATGCGCGCGAGGCTGGGGCAGGCCGAGGCTGAGGCTGAGGCAGGCTGAGGCTGAGGCTGAGGCAGGCTGAGGCTGAGGCAGGCTGAGGCCGAGGCCGAGGCCGAAGGCAGACTGAGGCTGAGGCTGAAGCAGGCTGAGGCTGAGGCTGGGGCAGGCTGAGGCTCGCTCTCTCCGCGCGCGGCTCGCATAGCACAACTCAGGAGAGCCCCCCTCTCTCGCCGCCAGGGCGGCGCTTTTGGGGGCCAGGTTTCTCCGATACATCCCCCTTCTCTCTTTGTTCCCTCTCTTTATCTCCCCCCATCCCCTCGGCCGGCGGGGTCGAGAGGATCCGCGCGAAATGCGCGCGAGGCTGAGGCAGGCCGAGGCTGAGGCTGAGGCAGGCTGAGGCTGAGGCAGGCTGAGGCTGAGGCTGAGGC
>CAUYUJ010017343.1:35124-45124 GCA_963575745.1 Prorocentrum cordatum
GAGGAGGAGGAGGCGGAGGCGGAGGATGATGATGAGGAGGAGGAGGGGGGGAAGAGGAGGAGGAGGAGGACGAGGAGGAGGAGGAGGAGGAGGAACAGGAGCACAAGGAGGGGAAGTATGAGGAGCAGGAGGAGGATGAAGAGACGGATGCTGACGCTGATGATGATGATGATGATGACGACGATGACGATGATGATGATGATGATGATGATGATGTGATGATGATGCTGATGATGATGATGATGATGATGATGCTGATGATGATGATGATGTTGTTGTTGTCGCTGATGATGACGATGACGAAGATGCTGCTCATGCTGATGATGATGCTAATGGTGATGCCGATGATGAGGATGCTGATGGCGATCATGATGCCGATGATAATGATGATGCTGTTGATGACGATACTGATTGTGATGATGATGGGGTGATGATCTGGAGAAGGATGCTGATGATGAAATGATGGTGATGATGATGCTGATGCTGATGATGATACTGATAATGATGTTGATGATGCTGATGATGTTGAGGATGATGATGATGCTGATGGTGATGATGATGCTTATGCTGCTGATGATGATGCGGATGATGATGGTGATGATGATGCTGCTGCTGATGATGATGCTGCTGATGAGGATGCTGATGCTGGTGCTGATGCTGATGCTGATGCTGATGCTGCTGATGCTGCTGATGCTGATGCTGATGCTGATGCTGCTGCTGCTGCTGATGATGATGATGATGATGATGATGCTGATGATGATGATGCTGATGATGATGATGATGCTGCTGCTGCTGGTGATGATGATGATGATGATGATGATGATGATGATGATGATGATGAGGAGGAGGAGGAGGAGGAGGAGGAGGAGGAGGAGCAGGCGGAGGAGGAGGAGGAGGAGGTGGAGGAGGAGGAGGAGGAGGAGGAGGAGGAGGAGCAGGCAGAGGAGGAGGAGGAGGGGGGGGGGAGGCCTTCTCTCCCTCCCCCCTCTCCATCTCCCCTTCCGTCGATGCTCGTTTTGGGGACCTTCCTGGGGTCCGCTTCACGGATCCGTTCGATTCTAGTTCGACCCCGGTTCGCTTCAAGGTCGACCTAAGGTCGACTCAGGTTCGATTCAGCTTCGACGCAGGTTCGGCTCCAGGTCGGCTCAACCCGACGGACGTTCGACGGAGCTTCGACGCACGAGTGGAGCGAGTGTCTCCAGGAAGGTCCCCAGAATGAGCATCTAAGCTCTTCCTCCTCATCCCTCCCCCTCGCTCTCCCCCCCCGCCTCGTTCCCCTCTTTGTTCCCCCCTGGACTGGAGATATCGGCCGATCGCTTGATTGTGGGATTGAGTGCTAGGTAGTTAAGGCTGGACGATGGGGGTATCAAGGTCGGTACATCGATTGATCGCGAACCCGTTCCGACGCCAACACTCGAACGTTATATCCGTCCCCCCCAAGACTCCTTATTACCCGATGGGTGGTCCACGTTTCTCCTCTGGCTTGCACCCCAGCCCCGCGTGCAGGGCAGCTGCGAGGGGCAGGCGGTCGTTCTTTTCACCTGCCTGCCCCGCATTGGACGTCACCGCGTCTCGCCTGGCGCCGTACTACCACCTTCTACCCCTGGTTCGACCTCGTGGAACATGGCCGACTGCCTCTCGTGAGCTGTTCGCGAAGCCACATGCGGGGGGCTGTGCTTGCTGCTACGCAGCAGCTCAACGCATTCTCTGCTTACTGTAGTGAAGAAAGATTTCAGGGGATTGAGTCGACGAGCCTCTCCTCCTCCTCCTCCTTCTCCTCCAATCTTCGTTACCCCACCTTTAGAGCCCTCCTTCTCTAGGGGAGTGGAGAAGGGCGACCAGCTGCATCTCTCGGGACTCTCATTCGTTTTCTTTCCGCCAGTACCCGACGCATAATGAATGCTTTAGGCCGAAATGGACGCCAGGATTGGAATCAGCTGTCTGCTGGAGACGTTTAGGAACGTCAGTTACCATTCGCACAGGCTACTTGTTCTGCCCTCAAAATGGGGGACGATGCTGAAGATGAGTCGGAGCATGAGGAGGAGGAGGAGGAGGAGGGGGAGGAGAAGGAGGAGGAGGAGGAGGAGGAGGATGAGCAGCAGCAGCAGCAGGAGGAAGAGGAGGAGGAGGAGGAGGAGGAGGAGGAGGAGGAGGAGGAGGAGGAGGAGGAGAGGCGTCAGCACGAGCGGCTCGGAGCTCGGCCCCACCCCGTCGTCTACGTCCAGCGGCGTGCTGCGCGCGCCTGCAGCCTCTCTCCTTCACCTGCCACTCCTCCGCGCTTCGCGCGCGACAGGCCACGGCGAGGCCTGTGGGGAGCACATCCGTTCGCAGGCTCGTGCCCTGGTGATCTTGCAGCAGGCCTGCAGTGGGGACCCCCGCCAAGAGGCTCCCTGCTCGCCTCCGGGGTGCCCTTGGATGTCTTGGGCTTCGATGGCTTTGCCGTGGAGAGGCGTGACGTTCCCACACCAACAAATCCATGGCCGTCCTGGGGTCTCAGGGTTGGGTTTATTGTGGAAGGTTTCTTGTGGACTGGCCTCCACTGTACGTTCGCAGGCTCGCACCCTGGTGATATTGCATCAACCCTGCACACCAAGTTACAGTCGCATCACTCCGCCCAGCAGCCGCCGTTCAGTCGTCTGCAAGTGCCCCCAGCATACACACGGAAGTGCTCGTGCGGAGTATTGCATTACAGTGGGGACTGATTAGTAGGTCGACCTTGCGAAATCGAGGGTGCCTTTGTGTCCTGAGCTGCGTGACCCATGCCTTCTTACATTCCTGTGGCAATGTGGCCCTCGGAAGGGTCTCGTGTCCTCTCGCGTGTCCTCTCCAATAAACCCCGACTGTACAACAGATACGACAAGTGCCGCTGCGGGTTCGACAAGCGTCGGATGGCATATGGTCACAGAGGTGCTCGAGGCCCGCGGCCACGCCCATCGACACGAGCCAGAAGACCTCGAGACGCGTCCACAACAGATCCAGATGTAGACAGGATTGTGAGCAAGATCGTGCACCTGACCCCAGATGCGGCTTGGACGTTCCAGATCAAGAACAACCTCGACCCGAAGCTCGAGCACAACAACAGGTTGATGATCTGGAGGTCCGGTATGCGCAGGAAGATGTTACAGCAGGCCAGCATGCCCAAAACCATGGTCAAAATGAACACGACAGATGTGGATGTGGAGCTATAGACGGCCTGGATCAAGTACAAGACACTGGGAGTCACGGAGAAACATATCTCGGCCGCACAGTTGGCATTGCTCCAGGCCCGTGATCGCCTGACCCAGGTGCAGGAGAGAGTGAAGACGGTCAGGGAGGAGGAGCGGAAGGCAAGCGACGAGCCCGGCCACCTGGGGACCACGATCAAGCCACTGTGGCAATGAGATGGACATGCGCAGAGGTGCAGCCCACGCCCACGGCAGGGCGAGTGCTTGCCGGTGATTGGCAGCAGTTGCATGCGCCTGGGTGCAATCGGGCTGTTGAAAAAAGGAACGCTAAAAAAGGAACGAAGCCCGTTTTTTGGCACCAGCAGTGCCTGGTTACAGGAACAACCATGGAATGACCTCAGGAACAGCGAACCCCCTCCGAACACAAAGGGGTCCTTATTTCAGCGTCTTGGCTGTATACTGGGAAGCAGGCGCCGACGTCAACAAGGGGACAGAGGTCGCGGCGCCTGGGATGGGCCCGCCTCCCCCCAGCAACCAGGCTTCCTCGGGCCACGGCGGCAGGCTCTCCTCCTCCCTCCTCCTCCTCCTCCTCCTCCTCGTCCTCCCTCCTTGCCCCTCCTCCTCCTCCTCCTCCTCCTCCTCCTCCTCTGCCTGGCGCGCCGGCGCCGCCACCGCTGCCGCCGCCTGCGGGCCTCCCGCCAGCCTGGCCCTTCACGGTGGCGGCGGTGGACATGCGGGCGACAAGCGCCTACGATCTGGGTAGGATCGGGTCGAAGGAGGAGGTGGCGCAGCAGGTGGCAGCGGAGATGGACAAGAGCCAGGTACCAACACGGATCGGAGGCCTCATGCGCACGCAGTGTCACCACCGACCCCATTCAGCAGCAAGGGGAGTAGTGCGTCAAGAGGCTAGCCGGGCAGCGTCATTATATGGAAGCGATGGTGATGCGGCTATAGCAGGTGCTGGGAGTCACGACCATGGTGCGCATGCAGGCCCAAGGAGTACAGGTGCCCACCACTCTATTGCCAGCCGCGGCAGTTTCGGATTGGAGTGGAGACACAGCGCGTGTGCCTGTGCATCCCTTGGCACCAGTGGCACCAACTTCTGGGACCAGCTGTCCAAACCAAGAAAGAATCAGACCAGTTGCCACGGACATCTACCCCCCATATGGCAGCGTGGGCCAAGGCAGCACTGGAGCTGACGGCGCCACTGCAGATGGACGAGCCAGCATCGACAGCAGGATCGGCAGCAGGTGCTCTAGCCATGGCATCGACGATCAGCGCCGAGCACGCCGAGCAGGGTGGAATCAGAAACGTCGCCGGCGTTACCTGTGCCTGCTGAGCCCAAGGGAGAAGTGGGATACCAGGAGTTCGTGCAAGGCCCTCAGACAACCCCGTTCACGACGCAGGAGCCCATCCCCGGTCCAGAGCAATCAACAATTGGGGCCCTGAATCGCCGTCTTTGCCGCCGCCCACTCCTCGCAGATTGATGCGGCGGCGTGGCAGCTGACGGGGGCCGACGTGGTAACTCCGAAGTAGAAGGGCGAGGAGAGGAGGGGGCAGTTCGTCGCGGAGCTGAGCCCGCCCCGCAAAACGACGTGTCTGGCCTACGAGGCCAGGGACAGCGACGTGTGATGCCATCAAGTGGCGAAGCCAGCGTTGCGATGATCAGTCGGGAAAGCGCGAGTGGGCTTACCCCCCCGACCACGCGTTTTGAGTCCGAGCTGCCGCGGGATTTGGCTGCTCGGACTGTTCGGGGAGCTTGGGGGATCAATGCTGTGAGCGCAGCAGAGGCCTGCAGTCATGGGGCGGTGCTGTCTTTTTCGAGCCTTTCTCTGTCTCTGGATGCCCGTCGCACGCGCCCCCGCCCGGCCCTTCAGGGCCATGCCTGTCCGTGGTATCCGCCCCGCCCTTCCCTTCAGGGCCCGATGGGCACATGGATCGGCCGGCGTGCGGTGGAATTCAATGAGGGGGCTCGCGCTTGCAGCAATGCCGAGAACTGAGAACTGCAGCGACGATGGAAGCTGGCGCGCCCGGGCAGGTGTCATCTTGGACAGCGTGAGTGATTTCGATTGGCGCTCAAGGCCCCCAGTCGTCGATTCGGTCCCCGGGGCTTCCGGTGAGCTGGCCGCGCGCCGGCTCGGGCCGCTGGGCAAGCGGGGGATTTCGAGGGCCGGGCATGCCCAGTTGCGAGACGAGGCGGCGGGCTCCGACCCGGAAGCGGGGCAGGTCAGGGCGGGGCCGCCCCCGGCCCCGCGAGTTGCTGACGGAGTGGGTGCCAGTGCAGGGCCTCCAGCCTCAGTGGCATTCCTGGCGCGGGCTGTATGCGAATACTTCTTGTAGGCTTTCGCCATCCGGCCCCCCCGTCGACTCCCCGGAACTCTTGGGCAATCGGGTCCATTCTTAGACAGGCCGCCCAGCAGACTTGCTTGTGGCTTTGGAGTCGGGGCCGCGAAACGCGGTGGCGTTCGAAGGTGCGTCTTCGTGTTTTCAGTGATTGCAGGAAGTTGTGCCTGTTTCTCGCCAGCATATGTTCCAGTAGCTCCAGGGCTGGGCGAGTATGAGGAATCGCCGCCCAGCGAGCGCGCGTGCTACGCGGGTGGATCTTTGCCAGAAGGGCAGATTTCCATGACGGCTCGGGCCTGTTCTGATCCGTGACGCGGCCTAGGGTGGCAGCTTTGGCAGATGCGGTAATGTGCGGGTGTCTCAGACGTTCTTCAACCCTACCTCCTCTGCAGGTGCCACCTCGGCCGATATCGAGTTTGCTGCGTGGTGCGTGGGCGTGCTGCGTGCCCTCGTGGGAGTGATTCGAGTTTCGGTCAGACCGTCAAGAACGCGCGTCAGCCGCGCGCGACCAGACGGCTTTGATGTCGCGAATCCTGTTCGATGCAAGCTCCTCTGGGTGCGATGTAAGCATTGAGCGTGCCGAGGTGCATGCTGGCCATCTTTGGAATTCTCTCGCAGACATTGTGGCGTCCAGTGCCTCGAGAGGTGCTATCTTTCCCGTTTGGATCCCCGGTCGCTAATTGCATGCCGCCCAGCGCTTGCCCCGAACGCCAATGGGAGTGGCGCAGCTACTCTGCTCTCGCCTTTCAGGCTATACCCTCGGAGGTTCAAAACCAACGAGAATGTTTGGTTGAGAGAAATTGACGCGGTTGCAATGCCTTTGGGTCTGCGAGGGATGCCCCCCCCCCGCCGCGCGCGCGCGCTCCCGCCGCCTCCGCCGCCGCCCTCTTGGACGTTGGCCCTCGTAACGAAGTTCAATTTGCAAGCGCTGTTGCCTACTTCAGCGTGCGCTCTGTTCCTGAGAAGCAGGCTCGCCGGCCGAAAGCGCCGGGCTAGGGGCCGAGCGTTCTGTTTCCCTTGTCAGTGCGCAGGGGCCCGCGCAGTAGGAATCCAGGAACCGCGCGGCAGAAGGGCTTCGCATTTCGCGCGCTCTCCAGAGGGCGCGCCGAGAGTTACTTGCGGAACTGTGGCTGAACCTGGCCTGTCTTTCGGGCCGCGGGGTCAGCGTGAGCTGAAACTGGCGCCTGAGAAAGATGTGGGGGCCGCGATCTGCGCATGTCGATGGACGTGGCCGCGCTTGGGCCCCCCCTCTCGCCATCGTGGTTGCCCGCGCCCCCCCGCCCCGCGGCGGGGGGGGTGGCGGGCCGCGCGGCACGCGCGGGACATTCGTCGACGCGTGCCCCCCCCCCCCCCCCCCCCCGCGCCCCCCTTATCGACGCTGACGTGGGTTCGGCGGTAAGCGGATGGATCGGCCCTGCTGCGCTTTCTGGGAATGAGGCCCCCTTGAGGTTTGCTTCCGCAGGCTTCGCTCGGAATTTGATCTGCGCGTGTTCGACGTTCGCCGCGGCGGGCGCGGCGGCCGCGCTGGCGGGGCGAACGATGGCAGTGAGAATCGCCATGATGTGCCACTGGCAAACTCAGCTCTTCGCTTGTGTCAGGCAGGTAGAGGTTGACAATGATTTCGATCGGCTCACCACCATGACAGACCATCGACCTCTGCGCGTCGCCTGTGCTTGCGATGCCCAAGTTTGCCCGGGGCGAAAGGTGGGCCCGTGATTGGGCCCCCGGAAGTCGCGTGATCCGCTGGCGGTGCCATCTCCTAAGCAGAAGCTCGACTCCATCCCGCGCCCGCTCTGGGGCGCCCCCTGCCTGGCGACGCGTCTCCCTCGTGCAGGAGGGGTCAGCTCTATGTGTGCGGAGGCCATCGGCGCTGGGCCCATCAGACCCCGCAGACCGCGCGCTTGCCTGGAGGTGCTGCCCGCCCTAATCCGAGCGCGGAGAGGCCCCTTCCAAGTGCTCCGCGAACGTCCGGGAAGAGAAAGCCCAGATGAGGAAGGTTTCATGTTGCGTTTCTTTGCTCCGTGCTCGGGACAGGGGGGCGGCTCCGCCAAGCCGCGCGCCGGTGCGCCCCAGTCAGATGGGCGCGAGCTCTGCGGGGTCTGTTGACAGTTGGGCTGTTTGTGTGTAAGAAGAGTTTCGCGTGTCTTATGCCATCGCTGCCCTGGTGAACTATTTGCGCGGGTCACGGGGGCCTCCGTGGCTGCTGTCCTACTTGCAGGAGGCAGCGCGGGGTTTTTAGATTCCCAGATTGCTGGCACCCGAGTGGCGCCAGATGGCCGACGGTCTTTTCAGGGGGGGCAGGAAGTGGATGCGCCCCGCGTCAGATTTCGCGGGGGGGGGGGGGGGCCTTAGTTGACCGATGCCTGAGCCGATGTTCGTAGACGGCCTCGGTGATTATCCCACTTCGGCCACAGCGGTTTCAACTCGCGTGCAGGGTGATTCTGCGAGGGCGGAGCGCGCGCGGCAGGTTGCCGAGCGCGGCAGCGCGCTGCCCCCGCCGCCCAAATCCCCGCCCCCCCTCCGCCTCCCTCCCCCCCATCCCGCCGGGGGGCAGCGATGGGGCCAAGTCTCCTGAGGCACCTGGGGGCCCCTGACAGACGCAGCAGAACTTCGGGGGGGGCCTTCGCGAGAGCCCTGCCAGAGGATTCGCGGGCCCTGATCGATTCCAACGAGACTCTGGTCGCGTCGCGCCGAAGGGGCCGGCCCGCGTCGCGTTGCCTGCGCGCGCCCGAACTTCTCTAGGCTCCGTGGAGCCCGTTGCCGTCAATATGAATCGCGTCGCGCGCTTTCGGGGGGGGCGCGGCCCCGCTGGCCGCAGGGGGGGGCGCGGGGACATATTTGAGACGAGCGTGGCTAGCAAGTCATGCCGCGAGCATCTTCGCGGCAAGGCGCGGGGCTTTACGCGCCGTCTTGCGGCGCGCCGCGAGGAGGATGCGAGGGCGCATTGTGCTTCGCCGTGGCCCTGTCTGAGGCGGCCTAGTGGGCCGAGCGTAGCGCGGTATGATTTCCCGGGCTGACGCTCGGCCTTTCACGCCGCCGTGAAGCGCGCGGGCGTTCTGTTGCCGCGGAACTGCTGCAAAACGTGGTCGAGCCACTGGGCGCCCCTGGCGCCCTGGGGGCCAGCCTGAGAAAGTCACCTGGGCAGGGCGGCGCGCTGGATCAGTTATTGGATGTTCTTGCTGTGGCTGCCATGTCAGAGGGGCGCTGTCCGGGTGGCCCCGGGGTCGGGAGGGGGCGATTCCTGGCTCGGGCTCGCATCCAAGGGCAATCCTGGCTCCTGGCGCGTTGCATTGCGTCTCTGCAGGCGCGCGGCAGGACGTGGGGAACGAGCTGGGCGCTGCGGATGCTCTGTGGATTCTTGACCCCTGCCCCCCCCCCTCGTGGCCACTGATTCCTGCTGGAACTCCCCCCGCCCGTGGATCGGTCGTGTAAATTGACGATGCGACCGCGGGTGCAGCGGGGAATGAATTTGTCGAACATATCCCAGCCATGGAGTGTCTCGCTTCACATGTGTGTTCGCACGCGTTCGCAGCGCGGGCTTGGGCCAAACCGCCGCGAGATATCCTTGCTGTGTTTTTTAGAGGCCCCCGAGCCCTCATGCTGCGCGCCCGCCGCACTGGTCTCGCCTTCCCTGTCCTCGGCCCCCCCTCCCTTGGCTTGAGGTTGAAGCGGTGCGGTGTCAGACGTGCTTCGGGGCCATGGTGCAGGGCAATGGCAACGTGGCTTCGGGAGGCCATTGGGCTGGTTCGTATGACCGCGGCCCCCAGCGGGGCGCTCAAGGTGGAGTGGAAGGCGTTGTGCGCTGAGGCTCTTGGAGCGTTTGGGCTACGCTGCGCTGCGCCTACTCGGCCGAATTCCACGAGTCAGCAGTGTGACAAGATGAGGATGTCCCGCGCGTCGTCTGTCCGAGCTGCCCCGAAGATAATTTAGCATCGCAACGCTCCGGCCCCCGCTGGAGATGCGATGGCGTTCTGGCTCAGTTCCACGGGCTACAGATCGTGTGCATTTGCCGACTGCGTGACCTCCGTCGTGTCATTGCGTATGCCCCCCTTTCTTCCGAGTGCTGCTGGCTGTTGATTTCCATGGTGGTCGCGGTTGGCCCCCATTGATGTCGGGGAACGTTCGTTGGGCTTCCTCCATCGTGGAAAGCAGCGCCCCCCCCCCCTGCGCGCCTTTCTTCTCGCCAGTTGGATCGCTCTCGCCAGACCGCAACCCTAGCAATCTAGTGTTCTGCCCGCTCGGGTTTTGGATGGGGCCGAGCGCCGGCTAATTGGGGTCTGACTTCTGAGGGCTATCATCGGAATCGAACCAGGATTTGTTGGGAATGGGTGGCGCCTTCCGTGGACTTGCAGTGCAATTTTTTCCTGGGCCATTAAGCCGTGTCCCATGGGATTGCCCGGGATGGTGTAATTTGCCGCCGGGCAGTTTCGGATGTTCCTCCGCGAGGTCCAGGGGGAAATGCAAGGGGCATCGGTTGAAGTTGATGGGCAACG
>CAUYUJ010017343.1:50124-52624 GCA_963575745.1 Prorocentrum cordatum
ACTATGTGAACTCGTGAAACTCTTGCACATGTTGAAGACGATTGTGCTCAAAGCTAAGACGAGAGCCACATTCTGAAAACGAACCGCCCTCAATCCGTGAAACTCTTGAAACATTTAAAAAAACGAATGAGTGCGGCGCTAAGGCGAGAGCCAAAAACGGCCGCCCTCCATTCGTGAAGCTCGCGCAATTTTGAAAAAAACGAATGTGCGCGGCGCTAAAGCGAGAACCACATTTTGCAAACCACCCGCCCTCCATATGTGAAGCTCTTGTCAATGCTTACGGTTCAGGGTCATCGAATGGTGAGGAAGTCTCAGGAGGAGGAGGAGTGGGCGGAGGGCACCCCCTCAGCGCAGAAAGGCTGGGCTCCAGCGGCTCCGTGCCCTGCGGCGGGCTGTCGGGATCGCCGGCAACGACGGCGAGCCGCCCGCGCAGGCGGCTTCGTCGACGCTGGAGTCGTCGTCGTCGTCGTCGTCGTCGTCGTCGTCGTCGTCGTCGTCGTCCTCGTCCTCGTCCTCGTTCTCGTCCTCGTTCTCGTCCTCGTCCTCGTCCTCGTCCTCGTCGCCTCCTCCTCTTCCTCTTCCTCGTCCTTCTCCTCCTTCCTTGCAGAGGCTGAGGCGCAACGCCGGCCTGCGTGCAGCCACGCCAGGAGCGCAGCCATTGTTGCTTGCTGATGCGAAGGCACTCCGCGTGGCCCAGCGTGGGCCGCGCCTGGGAGGCGCTGCGGCGAGCACGCGCAGCACGGCCGAGACTGAGGACGCCGACGCTGTCGTTTACATCGTGGAGATCTGCGTGGCCAACGTTGGCTTGAAGAGCGTTGTCAAGTCTGCACCTGCCGCTCAAGGCCCCAGCAGTGTGGTACATGGACGCTTCCCCGTTCGTGGCTGGCGCTGCGAGGCATCCCGTGCGGCCAGGCGCTGATGTCGAGGAGCTGCTGGCGGTGTTCGACCTTCTGGCGGTAGCCGGGGGCGCAGGCGACGGGAAAGACTTCCTGCCGCGCCCTGGGTGAGGACGACGGCGTTCTGCTCGATGAGAGCGCGACGGGTCCGAACGAAGCCGAGCCGTGTGAGGTGGATGTCACGGCCAGGGAGGACGACGGCCGGAAGACTCCCCGCGGAGGGCGAGCGTGCCCCTGGGCGCGCCTGCCCGCGGGCTGCCCCCGCCGTCCCGCCGAGGAGCCTGCCGGAGGAGGGGGGCGAGCACGACGGCCCCTCGCAGGCCAGTTCGGAAGAGCCAGCCGTGGAAGAAGACAGCGCCATAGACATGCTGTTCCGGCGTTCCGCGCGGACTTCTTGGACCTGCGCTGGGGCCCCACGGCGGCGCCTCCCGCGCCAGCCCTCGCGCGCGGAGCGCGCCAGGGGGGGGGGTATTCCAGCGCAGGTCCAAGAACCCTGCGCGGAGAGCGCCACACAAGTTTGTGCCTGTGGCGCTCCCTCTTCTTCTGAGCCGGCGGCCCTGGAGGCCGCGGGCGAGGGCATCGGAGCGCCTGGCGCCGGCGTCGGCGGCTTCACGGTCCCGGAGGGTGCGTGCCGGCGGCGCGGTCGCGCGCGGTGCGCGCGCCTCGGTCCGTGGCGCGGGGGTGCCGCGCCGCTGGGCTCGGCGCCGCCGTGCCGCGCCCTGTCCCTGCGTGGCGCTCGGCTCCAGCTGTCACCATCCACCAAACCACCCCAACCCAACCCGAAGGCTCAGATGTACCCTCGATTTCCAGTGGGGGGGGGGGGTCGGGAAACATCGAAAAAACATATGTGGAACCCTTACCCCCCCAACCCGAAATTCGGGTCTTCGGGTTGGGTTGGGGTGGTCTGGTAGGTAGTCAAGCTGGCGGTGGAGGTGCTGGTATCACCAGCCTCGAACTCATCCCTATCCCTAAGATGGACACGCCAAAAGACGACGACAATCTTAGGCATGCGCCCGGAAAAACTAAGGGGTCCCGAAGATTGGCATTGTGATGAGGCGATGCCCAGCTTAGGGATAGGGATGTGTTCCAGGCTGGTAATGGTAGGCGACGTTCTCGGTAGACGGGCGCTATCGGGCAAGCGACTTCTGGCCTCGCTTGCAGAACGGCGCCCGTCGCGCCCGACTTTGTCGACGCTGCCCGAGTCCAGGGCTGCGCCCCCCCCCCCCCGCCCCCGCCTCCGCGCGCGCGAGTGCAGCGAGCTCTGCGTCAGGGCTTGACCTCAACGGTGTTTTTGGTGATTTCGTGGGCCGTTCTCATTTCGATTTCGTTTTGCGGTACAGGCGGATTCGAGACAGAGGCGGGGAAAACGGAAACAAACGAAAACGAAAAACACCGTTTAGGATCAGCCCTGCTCTGCGTCATAATCTGGCGCCCAGAGTTATCTCTGTCAGATGCACGGAAGCGCCGACGTGGGGCTCCCAGGCCGTGGCGCTCGAAATCGGCGCCCTGGAAGATTGTGATGACGTCTGTCGTGCGAGGGCCGCCTGGCCGCCGCAGGTGTGCCCCGTGGTTTGGGGGGGGGCGGTCGCCAACCCTTCGTTTTG
>CAUYUJ010017343.1:55124-80008 GCA_963575745.1 Prorocentrum cordatum
TCATCATCAGCATCATCATCATCATCATCGTCATCGTCATCATCATTGTTATCCGTATTAATTTTAGTAAGATTCCACCATATAAAGCAGGGGCACAGTGTTGTTGGCCCCCAGGTTACAACAACAATGGCTCCCCCTTCAGATTCCCTCGCAATGTAGCCAGGACCCCCGCTCCCGCCTGAGAACTCCTTGCGTTTTGCTCAGGCGTCAGGTTCTCGCTTGGGACGTAATGCCAATGTATTCAAGAATCGCTCTCTCGGCGCTCTGGAGTCGCGCTCTCGCTGGAGACGTGCTTGCAATATACTAAAAATCGCGCCCTTGCGTCGGAGCCCCCTGCAATTTACTCAAGCGCCGCGCTCCCAACACTCAGGCACCGAGGAGTCGCGGTCACGCCTAGGAGCCCCCTCGCGGCTGATTTAGACATTGGGATCTCGCTGCCCACCGTGGCCCCGTTGCTGCCCTTCGTGGCCCCGTTGCTGCCCTTCGTGGCCCCATTGCTGCCCTGCGTGGCCCCATTGCTGCCCTTCGTGGCCCACCCGCTGCCCTTCGTGGCAACGTTTCTGCTCGTCGTGGCCCCCTCGCTGCCATTCGGGGCCTCGTTGCAACCCTTCGTGGCCTCTTCGCTGCCTTTCGTGTTCCTGTTGCAGCCCTTCGTGGCCCGGTTGCGCCCCTTCGTGGCCCTCTCCGTCGCCGTTCGGGTCCCCATTGCTGCCCTTCGTGGCCCCGCCGTCGGCCGTCGTGGCCCCATATCTGTATGCCCTTCGTGGCCCCCGCTAGTTCGCGCTCGTGGCCCCATACGCATGCGCTTCGTGGCTCCGCTGTAGCCTTTCGTGGCCGCCCAATCTACGCATGCCCTTCGTGGCTCCCGCTCGTTTGAGCCCGTCGTGGCCTCATATGCATGCCCTTCGTGGCCCCGCTGTCGCCCTTTGTGGCTCCCTCGCTGCCTTACGTGGCCCGTTGCTACCCTCAGTGGCCCCGTCGTTGCTCTCTGTGGCCCCGCATTATCTGCCCTTCGTGGCCCTCGCTCGTTTGCGCTCGTGGCCCCATATGCATGCCCTTCGTGGCCCCGCTGTCGCCCTTCGTGGCCCCCTTCCTGCCCTTCGTGGCCCCGCTGTCGCTTTCGCTCTCGCTGTCGCTTTCGCTTTCGCTCGTCGTCGTCGTCGTCGTCGTCGTCGTCGTCGTGGTCGGTCCCCTGTCCGTTCCACTTGGGGTCGGGCTGCCGCCGATCAGCGCTGCCATCGGTCAGGCCGACGGTCCGCGGCCGCCCCGCCGCTTGGCGGGGCCCTGCCTGCAGGAAAAACATGTACCCCCCAAAAGGGGTGCGATCGAAGACGAAGAGGGTGGGTATCGAGGGTTTGGGAAATACTCGTTGAATGTCCTTCGATCAGAAATGAGCGAACTGTGTTACATTGGTTGTTTTTTTTTGTTGTGGTTAAACTCTCATTTATGGAAAAATAATTACTGCTGATCCCCCCCGCCCAGTGCACATGGTATTTTTCGATTGAAGTGCCCCTCCTGGGGCTTGCACTTTCTTTTTGCCGGGAAAGTCTTGAGGTCAAACTGTGTCGCTGGGCCCCGGCTCAAAACAGCAGCTCCCGCCTGATATTTTTCAATTTATTGACGACTCTCGCTCTCGCTTGGGACTTCCTGGCAATTTACCACCAAATCGCGGCTCCCGCCTGGTAGATCGTGACAATGGATTGCAGAATCGCGTTATCGCTTGGGATTTCCTTGCAAGTTACCACCGAACCGCTTCGCTTGATATTTCTCAACAGTTTATTCCGATGCCGGTCCTCGACACTCAGGAATCGCGCTCCCGCTACATATTGCCAGGCAATTCGAGCAGCTTCAACGACCCGCCCGTTCGACCCGCCCGTCGGAGCCTGCCCGCCCGACCAGCTCGTTAATGACTGCAGTCGCCGCTCGCTGCCCTTCGCCCGCCTTCGATGCCATCGCTGCCCGTAATGGTTCCGCGGTCGCCTTCGCTCGCTGTCCTTCGTGGCCCTGTTGCTGCCCTCAGTGGCCCCGTCGCTGCCCTTTGTGGCCCCGCACTATATGCCCTTCGTGGCCCCTGGTCGCACGCGCCCGTCGTGGCCCCAAACGCAAGCCCTTCGTAGCCCCGCTGTCGCCCTTCGCGGCTCCCTCTCTGTCCTTCGTGGCCCCTTTGCTGCCCTCAGTGGCCCCGCCCTTTGTGGCCCCGTACGCGCATGCCCCTCGTGGCCCCCGCCCGCTCGCGCCCGTCGTGACCCCATATGCATGCCTTCCGTAGCCCCGGTGTCGCCCTTTGTGGCCCCCTCGCTGCTCTTCGTGGCCCCGGTGCTGCCCTCAGCGGCCCCGTCGCTGTCCTCTGTGGCCTCGGATTTTACGCCCTTCGTGGCCCACGCTGGCTTTTCTCACGATTTACTTGAGAATCGCGCTATCGCTCGAGACGTTCTCGCGATTCATGCAGGACCCACGCTTCAGCAACCCGCCTGCTCGACCTTGTCGTCTGGGCCCGCCCTCCCGACTTGCCCGCTATGGGTCTGCCCACCCGATCTGCCCGTCTGGTTCTACCACTTGTTTTCTGCTCCTTGCCCCCCTCCTGCTAAGTTCTCTCGTGCTCCATTATTCTCCCTTTCCCTTCCGCCCGTCTTCTCTTCCCTTGTTTTAGGGGCTGCGCTAAATACGCGTGGCAGTCGAGGAAGATATACCCCCACGGGGGTACGACCGCAGACGACGAAGGCAGGTACCGAGGGTTTGGGATACACGTGTAGATTGGCACGTGATCAGATAGGAGCGAACAACCTTAAAATAATTGTTGCTGTTGAGCCCTCGCTACTGAAGACTAATTATGTTGATCCCCCCCCAGGGCAGAAGTGCCCTTCCCGAGGCTCGCGCTTTGTTTTTTATCTGTGAAGGTCTTGGCTCTCAGCATCGTGTTCTCGCCCCCAGTTTACAACAAAAACAAAAACAACGGCTCCCGCGCAATATTTCCTCACAATGTATTACCACTTCGCGGTCTCGCGCTGGACGTCCTCACAGTTGATGCAGGAATCACACTCTCGCGTGGGACTTCTTTGCAATGTATTCAGACGCCGCGCCTTCGACACTCAGGAATCACGCTCTCGCCTTGGTACATCTCACGATTTCCTTGGGAATCGCGCTATCGCTCGAGACGTCCTCGCGATTCATGCAGGACGCACGCTTCAGCACCCCGCCTGCTCGACCTGGCCGCCTGGGCCTGCCTTCTCGACCCGCCTGTTAGGGCCTACCCGCCCGATCTTCCCTTCCGGTTCTGCCATATGTTTTCCGCTCCTAGCCCCTCTCCAGCTACTCTCTCTCTTTCTCTCTCTCGTGCTCCATCCTCTTCCCTCCCCCGTGCCCCTTTCTTCCCCTCGCCCTCTCTTTCCCTGCCGTAGGGCAGCAAGACATGCACGTTGCAGGTAGTAACGATATACCCCCAAGGGGGTACGATCGGAAACGAAGGGGGCGGGTATCGAGGGTTTGGGATATGCGTGTTGGATGGCACGCGGGCAGATCAGAGCTGTTAGTCTTAAGGTGGTTGTTGTTGCTGCTGCTGTTGCTGTTGCTGTTGCTGTTGTTGTTGCTGCTGCTGCTGCTGCCTTTTTGTTGTTTCTTGTACAGTTTTCTGCTCCTGGGGGGTCCCCAGAAGTCCCGACCCCTTTCCTCGTGGCCCGTTCTTCATGCCGAGCCGTCGTTTCACAATCCCCGGGCCCGGCGAGGGCCTCCGGATACAGAACACGACGACGACGACGATGATGACGTTGACGTCGGCGGCCGCGGCTGAGAGGCCACTGGATGCTTGGGGACGGAGGGCGGAGGAGGGCAGGGAGCGAGTGAGCTCAGAGGAGGCAAAGGTACCCATGCCTCGATCTCCCGACGTTTTCCCCTTTTTGGGCCTCCTGGTCCTCCGTCATCGCCACCGCTGGGTTCGCCTCGAAATCCGGGTCAGAACGCACCCCAGGAGAGGTCCTGGGAGTAGCGGTATCGGTGCTTTTTGGTGTCCCCATGAGCAGGAGCAAGAGCAGGAGGGAGAGAGGAGGAGTGAGGACCCCGAGCGGGAGCACGGGCGAGGAGGCGGGTGCAGGAAAGGAGCATGAGCAGGCCAGGCCCATTCCGATCCGATCGATCCGACCCGACGTCCATCTGGGCCTGTCCGATCCGACTCGATCCCGACGTCCCGGCGATCCGGCGCGGCCCGCTGCTCGCGTGGCGTGGCTGTGCATCCCGGTGCGGCCGCTCCGCTCCGAATTCGACTCCGCCCCGGTGCGGCCCGACCCCACGTGCATGCCGTCTTGAGCCGCTGCCCCGGCTCGGTGCTGGCTGGTCCATGGCACGGCGGGCCAGCGCCGCCCGCGCAGGCTCGTGCCGTGTGCGCGCCGGCCTCGCTGGGGCGGCGCGCACGTTCGGAGCTCTCTCGAGGGAGGAGGCAGTCCGCCGGAGGCCTCCCTGGGGCCCCCGGAGCGCGCCAGGGGCGGCGCCGGAGGCGCCGCCCAGGGGGCCCCAGCGTGGATCCAAGATGTCCGCGCGGAGCGCCAACAGTTTATGATGATGGCGTTTTTTCTTCGTCTACTCTCATAGTATCGAAGACGCCTACGGCGAATCACCGCCGCCCCCTGCCTTTTTGGAAGCGCCTATCTGGCCGAACGTTGAGGCCAAACCTGTCAACCTATCGGACCATGTGTTCCCCGAGTCGGTTTGGAAAGACTTCGGGGAACACGTGGGCATCTTGAAGGTCAGCTTGGCCGAGGCCATTTTGACCATTTCGGGCCTTCTTCGAGGACGTCTTGGAGGGCTCTTGGGCCGTCTTGGAGGCCATCTTGAGCGTTTTGGAGGCCTCTTGTGCCGTCTTGGGGACCTCTTGGGGCCGTCTTGGGCGATCTTTGAGGGCACTTGGGCCGTCTCGGGCCGTCAGAAGGCCGAAAAGAAGCAAATGCCACAATCCTTCAAAAACTAAAGGGAAATCAATAATTTTGGCCTTTTCAGGCCTTCTTGGAGGCCCTCTTGGAGGCCTCTTGGGCCGTCTTGGGCCATCTTAAGGCCACCTTCGGTCGTCTTGGAGGGCTCCTGGCCCGTCTGACGCCGTCGGAAGCTGTCTGGGGGGCCTCTCCGGGCCGACTCGGGGCGCTTTTGGAATACTCCAGGGCTGTCTTGGAGGCCATCTTGGGCGTCTTAAAGGCCTCCTGGGCCGTCTTGGGGGCCTCTTGGGGCCGTCTTGGGGGCCTCTTGGGCCGTTCTGGGGCCATCTTGGAGGCCTCTTGGGCGATCTTTGGGCGGGTTCCTGGCACGTCTGACGCCTTCGGGAGCCGTCTTGGGGGCCTCTCTGGGCCGACTTGGGGCCTTCTTGGGGCGCTTCGGGGCCGTCTTAGAGGCCATCTTGGGCGTCTTGGCCCGTCTTGGGAGCCTCTTGGGGCCGTCTTGGGGGCATCTTGGAGGCCTCGTGGGCGATCTTGGGGCGATCGTGGGGGCCTCTTGAGCCGTCTTGGGCCGTCGGAAGGCCGAAAAGAAGAAAATGCCACAATCCTTCAAAAACCTTAGGACAATTTTGGCCTCTTCGGGCCCTCCTGGAGGACCTCTTGGAGCATCTGGGAGGCCTCTTGGGGGCCTCTTGGGCCGTTTTAGGCTATCTTGAGGCTATCTTAGGCCATTTTGGGCCGTCTTGGAGGCATATTGGAACCATCTTAGCCGTCTTGGAAGCCATCTTGGAAGCCATCTTGGGCCGTCTTGGGTCATCTTGGGCCGTCTGGGGCAGGAACACCGTTTGCAACCGGGTCTTCCAGGTGGCCGGCGGGACGGGCCGAAGCCCTAAGGGGAGTTCTTTTGGAAACAGAACCAAAACCAAAACCGAAATCGTCTAGCACGCCAGACACCCCCGCGATGAATCGACAGGGGGCGGCGGATCTAGTGGTCTTCGGCCCATGCCGCCACTGTCCCTGGGTTGTGGGTCTGAGTCCTCTTGGACGTGCGTTTGGATCTCGTCGAGGCCTCTCGGGGGCTTCCTGGATGCAGTTTTGAGGCCTCTGGTAGACTGTTTTGAGGCCTCTTGGGGCCTCTTGGGGCCTCTTGGGGGCCTCTTGGGGGCCTCTGCGGGGCCTCTTGGAGCCTCTTGGGGGCCTCGTGGGGCCTCCTGGGCGCCTCGTGGGGCGGAAGGCTTGGATTTTCGGTTTGTGTTCCCCCTCTTGTGGGTCGGGGTCAATGTTGGAGCTGTCTTGGGGGTCTTGTAGCGTGGGATTTGAAACATCTCACGGACCTCAATGATTTAGGCCTCTTGGGAAGACTCTTGAGGCTCTCTTGGGGCGTCTCGAAGGCTTCTTGGGCTGTCTTGGGGGCATCTTGGGCGTCTTGGACAGACTGTGCGGCGATTCGGGGCACCCTTGGACCGTCTGGGCGGCCTCTTGGTGCCCTCTTGGCCTGTCTTGGGCCCTCCTTGGCCTGGAACAAGGCATGCGCCACCACTCTGGTGAGTCCAAAGGGGGGCGCGCCGGGAACTTCGCGAGATTTGTGAACTTGGGGTCCAGGCCTTGGATGGAATCCTCAGGACTGAAGTGAGACCGCATGTATTGGGCTAGTGATTTGAGAGCACTCCAACTCGTGCCTCAGGGCATGCTCCGTGGCGGGCGCTTTCTGGCCACACCGCTCGTGAAACGATGTATCATCCGATTTTTGTGCGTACTCTATCTGATCCCGGGCCCAGGGCCCACGGACCCCCCCCCCCACAGATGGGACGGGTCTTGGGGTCCCTCGTGCCCCCCCCAGATGGGATGGGGGGGGCGGCGACGACGACGACGACGACGACGACGACGACGACGACGACGACGACGACGACGACGACGACGACGACGACGACGACGACGACGACGACGACGACGACGACGACGACGACGACGACGACGACGACGACGACGCGACGACGACGACGACGACGCGACGACGCCGACGCCGACGCCGACGACGCGACGACGCCGACGCCGACGCCGACGCCGACGCCGACGCCGACGCCGACGCCGACGACGACTGTCCGCTCCGGCTCCCTGACCCACCGCAACACCACGCCACACTCAGAGGAAGGCGACGACGGGGAAAACCTTCTCTCTCCCTGGTCATGCCTAGGACGGCGATGCATGTGCCGATGCCGATGCCGACGCCGATGCCGACGCTGCTGTCGTCGTCCTCGCCCTTCTCATCCTCCATCTCCTCCTCTCACCTAGGGGAGCCCGACCACACCACCACCACCACCACCCACCACCCCACGCCCACAGAGGGGGGGGGATGGCCGGACCCCGTGCCCACCGCCGCTCGCCCACAGGGGAAGACCCCACCGCACTACGCCCACAGGGGGGAGCCCATCGCGCGGGGCTTGGTGGGCCCGATGGCATCCGCACGGGGGAGGGGGGCCAGTCCCCGGACCATGCGTGTTCGTGCCGGACGCGGGCCTCCAGCATCCGCACACGGTTTTGGTTTCCTTGTGGGTTTGTCGACTCTTCGCCCATCGACTTGTGGGGATCGGGCCAGGTAAGTCCAGGGAAGTGGCAGATAAATCGAGGTACATCCAGGTCAATCCAGGTTAGTCGAGATACGTCCAAGTAAGTCCAGGCCAATCCAGAGATCCCCAGGGAAAGTCGGAGCAACCCGCGGCCGCTCCAGCGCGAGTCGAATAACGGCGGAAGTCGTTAAGCCTTTAGCGATAGTCTTCCTTCACGAGTCCCGAGCGAGCAGGGGTTCGGCAGTAAATCATGGGGGCCTCGTGTGTCCTCGCACTCCCGCCCTGCGAGTGCGTCGGCGTGCGCCAGCGTCTGGCAATCGACGAGACAGCGCCGGCTTGGTGTCGATGAGCGTCAATCTGGCGCCGATCATCAGAGGAGAAAAAGGTACCCATACCTCTACCCTCCCCTCGTTTTCCCCTTTTTGAGCCTCCTGGGCCTCCGTCGTCGCCACCGCTGGTTTCGCCTCGAAATCCTGGTCTGAACGCATCCCAGGAGAGGTCAGGGGAGGTGCGGTATCGATACATTTTGGTGTTCCCAGATCAGCGCTGATTATCGTCGATTCGCGTCGGGCAGTTGCGGTTCGCAGCTGCCAGGAAGCGCAGCTCATCAGACCCACCGCCAACTCTGATCATACAGTTAACCATGATAGTAAGGATGGGGCAACTTTCCAAGGCTACCCTTGCAAACTGGGGTCAGCCAGAGCGCCGAATCTTGCAGGGTCCTGCAGGGCCAGGGCCGCATTGACCAGGGTTTGGGAGCAGGATTCTGCAGGATCCTGCAGTTTCGTGCGGGGTCCTGCAGGGCCTCACTGACGCGGGCCTGGATCGACCTGGGTCAGAATATACCCAACTATTTTCGATTTATCCTCACCCGAATGATCCTCACCCGAATTATCCTTAAGTCGGGCCTGTCCCTCTACAGGAGGAACAGTCTGGGGACGATCTTTCGATTACTCTCTGATGATTTCCTGATTTTTTTGTCTGGACCACTTTCTGTTTTTCGTCCACGGCCCGCCCGTAGAAGGACACGCCCGACCTGAACGTCTCCTCGTCCTGGCCTCGTCTCGCTCCGCAGCCCGCGCCCCCCGCGCGCGCCGCCCCGCAGGGCCGCGCGCGCGCGGCCTTCCGCGCCCCCCCCCCCGGCGGCGGCCGCCCTCGCCTGCGGCGCGCCTCTCGGGCCTGGCGAAAGGGGGGGATTGGGAAAGGGGGGGTTACCAACTTTGCTCGCCGAGGAGCCCATTCCTCGATACATGGCCGCCTCCGGCGCCGGGAGGCGCCGGGAGAATCAGCCACGTGAACCGGTTCTCACCCCCCCCCTTGCCATCCCCCCTCTCGCCCGACCCGAGCCTCGCGCGCGGTGTGCCGCGCGCGCGCGAGCGGCCTGCCCCGCGGCCCGCCATGGGGCAGGCGTTGGGCCGCCCCCGCCAGCCTTAAGTCGGGCCTGTCCCTCTGCAGTTAAGTCGGGTCTGTCCCCCATACAGGGGGATGTTCGAGGAAAAATGCAAGATGCCCCCACAATGGTCCAAAAATAGACAAAAAACAGTATGGGGATTATTTTTTGACTACTCTTTGACCTTTTTGGGCCATTTCTGGAGTATTTTTTTTTTTCGTCGAAAATCCCCCTGTAGGGGGACAGGCCCGACTTATCTCTACAGGAGGGATATTCGAACATAGCCAGAAAGTAGCCTGGGGACGATGTGCTGAATGTTTTTGATGATTTTTGACAAACTTTTGAGTCATCGTTGTTGTTCGTCCAAGTCCCCCTGTAGGGGGGCATGCCCCATATCCCCCTGTAGCGGTCCCAATCCCCCTGTAGTCTGGGGACGATCTGTTTTAAAGTTATGTTTGAGGATTTTTTTTGGTCATTTTTTGGATTTCTTTTTATTTGTCCTCCAGAATCCGCCTTTAGGGGGACGCGCCCGACCTGACGCCAGCCGCGTCTCCCAGAGGACCGAGCCGAGAATCAAGCTTCGAGGATGGCATCGAGGAGGATCGAGTCCGAGGACCGTGTTCGGGGATCAAATTTTCGAGTCGAGGATCAAGCTTCGAGGATGGCTTTCTCAGGGAAAGCATCAGACTCGAGTACGCCGGGACGCGGGTTCGCCTGTGTTGTTTGGGCGAGCCCGCCCTGGATTTTGACGGTCACGTTTTCGTGGGATGTTTGCAGCTCTAGCTCGCGCCAAATTTCAGATTGGGTCTCGTCATTTTCATGATGGCCCCGTCAGGCCAACCAGAGTCCCCTGTACTCGAGTCTTACGGCTGCCCGACAGGATCGAGTCGAGGACCACATTTCGAGGATGGCTTTTTGTTGTCGATCGGCCAGACAATTGAAGAAGAACAACAGTTCCAGAAACATAAACTTGTTGCGCTCAGCGAGGGTTTCTCGGATCCGCGCTGGGCCCCCCCCCGGCGGCGCCTTCGAGTCGAGGATCGAATTTCGAGGATGACTTTTCGTTGTCGATCGGCCAGGCAATCGAAGAAAAATAAAAACGCTTGAAACAAAATATTTGTGGCGCTCCGTGTGGAGTTCTTCGATCCGCGTTGGGCCCCCCACGGCGGCGCCTCCGGCGCCGCCCCTGGCGCGCTCCGCGCGCCAGGGATGTGGTCCAGCGCAGATTCAGGAAATCCGCGCGGAGTGCCAAAGGTTTATGTTTATGCCGCCCTCCATGTTGCGCTACGGGCCCTTGGGGGCCGTAGCGTAGGCTACGCAACAGCCCACGCCAGATCTCTTGGTATACGCTGAGCCCCGTGGGGGGGCCGTAGGTGGGGTGGTGTCGTTTGTTGTCTGGTCAATTCGAAGAATATTTTCAGACTTGGCTCAGGAGGGCGGCCGAACGGCCCCGCGAGAGCCCCAAGAGGCCCCAGACACCCACCAGACACCAGAAGACGACCCAAAGAAGACTCCCTAAGACGCTTCCGGATCGCAGAAACACATCAGTACCCAATGATTTCCGTGCAATTTGGGAAATATGTAGTCTTCTTTCGTCCGGGCGTCCGAGACCGCCCATGAGGCCCACAAATTGCCCAACAATTGCCCACAAGGGCGTCCAGGCAGTCTCAGAGAGCCCCAGGACGGCCCAACAGGGTCCCAAGATGGCCAGAAGAGAACCCCATGACCGCCCCAGATGGCCCCAAGGCGCCCCAGAATCATTCGAAATCTTGACCCTGTCGTTCAGGGAGGCAGCGGTTCGAAGCAGGGTGGCCCGAGGAACCCTCTGGAGGCCCCCACAAGGCGCCCATGAGGTCCCAGGACGCTAACTTCAGTGAGCTCCCTCAGAAGCTCTCCAAGGTAAGAGGCTCTCCAAGGAAGAACCCCCGCAAAAAGAGCTGAGGAGGATGGATAAGCACTCGCAGGGTAGGGCGAGAATCAGGAAGAGGAGGACGAAGCATCTGGGAAGGATATGAACTAACATTATTACCGCGACGATGGCAGAACACAATACGGTGTTATCGCTCATGTTTATGCTTTACGTTCATGCGCTCCCCGCCTGCAAGCCCAACTTGAAACCAAGTTGCATGGTACGAAGCGTTACAGTGGTCTTGCATGACCATGCATATATCCATATGTCTACAGACACACTAGCGTTTGTATGTACGTATGGCTGTATGTATGTTTGCAGTTGTGTATGCATGAATTCGTGTATATGTATATGCATGTGTGCATGTATATATGTGTGTAGATCTGGCGGTCGGCCGGTAGGTATGCGTGCATGTATGTACGTATGAATGATTGCATCTATGGGTACATGCATGCATGCATGCATGCGTAGATTAATGTTTGCATGTAGGCGGTTATGCATGTATGTGTGTATACATGTATGTATGTATGTATGTATATGTATGCATGTCTGCATTTGTGCATGCATGCATGTATGTATGCATGTATGTGTGTATGTGTACATATGTACATGTATGTGTATCTGTATATGTAAATGCACCGGTATAGGTATATGTATAGTTTTAGGTATAAGCATGGGTATATGGGTGTGCATATGTACATGTATATGGTTGCATGCATGTATACACGCACGTGCTTACACACGCATGTATGCATGCATGCATGTGTATACGTGTGTGCGTATGCATGCATGTATGCATGCATGCATGCACGTATGTATAGGTGCATGCATGTACACATGTATGTGTGCGTGCGTGCATGTATGTGTGCATGTATGCATGTATGTATGTATGTATGTATGTATGTATGTATGTATGTATGTATGTATGTATGTATGTATGTATGTATGTATGTGTGTATGCACGTACGTACGTACGTACGTACGTACGTACGTATGCATGCATGCATGCATGCATGCATGCATGCATGCATGCATGTATGTATGTATGTATGTATGTATGTGCGTATGTCTGAGTTTGTGTATGTCAATGAATGCATGTGTGCGTGTATTAGTGCCTGTCTGTGTGTCGGTCTGTCTGTCTGCCTGCATGCATGCATGTATGCGCGTATGTACGTACGTATATCTGTATGTATCTTTATCTGACTGTATGAAGCCTGTATGTATGTGTGTATATGTATGCATGTATGCATGGTAGGTTCTCGTCGGGTCGACCGGCGTTGACCCCGCCGACGGCGTTCAACTTTGAGTGCCGCCAGCGACCCAGAATCGTTCGACGTTGCTCGATCCGATGTTTCGGACACGGCCGATCGTGCAAGGTTGAACGATCCCCTCGATGTCAGGAACCAAAGCTGGGGTCGACACGACGTTCACCTTCT
Organism: Prorocentrum cordatum; assembly: GCA_963575745.1. Lineage (NCBI taxonomy): Eukaryota > Dinophyceae > Prorocentrales > Prorocentraceae > Prorocentrum > Prorocentrum cordatum. Next base: position 67,343 of record CAUYUJ010017343.1, read on the forward strand.
GTTTGTATAGATAAATGTGTATATATATACACACGATCTATCAACATCACAAATATACTGGCATCACATGTAGGATACAGACAACAGTTTGGATGGACCGTCGCCGTGCGGCTGGATCCATAGCGCACCCCCAGGATGGCCCCGGGAACGATCTTCCACCCCTAGGCCCAGCCCTGCCACGTGCTTTTCTTGCTGCTGCTCCTTTCGTTTTTGGCCCCAGGAGGCCCTCGACGGGGCCCGTGGCCGTCAAGAAACCACCCGGGATGGCGGAAGGCCGATCCAATCCGGCGGCGAGCGAGGGGGGGAAGTGAGAAGGAGAATGCCTTCTCGGAAGGCTCAGGGGTCCCCCCGGCCTTCTGCGAAGATTTTATACCCTTCCTGGAAGACACAGAAGACCTCTCAGCAGGCGCGAGGGTTTCTGAGAAGCCCCGCCGCCTTTGAGAAGGCCTTCTCCTTCTCGTTTATTTGTTTTTTGGTCATGGCTCGGGTCTCCGGCGGCCGTTCAGGACGATCCAGGCACCCCCAGAACGCCCGCGGCGAGGCGCAGTTGCTGGAACGCATCCCGAGGGCGGCAAACCGCCAAGGAGCCACAACAACGCCCGAAAACCTAGAACCTCGAAGTTCAAACCTCGAAGTTCCTCCCCCCGCGCTCGCTCGCCGCCGAAGCCGGGAGTGGTTAAGGCCTCCCCGGGGAAAGGCCGCCCGCGCAGCGGAGGGCGAAAATCGGAGCCGATGCCGCCGCCCGTCCTCTGGAGGGCCGTCGTCCCCACGGTCTGCTTCTCGAGTAGGAGACCACATTCGACTAGACGTAAGAGTGACCTTTGGCTGGAGACCGCAGCTCGGGAGACCGCCGGCGCGGGGCCCCGAGGAGCACACCGCAGCGCCGAGGCATCGGCGGAGTCGGCTGGCCTTGGACCTCGGTGACAGCTCATGTAGGGGGTCACATGCGAACCCTACCCCACCCCCCCCACGATTTCTGAGGGGGAGGGTGGGGTTCACTTCGTTCGGGAGCTCTCGCGCGAAGTGACCCCCCCCCCCCCAGAAATCGTGGGGTGTTGGGGTCGGGTTTGCATGTGGCCCCCTATCGAGGTTGTGGTTGAGGCGGGCCTGTCCCTCTACAGGAGGAATTCTCCAAAATAGTCAAAAAATAGTCTGGGGACTTTTTTGGGAGTATTGTTTGACCATTTTGGATTATGGGGATACGCCCGACTTAAGGTTATGGTTGAGGCGGGCCTGTCCCTCTACAGGAGGAATATTCCCAAAGTAGTTAAAAAAGATACTCTGGGGACTACTTTTTGAGTATTTTTTCGTCGGAAATCCCCCTGTAGGGGGACACGCCCGACTTAACGTTATGGTTGAGGCGGGCATGTGCCTCCAGGCCTCCGAGATGGGTTCCGAGTAGATGGGGTCGGAGAATCTCGCCGCATCGCCGATGCATCGTCGATGCGGCTCGATGTGGAGCCCGATTTGCTTCACGTCGACGTCGCCGATGCATCGCCCACGTCGACGATGCATCGCCGATGCATCGCCGATGCATCGCCGATGTATCGGCATTGCGGCGCGATCCTCCGACCCCATCTACTCCGACCCGATCTAGGAAGCTTTTAGCCCCTCTACAGGAGGAATGTTCAGAACTAGTTCAAGACTAGTCTGGGGACGACTTTTGGACTCCTGCCGAGGAATTGCGTATTCTTTCATATCTTCCACAATCCGCCGCCTGTGGGAGGACATGCCCGACCTAAGGTTATGGCCAGGAAACACCTCAGGATCAAGGGGTAACGCCAGGGGGAATCGGCTCCGGGGGGACGCATCGACCTCCAGATTGACCACTCGTCGCCGACAGGACATCCGCTAGCTCGCCCGCCAAGGGAGGTGCGGATTCGCTATCGCGGGGGCCATCACCGATCCATCGGCGGTGCATCGCCGACTCCAGGGCGAGGTCCCATCATGTGGCTACAGTCAAAAACCGTACTACGGACGCGCAACGTTGCTCAGGGGTACCCTCTTCCTTGCTCTTGCGTCCTCGGGGTTTTCGTCGTCCGCCGCCCCAACAATCCCTACTTCGGCTTCCAAGGGTCTTGCGTCCTTACCGCGCGTCCTTATTAGGGTTTTTGACTGTAGGGCGCACCCCAGGAAATTTGGTACTGGAACAGCCGTGCCGGTGCCCTTTGGCCCCCTCGCGGCCCGCCGCGCTTGCCAGCCGCCGCGGAAGCGGCGCGCCACCGCGAGCAGTGGCTCGACGAGGGGGCGCCGAGGGGTTCCGGGCTGCCCTGAGTTCAGAGGTCGATCGCGGGGTGTTGCCAGAAGTGCCCCTGGCCCAAGGTGCCCGCCCTCCGGATTCCCTGGGCGGCCCAGGCGGCCTCGAGAGCACCCCTCGCGAGGCCCTGAGGGCACCAAAGAAACACAAATCAATGTTCCTCGTAAGAGGAAGAGGAGGAGGAGGAGGAGGAGGAGGAGGAGGAGGAGGAGGAGGAGGAGGAGGAGGAGGAGGAGGGGACCGGTGGCGGACCAGGGGAACCAAACATGGAGCGAAAAGCTGGGGGCACCTTGGGCCAGGGGCACTTCTCTAGCAACACCCATATGATATGATCCCCGCCCTGCGAAGTCGATTCATTAGCGAGGAGGCCTGTTTCAGAGAATGAGGAGGAGGAGGAGGAGGAGGAGGAGGAGGAGGAGGAGGAGGAAAACGAGGAGGAGGAGGAGGAGGACCAGTTTGCTGCTTCTAAGGAAAAGGGCTGCTGGTGTGTTTTGTGGCGGGCCTGCGCCCGCTGCATCTGGCCCAAGGTCGTTTTCACCAGAGGATGTTTTGCGGATGGGGGTCCTGTTCGCCGCCCGGCATAGAGTTAAGTCGGGCCTGTCCCTCTACAGAAGGAGTATGACAACATAGTCAAAGACTCGCAGGGAGACGATTTACCTTCCATCTGTGATCACGTTTGATACTTCATCGTTCATCTTGTCACCTTGTCCTGCAAAATCCGACTGTAGGGAGACAGGCCCGACCAATTTTTAAGTCGGGCCTGTCCCCCGACAGGGTTTTTTCGACGAAGAATAAAAAATACACCGTCAATAGCAAAACAATAATCCAAAAATAGTAGTTGTTTTGTTGTATTTGTCTGTCTTTTACAACAATCTGTTCGTCGAAAATTCCCCTGTAGGGGGACACGCCCGACCGAAACAAACATCGAGCTGGCGTCCGAAGAGAACCCGTCCGCGTATAAGAGCGTGTGCGGTCGGAGGTCCGCCCGGACTCCTCGCGCGTCGGCGCCGGCGCCCCCGGGCGGCGCGTCTGGCGCCGCCCCCGCTGCGCCCCGCAGCGGCCCGCGGAATCTACGCCGACCTCGGGCAGGTTATGCCTTTGTCGCTGAGCATCGCTCGGACGTGTGCATTTTCCTTGCGGCGAGGACTATGGAGGAGCATCTTGATCATCTGGCGGAAAACCTCGCACGAAACCAAAACAAACACAGGGAATGGACGTCCGAGCGATGGCCAGTTGTCGCTGAGCATGATCCAGGACGTGCACGGGGTCCGATGATCGCGCCGCGTCGCCGATGTATCGGCGCTGCGGCTCGGCGTCGAGCCCGAGTTTCTCTGCGCCGACCGCGGCGGTGCCATCGCCGACGCCGCCGATGCATCGTCGATGCGGTGGCGATGCGGTGCGAGCCTCCGACCCCGTCCTCCCGAATTCCACTGGGGAGGCATCCGGGGAGAGGGCCATGAGGCTGGGGGTTCGTGGAGGGGGGGCAGCTCTAGGTGTGGTTGGGAAACGATTCCAGCTGCAGGCGGCTCACATGTCCTTCTTCCAGGGGCCGCCCACATCAGCTTTCTTCCGAACCGCCCTCGTGGTCTGCTCCCCCTTTACGCTCCCCGATGCGGAAACGAGAGGGGTTCAAGGTGGAGCGTGCACTGTTTCAGGCCTCGTCGCCCCGCCGCCCGCGGGGAGGTTTCAGGTCCTCGTGGGTGGCTTCTTTTTTGGAAAGCCTCTCGGGTTGGGTGGGTTCTTTCCCCTCCTTGGGATAGGCCTTCTGGGGTGAAATCCTCGAGCCTCTCTTCGGGAGGTGTTTTCCCCGTTCCTTGCCATCATGGAGATGCCCATAGCTCCAGCGTCTTGCACATGGTCAGGCCGTAGTTTTTCGTAGTTTTCTGCAACTGGGCGTGTTCGGGGCCCCAGGGCCGTCAATACACCGACTCGGGACAAGACTCCGGCCCCGAGGAAAGGGTAAAGGATCTCTGGGGACCTCGTATGGAGAACACATCGGACCTCTGCTCGCTTCCACTCGTTTCCGTTCGCTTCCCTGGCACCTCGAAGTCTTTCGGAGACCGCCGCACCCAGAGGCCCGATGCTCTGATCTCTCTCAGCATGGCGCCCCACGGGGGCTCGGCCCCGTCCCCAGAGGGCGAGCTTTGCATCCCGAGCCGCGGTTTTTGACGGCCCCCCACGGCCGGGCGACCGCCCCCCGGAGGCGGCAGAGGACGCGCACAACTCCCACCAAGATCGCTCCACTCGTGGGAAGCCCGGGCACCGCGGCGGCGGCGACGAGGGTGAGAGGAGGAGCAGGTACCCATACCTCTACCCTCTCCTCGCTTTCCCCTTCTTGGGGGCCTCCTGGGAGGCCCTCGTCGCCGCCGCTGGACTCGCCTCGACACTCTGGTCAGGGCGCACCCCACAGGAGAGGTCCGGGGAGAAAAGCCGCATCGGTACCTCTTTGGCTTCCCCGAGAGGGGCGCGCGCGCGCCCGGCTCCGCGAAGCGCCGCCCGGACTGCCAGGGCGCCCCGCGCTGCGCGGCGGAGCAGCTCCCCGCGTGCTGCTCCAGCGAGAGGTGCAGGCGGGCCGGGGGCCCGCCGAGGCGGCCGCCGCCGCCGCCTCCCCTGAGAGGCCCTTCGGCCTCGCCCCCCGTGGCCGCCGTGCGCCCCGCCTCCGCCGCCCTGGCCCGGGCCCCCTCGCCCCTGCCCCCGCCCCCCCCCCCCCCTCTTCTCCCCCCCCCCACCCCCCACTGCGCCCGCCGCGTCGCCCCCGTGGCCCTCCCCTGCGGCCCTGCCCCGCACCCTCCCCCGCGCCGCCCCCCCGCCCCTCGCCACGCCTGCCCTCCTCTCCCAGAGGCGGCTTGTGTCTGGGGGACTCCAGGTCGGCACGCCGCTTTCTTGGCCCCGCGCCCCTGGATCCCTGCCGCAGCACGAGACTTTGCCGCGGTCCGGCGCGCCCCTCCGGCGCGCCCGCGGGGCCGCCCAGGAAAGAGCCTCTGAGCGATCGAGGGCGAGTCCCCCGGCTGGCCGCAGGAAGAGGGGGTTGAGGGGGAGGGGGAGCAGGGGGAGAACGAGAAGGAATCGGGTTAGGAGGGCGGGGAGGAGGGGTGCGATGAGATGAGTGCGGAGGAGGAGGAGGAGGAGGAGGAGGAGGAGGAGGAGGAGGAGGAGGAGGAGGAGGAGGAGGAGGAGGAGGAGGAGGGCGGCGTCGTCGTCATCGTTAACGACGACGTCGTCGTCGCCGTCGTCGTCGTCGTCGTCGTCGCTGTTGTCGTCCCCGTCGTCGTACTACTTAACTCCGCGCCCTCCGTTCTCCGCCATCCTTTGTCATCCCCTCCCCTCGCGTCCCCTGCCTCCCTCCCTCCCTTTCTGCCTCCGTGTCTCCCTCCCTCTCCCTTGCCTATTCTCCGCCGCCCTCCGCTCCCTGCCTTTCCTCTTTCCCTTCCTTCCTCTTCCTTCTTCCTCTGCCTCCTCCTCGTCTTCGTCCCCCGCTGTGCCTCGCCTCCTTCTCCTCCACACCCCGTCCCCTCCTTCTCCTGCCTGTCCCTCCCTCCCTCCCTCCCTGCTCCTCGTCCCTCTCGCCTACCTCGTTCTCGTCCCACCCAGCATTCCCTCTTCCTTCTCCCTCCTCCTCCTCCTCCTCCTCCTCCTCCTCCTCCCTTTTTCTTCTCTCCTCCTCCTCCTCCCTCCTCCCCCTCCCCTCCTCTCCTCCTCCTCCTCCTCCTCCCTCCTCCTCCTCACTCCTCCTCCTCCTCCTCCTCCCCTCCCCCTCCTCCTCCTCCCCTCCTCCTCCGCCTCCCTCCTCCTCCTCCGCCTTCTCCCCTCCTCCTCCGCCTCCCCCTCCCCCCCCCTTCTATCCTCCGTCTCCCTGCTTCTCCTCTCCACGACCTCTTCCCCCCCCCGTGTCAGCCCCCCCCCCCCCCCCCCGCCTCCGCCCCTTCCTCTCCTCGATAGCGCAGGGCTGGAAGGGGAGGTCCCAAGCGCTAGCGGCAGCCCAGGAGCCCCGCGAGCTGCAAGCGCCCGCTCCCGCCGCCGCTCTCCGCTCCGTGGGCGCCCCGCGCTTTGGACTCTCCGTCGTGCAGCCTGCGGGTCTTTTTGTTTTTTGTTTTGCTTGTGGAGGCCTTCGACACGGCGGGCTGCCCGCGAGCGAAGATGGAAGACGAAGTTATTTGTTTGTTGTTTGTTTTGTTGGTGTGTATATATATGGTTTTGCATGTGCTTGGTCTTGTTTGGCCAGGAGGCGGGAAGAGGGGTTACGTTGATGGACGAGGTTGAGGTTCAGGAGGAGGAGGAGGAAGAGGAAGAGGAATACATAGACAAGTGCGGGTTGGATGGTGGGAAGGAGGATTCAGGGAGGACGATCGAAGAGGAGGATGGTTAGGAGGAGGATGAGGGGGTATGAGAAGCGGGAGGCGAAGTTGGGGATGGGATGGAAGAAGAAGAAGAGATAAGGAGTATGAGGAGGAGGAGGAGAAGGAGGAGGAGGATAGTTAGACTGGACGGCTTGCCCGATTTTCTCAACGGCTTTTTGAAAACGGTTTCATCTTTCTCATAGTGTGCTAGGGGTTCCGGGAGGTTCTAGGAAGAGGGAGTGCGAGGAGGGCAGCGGGTGGTGGTTCTGGTGATGGTGATGGTGATGATGATGATGATGATGATGATGATGATGATGATGATGATGATGTTGATGCTGATGCTGATGCTGATGCTGATGATGATGATGATGATGATGATACTGCTGCTGATGATGATGATGCTGATGATGATAGATGATGCTGGCGATGATGATGATGATGATGATGATGATGATGATGATGATGATGATGATGATGATGATGATGATGATGATGATGATGATGATGATGATGGTGATGATGATGATGCTGATGCTGATGCTGATGCTGCTGATGATGATGATGATGATGATGCTGATGATGATGATGATGATGCTGATGATGATGATGATGATGATGGCGATGTTGGTGATGATGATGAAGTTGCTACTGCAGGTCCTGTTGCTTGTAGTGATGATGCCGATGCAGATGACGAGGACGATGACTACGGCGACGATGCTGATGATGCGTATGCTATGCGCATGTTGATGATGAGGTGGATGAGGAGGACCAGGCTGAATATGATGAGGATGATGACCACGACGATCTGATGCTTCAATGATGCTTCTGCTGATGCGGGTGATGCCTACGACACAGATGATGATGCGTAGGACTGTGCTGATGATGCTAATGAGTAGGAGGAGAAGGCGGAGGAGGAGGAGGAACAGGAGGAGGAGAAGTAGGAGGAGGTTGAGGAGGAGGAGGAGAAACAGGAAGAGGACGGGTAAACGCAAGACGTCATCCTGTTCCAAAGTCCCTTCCTCACGCAATGCTCGGTGTGCGCGGTTGGTTCGCGACTGCGGGCACGCGGAACCAGCGGGGCCTGTTTTTGTTCGGCGCGAGTGTAGTCGGCGGCCCAGGCTCGACCTCGCGAGTCACGAGGCCAACACGGTGGTGCATGAGAGAAGAATACATGAATCCTGTTCCAAGGCCCCTCCTCATGCGCAGGGCCCCACAAGCCTTCCTCTCTACCTCAAGTGGAGGAGGAGGCGGAGGAGGAGGAGAAGGAAGAGGAGGAGGAGGACGGGTGAACGCAAGACGTCTCATCGATGCTGCAGTCACGCCATCCTGTTCCAAAGTCCCCTCCTCACGCAATGCTCGGTGTGCGCGGTTGGCTCGCGATTGCGTGCACGCGGAAAAAGCGGGGGCCTGTTTTTGTTCGGCGCGAGTGCAGTCGGCGGCCCGGGCTCGACCTTGCGAGTCACGAGGGCAAAACGGTGGTGCACGAGAGAGAAACAGATGAATCCTGTTCCAGGTTCCCTCCTCATGCGCAAGTCCCCACAAGCCTTTAGGGGGCGGAGGAGGAGGAGGAGGCGGAGGCGGAGGAGGAGAAGGAGGAGGAGGCGGAGGAGGCGGAGGAGGAGGAGGAGGAGGAGGAGGAGGAAAAGGGAAGAGGAGGAGGATGGGTGAACGCAAGACGTCTCGTCGATGCTGCAGCACGCCATCCTGTTCCAAAGCCCCCCCTTCCTCCCTACCTCGAGGGAGGCGCCCCCTTCTGGCATACGTCAGCACACCCAGCGGGCCTGCCATGCGGGCGAGGAGCCCCCTTTTTGAGCAGGCAGCGAGCTGCCTCGCATCCGTCCGACCCCTCCGGCCAGCGTGCACGCGTGCAGTCAGTGCGCTGACGAAGGAGCCCTCTTCGTTGGGGAGGGGCTCCGTGCTCCTTGATGGTTTCACAGGTGGCCTCGGGTCTCCGCGGGTGTTCGATGGGAGGCCGAAGTTCGGCTCGTGGAAGAAAGGGGGCCTCGCTCCTCATGTGAGGTTTCCTGGGTCAACGCCGCAGCTGTATGATCGTACAGGACAGCGAGGTGTCCAGCGAGGTCCCCGCTTGGAGCAGGGACTGCCGCCCTCCTCTGTGCAGCTCCTGCGCACTTCTGTTCACCTCTGTGGCCATGCTCGGCGACGAGCGAGGGGGAAAGCGAGGAGGAGGAGGAGGCCCTCTCAGAGGGCGGCTGGGCTTCTCAGAAGCCCCTCCGGCCTTCTGGAAGGTTTTCTGTGTCTTCATGGGAAGGCTTAGAACATACCTCTTAAGGCCGGGGCACTCCGTCGCAGGCCTGGAGGTTGACACCAACACCAATCTATGCGGTGTGCCTCCACCGAGGGAAGAGGATCCCGATCTCGGTGATGGTGGTAAGATTCTGACTTCCAAGGTGACCGAAATATCTGTGAGTGCTTCGCCCCCTGCCGCCGGCGGCCTCTCTCGGATAATGGTCAATGCAAGAGCGAAATCATGAGGCCTTGGCGCCGCCGTGAAGCAGCGTCGGGACTTCACGCGAAGACGATGAGTAATCGGCAAGACAAATTGAGATTCTGATGATATTGTTGAATTCGGTGTTCTATTTCGAGGGTTTATGGCTTCGGATACGCGAATAGCACATAATTTACAAGGGTTTATGGCTTCGGGGTCGAATCTCTAGAGTAAATTACGCAGGTTTATGGCTTCGGAGACGCGGATATTGCGTAATTGACGAGGGTTTACAGCTTCGGACATGCGATTATTGTGTAAGTTTCGACGGTGTATGACTTCGGGGTCGCAAAGATTGTGTCAGTTACGCAGGTTTATTGTTTCGGAGAAAGCGAATCTGGTGTAATTTACGAGGGTGTTTGGCTTCGAGGACGCGAATATCGTGTGACATACAAGCGTTTGTGGCCTCGGGGACGCGAGTATTGGGCAATCTGCAAGGGTTCATGGCTTCGGGGACACGAATATGGAGTATTCTGCGGGGGGTTCTGGCCTCGGAGACGCGAATACTGTGTAATGCACGAGGCTGTCTGGCCTCGGGGACGCGACTCTTGTGTGTAATCTGCGAGCGAGCCTTCTGAGAAGGCCCCGCCCCCTGTGAGTCCCGAGCGGGCCCCTTGGCACCTCCGCGGAGGCCCGTGGCCAGGCGCACTGGGCGCGCCGCGGGTCGCGTGGTTCCGCCACGGCCGACGTGCCCGCCTGTGATGCTTCCCTTTTTTTGCTCAGGGCACTGGGCCACCTTTCGGACCGGGCGAAAGGGGGGGATTGGGAAAGGGGGGGTTGCGAAATTTGCTGCATGCAGCTGGTTTCGGCCTCACCGAGGGGCCCATTCCTCGATACATAGCCGCCTCCGGCGCCGGGAGGCGCCCGGGAAATCAGCTACGCAAGCTGATTCTCAACCCCCCCCCCTTTGCTATCCCCCCTTTTCGCCCGACCCGAATCTCGAGCCGGGCTCGAATCTCCAAACGAACACGTAGATTTGTGCTGAAGTGGCGGATGACGGCGAGAGGACCAGGACGAAGCAGACGAGGACGCTGATCAGGATGCTGCTGCTGCTGCTGCTGATGATGCTGGCCACTACTGCAGCGGTGATGATGGGTAGACAGATGACGAATCTAATGATGCTGATGAGTAGTAAGAGGAGGAGGAGGAGGAGGAGGAGGAGGAGGAGGAGGAGGAATTTGGATGGAGGAGGGGCCATCTCATCTCCTGCTTTCTCCACTGATGCGTTGCATGATCTGGCTGCTCCTGCCGCCATCTGACCGTGCCAGCTGTATTTCATGCCGGTTTCTCGCATTTCAGTTCTTCTGGGGTTCGTTTGGCTTCACAACGTGATGTGCGCATGTGGGTACGTGCATGCAGCTTCGGCGCTGCAATGCGCACATACATGTAATTCTGCGCGTTCGTTTGCGTGAGCACCTGCTGGCCAGGAGATGCATCTTGACTGCAAGCCTTTCGCGGACGACGCCTGCGATTTCGACCTTGCAACAACGGAGGCTGTTCATCTCATCTTCTTAGCTCTTGTTCCATGCCGTGTTTCTGTAATCTCTGTTGCGGGGATTGGTTTGCGAGAGGGCGATGAGGATGGCGATGATGATGGTCAGGCGAAGGGTGATGATGATGAGAAGGAGGAGGAGGAGGAGAAGGATGCGGTGGATGAGGAGGAGGAACAGGATGAGGAGGATGACCAGTGTAAGCTCGAGACGCAACAACCGTGTTGCAATAAACCCTCCCTCCATGTTCCTCCTGCATAGGTCCCTGCAGTGTTTCTTTACTGCTGGAAGTGTCTCGTTGGAAGACATCCGCCTGCGAATCCTCAGCCGCGCCGGGACACTACTCCTTGGACTTCAACGCCACGAATCAACTTTACTGGTGCATCCAAACGACCCTGCATCGCGTCAGACCACCATTCCTCGGACTCCCACACCGGGAGTCAACGTGACTGTGGGACCCTAACAGTCCGACATCGTGCCAGAACACCATATGTGGGGCGTCAGCCATGCCAATTCTTGTAGTCTTTTCAGAAGAATGTGCGCGGATCCAGGGCAAGAGCCACGTTTTGAACAAGAGCCATCTTCTGTTCGTAGAGCTCTTGCAAGCTTTTAAGACGATCATGCGCGCCGCTGGAGCGATAGCCACGTTTTGAGAACCACCCGCCCTCCATCCGCGAAGCCCATGCACACTTTTCAGACGAATGTGCGCGGCGTTGGGGCGAGCGTCATATTTTGAACACGCCCAACCCTCCATCCGTTCAACCCTTGCAAACTTTGAAGACGAAGGGTCGCGGAGCTAAGGCGATAGCCACGTTTTGACGACAACTCGCTCTCCGTCTGTGAAGCTCTTGCAAGCTTTTGCTGCGAATTTGCGCGGCGCTAGCGCGAAAACCACATTTTGAAAAGAACCCGCCCTCCACCCGGGAGGCTCTTGTATTTTTTCGGGCCACTTGCGCGGCTCTAAGGAGAGCGTACATTTTGAGAAGGATTCGCTCTCCATCCGCGAAACCCTTGCACACTTGAGAGGGACGTTGGCGGGGCTCAAAGCCAAAACCATTCGCCCTCCACGCGTGAAATCCATGCAAACTTTAAGACGAATGTGCGTGGCGCAGAGGCGAGAGCTTCATTTGAGAACACCCCCCCCGTCCGTGAAACTCTTGCAAACTTTGAAGACGAGTTTGCGCTGCGCTAAGGCGAGAGCCGTATTCTGAAAACGAGCCGTCCTCCATCCGTGAAGCTGTATTCTTTTGCAGGATCATTAGTTGTGAGGAAGTCTCAAGCAAAACGCCGGCCCGCCCTATCGTCACGTCTCGGGATGCCACAGGGTGTGAGTATTTATAAGGAAAGGGGATGGAGGAGGGGGAGGATGAGGAGACGGCTAGGGTGAAGAGGAGGAGGAGGGGGAGGAGGAGGCGGAAAAGACAATGAAGACGATATACTATATTGGCAGCTTGTCGGGGACATCCTGTGAGATTACGTGAAAGCCTTTGGGGTATTTTTGGGGCTCCTGAGGAGCATTCAGGGGTCGCTGGGGGGCATTACTTTGGGAAGTTAAGGGTGCTTAAGGCCAGTGAGACTCAGGCCGCTGCCTTGGGTCCGTCAGCGCTCGGCCCCGTAAATTGCAGGATGGCCCGGGTGAAACAGAGAATGTCGGTCTTGGGGATGCCATTTGGTGCTCTGGCCAAGCTTCTGTTTCACATACTGGTGCCGGCTGCGCTGTAGTGCCAAGCGCACCAGTTGAAATCATGTCCCATTTCCCTATGTTTGGCGTCACCTCACCTCGATGCCGATCTTAAGGATTCCCTCAGTTTCTGAGGGCCTATCCCTAATATTGTCATCGCTTGTGGCTTGCCCATCTCAGGAATAGGGATCAGTTCGAGGCTGGTTAAAAGTCAAGACGCAGAAACAAGACCTGCTTTTGGCTCAGGAGGGCTCCGGTGTTCGTGCCGTCCCTCTCGGAGATTTGGGTCGAGGGACCTGCTCGTGGCCGAGGCTCCCTTGGCCAGGAAAGCTCCTTCTGGCGTTCCTTGCGGTCGCACGATGGCTGCGTTCGATGAGGAGGGAGGAGGGAGGAGGGAG
>CAUYUJ010017343.1:80108-107608 GCA_963575745.1 Prorocentrum cordatum
AACCAATAACCAAGAACCCGGGAACTGGAACCGGGATCCCGGGAACTTAGTCGACTACCAAAATCGGCGGGACATTTTCGCCAAATCTTTTAATATCCGCCATGACCCCTTCAGTGCGAGCACTGATGGGGGAACGAATGCGATGATGCTGTTTTTTTCTCGTCGCCCTCGCAAGCAAGCACCCCAACGTTGTGCGCCGGACTGTATGTATGCCCCGCCCCCCCCCTGCGCTCCTTTGCTCTCCCCACTGGGGCGCCTGCCGCGCCTGCCCTGGCTCGGCAAGGGCTGAGGCCTCACCACCGCCCCACCACCGCCCGGCGCTCCGGCGATGCGGCCCCAAGGCCTCCCGGCACGGCGGAGCTTCCGGGGCGGGCCCCCCCGCCATCCCAGTTCACCGAGCGCGCGGTCGTCCGAACAAAAACACACGTCTGCTTCGACGTGATTTGCTCGTAGCCCGCGGCGGATCCAGGCCATGTGCGAGTGGTTCCTTTGCGAGTAGTGGAACGCGCTCGTCTGCCAGTGGACCCACGCACCACGACTGGTCCAACGATCAGTGGCCCCCCTCCTTCCCAGAACGCCGACTCTGTGATTGCCTCGCAACGTCGGTCCCCCGCCGTCTGGACCCCCCTCCCCGGGACGGGGCCTCCCGAGTCGGTCTTTGACGTCTTGACAGGGGTCTGGCGAGGGCCACAATCCTCGCGTCGTGATTCTCTCGTAACGTTGAGTCGGGCCTGTCCCTCTACAGGGGGAATATTTAAGAATAGTCAAATATTAATGAGATGACCACTTTTTTCAGAAAACCATTTTGGTCTTTTGGGGGGCATTTTTTGGGGGGCGTTCTTTATTTTTCGTCCCAACTCCGCCTGTACGGGGACATGCCCAATCAAATCGTAATGAGAGGAAGTGGTTCCTTTTTTGTTTTAAAAAGACATAAAAAAGAAACAAGGAAAATAAACAATAAGTGTCGGGCGACGAGCCGTGTGAGAGAGTGCCCGCCCGCGCCCCCCCCCCCCCCCGGAGAACCTGAGCTCGTCGGTCGAGCCGCGCAGGGCCCGAAGGCGTGTCGGCCACGCGCACCGAGGGGGGGCGGGGAGGGGGGGGGGAGGGCCTCTCTTTTAGGAGCACCCCCTGCTTCTGAGAAGCCCTCCCCCCGCTCCCTCCCCCCCCCCTCGTGCGCGCCGCGAACTGTGCGCAGTAGCCCGGGGGCGGCGGCCACGGGCGGCTGCGGGGCGACGACGGGGCGGCGACGGCGGCAGCAGGACGGCGGACCCGACCAGCGAGCCCAGACGTCGGGCGGCGACGAGGCGGCGACGGGGCGGCGGCGGCAGCAGCAGGGCCGCGGACCCGACAAGCGAACCCAGTTCCTCAGAAGACAAGTATGAGCCCCCAAGTGCAAGCATCGTGTGGGGATCGTGTGGGGTCTCATCCGATCGTGGGGGGTCTCATCCTCCTCCTCCTCCTCCTCCTTTTTCTCTTCCTCCTCCTCCTCCTCCGTCCCATCCTTCTCCTCCTCCTCTCCTCCTCCTTCTCCTTCCTCCTCCTCCTCCTCCGCCCCCCGTCCTATCCTCTCCTCCTCCTCCGCCTCCTCCTCCTCCCATCCCATCCTGCTTCTCCTCTCCTTCTCCTCCTCCTCCTTCCTTCCCTCCTCCTTCTCTCCTCCGCCCTCCTCCCTCCTCCCTCCCACCCTCTCCCCCTCCTCCTCCGCCTCCTCCTCTCCTCCTCCTCCTCCTTCTCCTCCTCCTCCCTGGCAGGCCCCCCTCAGAGCGCTCAGGAGCGCCACCCGATGAGCCCCGCCCCCCCGCGCCCGCGGGGCCGCCCGCGCACGCCTGCCCGCCCGCGCCGCGAACGCCGCCGCCGCCGCCGCCGCCGCCGCCCGCGCGGGGGGGCCCGGCGGCCGCCGCGGCGGCGCTGGTTGCCGGGCGATTTGCAATTTGGCACGCCCGACATTCTCGGGCCGAGCGAAAGGGGGGGGATGATTCGGGGAAGGGGGGTTGCGAACTCTGGTGCGTGCAGCCGGTTTCGGGCCCGCCGCCAGGCCCATCCCTCGATGCATGGGCGCCTCCCGGCGCCAGGAGGCGCTGGGAAAATCAGCTACGTCAGCTGATTCTCCACCCTATCCTTTGCTATCCCCCTTTCGTTTCCCCCGACATTCGGGGGCGGCCAAGAGGGGGGTGATGACTAGGGGGTGGGTTACAGGGGAGACCCATGCCAAGAAGCCCCCTGGTTGCCTCCAGGGGGCCCTGGGTCGCTTGAGTTTCGATGCTTTTGCTATGGGAAGCGTGGCATTCACACACCAAAAATCAATGCACGTCCTGGGGTCTCATGGTTGGGTTTCTTGTGGAAGGTTTCTTGTGGACTGGCCTGCGCTGTAGTGGGGGTGTGTAGATATCTGGCGGGGGCCACGATATCTCCCTGGATTTCATGGCGCCCCTTCGTTTCTCTATGCTTCCCCATTCCCACCCGTGGGTCGCGCACGTTCTGCCGGCCATGACTTGCGCCCCTCCCCTCTTGAGACGCCCTCCCCCCCCCCCCCTTGGACGCCCCCGCCCCGAGAAATGGGTGCGGAAAGAGTGGTGGGCTCGACGACCGATAGCAGTTCTTGTTCATTTTGGACAGAGCTCGCTGTCGGCGTTCCCGCGAATGGTGTCCATGCGAGACGGCTGCCTGCCCAGCAGCGGCCGCTGACGGTTTTGAGCCGCATTTGGTGAGTATCGTGCCCACGCTTTCCGTGCCCACTTCGGCCGTCCAAAGTGGACAGTCAGCGCGGGGGTGAAGAGAAGTGCACCTCTCAGGCGCCTTCTGGGACCCACTCAAGGGCACCTTTACCGCAGCCTTCGACACCTCCCCGGTGGAGAAAATTCATCTCTGAGGCCCCTGGCGAGGGCCCCATCTAGGGCACTTTTTCCTGCAGACCTCGACGTCCTCTCCCCCCCGGGGTGCAGAAAAGTGCACGCCTCCCCGTTTCTCTACGGCCCCCTCTCGGGCACCTTGTCCTGCAGCCGTCGACACCTCCCAGGGTGTGAGGAACAGTGCACTTCTGGCGTTCCTGGGCCCCTCTTCTAGGGCCCCCTCTAGTTAGGGCACCTTCTCTTGCAATGCCTGTTGCCCTTCCTATTCCTCTAGCGCTTGACACGCCCCCGGTGAGTGAAGAAAAGTGCACCTCTCGCCCTCCCCTCTGGGGCCCCTCCAGCGCACCTTTTCCTGCAACCCTCGGCACTTCTGCGAGAGGGTGACGAAAAGTGCACCTCTGGGGCCACCTCCATTGGGCTCCCTCTTCTAGGGCACCTTTTTCTGCAGCTCTCGACACCTCCCAGGGGTGAAGGACAGAGCACCCGTGGGCCCCCCCTTCTAGGGCCCCCTCCCTTGTAGCCCTCGACACCCCCGACACCCCCTCGACAGGGCGCCTTCTCTTGCAGCCCTCGACACCTCATTGGGGGTGGAGAACATTGCATCTCTGCCCCCCCTCCCCCTCCCCCCCAGGGCACCCTTCTGGGGCGCAGATTCTTGCTTACCTCGACATCTCCCAGGGAGCAACAAAAAACGCAGCCCTGGAATCCCTCTCAAGGGCCCCCTCTCGGGCACCTGTTCCTGCAGCCCTTGACACCGCCCCGGTGGCGAAACAAGTTCATCCTTGGAATTTCCTCTCTGGGGCCCCCTCTCGGGCACCTTTTCCTGCAGACCTTGGCACCTCCCCAGATGTGAAAACGTGCACCTCTGGGCCCACCTCCACTGGCCCCCCTCCAGGGCACCCTTTCCTGCAGCCCTCGGCTCGTTGGTGAAGAAAGTGCCCCCCCCCCCCCCCTCCCCCCTCCCCCCTCTCCCCCTCAAGGCTCAAGGTCTCCCTGCAGGGCATCTGTTTCTGCAGCCCTCGGCACCGCCCTGGGGGTGGAGAACGGTGCACCCGTGGGGCCCCCCTCTAGGGCTCCCTCTAGTGCAACACCCCCTTTGGGGTAAAGACAGTACGCCCCTGGGCCCTCCTCGACGGCACCCCCCTGGGGCACCTTTTCCTGCTGCCCTTGACACCTCCCTGGGGGTGAAGAATCACACCTTTGCGCTCCCCCTCTGGTCTGGGCCCCCTCTATGGCCCCCTCGGAGGGCGCGGACGCCTACCGCCCTGGAGGTTGCGACAAGTGCATCTCTGGGGCCCCCCTCTATAAAAGGCCCCGCTCGGGGCACCTCCTCCTTGCAGCCCTCGACGCCTCGCTGGGGGCGAGGGAAGGTGCACCTCTGTCCCCCCCCCTCTGCTCAGGGTCCCCCTCTGGGACTCCTTTCTGGGACACCGCTTCCTGCGGCCCTCGATCCCCTCCCACCTCCTCCTCCTCCTCCTCCTCCTCCTCCTCCTCCTCCTCCTCGTCCTCGTCCTCGTCCTCCTCGTCCTCGTCCTCTTCCTCCCCCTCCTCCTGCTCCTCCTCCTCCTTCTCCTCCTCCTCCTCCTCCTCCTCCTCCTCGTCCTCCTCCTTCTCCTCCTCCTCCTTCGCCTCCTTCTCCTCCTCCTCCCCCTTGCTTCTCGCCGTGCTGCGCCGCGCCCGAGGCGGGGGCGGTGGCGGCGCTGGGCGGGCGCTGCGCGCGGCTGGCAGGCGGGGCCGCCCGCGCTGCGCGCGGCTGCGCGCGCGGCGTCGGTCCGCGGGGCTGGCGGCCGCCCGCGCCAGGGGTTGCGCGCCGCGTGCGGCCACCGCTGCGGCGGCGGGAGGCGGCGGCTACGTCGTGCCGCAGCTCATCTGGAAGACCAAAGAGCCCCAAGCGTCCACGCCGGTCGTCGAGAGTGTTTTTTTTGGGGGGGGGTCCAGACTCCAGTCTACTTCAAGCGACTTCCTACCGCAGGAATCGATCTGCTTTTGCTGTGTCTTGTCATCCTCTGAGAGGGCCTGAGCCCAATCTACTTTGTCCGCCTTCGTACCTCTCCTCCTCCTCCTCCTCCTCCCCTCCTCCTCCTCCTCCTCCTCCTTCTTTCTCCCCCTAGTCCTCTTCACCTCCCCTTCCCCCCTCCCCCTCCTCCCTTCTCCCCCTCCTCCTCCTCCTTCTCCTCCTCCTGCCTCCTCCTCCTCCTCTTCTCCTCCCCTCCTCCTCTCCTCGTTCCTCCTCCTACCTCCTCCTCCTCCTCTTCCCCCTTCCCCCTCTTCCCCTTCCCCTCCTCCTCACTCCTTTTCTCCTCCTTCCCTCCTCCTCCTCCTCCTCCTTCCCCTCCCCCTCCCCCTGTCGCCCTCCCCCTCCCCCTCCCCCTCCTTCTCGTCGTCGGTCGTCCTCCTCCTCTCCATCCTCCCTCCTCATCTTTCCCTATTCTCCTTTTCCTCGCCCTCCTCCCTCCTGCTCCGTCTTTATCCCCATCCGCCCCCATCGCTGCGTCGGACACACCGTTCTGCAGCTTCTCGGCCCGATAGCTGCCCCGCTCGCCCCCCACTCCCCTCCCCGCGCGCGCGCGGCCGGGGCGCCAGGGGCCCGCGGGGCCATCGCCGTTCAGGTTTCCTCGACACCTACGCGGCGATCGTCGACTCCGGGTTCGCCACCCCGCGCTGGCCCAAGTCGGTCGGGCCGGCGCCTGTGGCCCGTACGACGAGAGCGAGCGTCGGGGCCGACCGTCCGTTCTGAGCGGTGGTCGGTCGGGCAGGCGCGCCTTTCGGCACCCTGCCTGCCGTGGCCACTGGGCCTTGCTAGCACCGTCGCTGCTCGCTCTTCGGCGGGCGGTGCGGACAGGGCCCATGCCACGTCCTGCCGTTGGCAGGTCTCTCCAGCCTGCACCAGTCTGGTGGTCTTCGGCGCTCTCCACGCCGACTTCGGCGCAAAACTCCTCTCCCTCCTCCTTCGCCTTCTCCCCCTTGGCCTTTGGGGCGGCGGAGCAGGAGGCCCATCTGAGGAGAGGAGTAGGAGGGGGGCCTCACACGCCGCAGCGCCACGCCTTGCGCCGTGGCGCAGCGCCAGCCCTCGTCTCGGGCGTTCAAAGTGCCGCCGCGCCTGGGGTCTCAGCCGCCGCTTCTACGCAAGACTTTCAGCCGCCGCGACTGAGACGCCCGACGGAGGGCACAGTGGCCAAAGGCGCTCCGACGCGCCGCCCAAGGGCTTCAGCCGCCGCGCAAGCCATGCCCGCCATTCCTGCTGCCAGCGAACCCAATGCCAGCGCGTTCAACGCCGAAGCACCAGAGGGGTGCCCTGCGAAGATAACTGCGCTCTTGGGAAGGGAAGTGGTGGACGAGGATCTCTCTTACCTCCCCCCAACTCCTTCTCCTTGCCTCTACTCCGCCACCTGGCTCACCTGTGCCGCTAGGCATGGCGACCACTTTGTGGGCCCCGCCTGCTCCACCGTGGGCGGGGGAGCGTCACTCGCGGGGCACACGGGCTTTGCCGCCGCCTCGGTTTCCTGGCCTTCGGCTGGAGGCATCGCCGCGGCCACTTCTGCCGACGATGCTGCTCGGACCGCCGGGGGCGGATGCATTCGCGCACCTCCAGGCTTGGACCCGCTGCCTCCTGGGCCTCCGGTCAGGCAGATTGGGCCGCCTCCGGGCCTTGACGTCTTGGAGGTTGGTTCCCAGAGGCTCAGTGCGGCATGCCCGCGCCGTGGCGCGGCTGCGGCTTGGAGCCCCACGGTCGTCTATCAGGTCCGACCTGGGGCCACGGCGTCAGAGGCCGCGCTTCCTCTACTGAGGACGCCGCCTCCGCCGCCACAGGGTCGCCCCTGGAGCGGTGCGTTGGCCCTGGTGGAGGCGGGGTGCTCCGTCGTCCCTCCTCGGGGTTCTTCGGCGGCCATGTCCGACTGCGGCCTTGACGGGGGTAGTCCCTCCTTTTCGAGGGCGGCGCCGCGGTGTGGCTCGAAAGGGGTTGGTATGCGCCCTGCCAGCGATGCTGATACGGCCCCGCAGGGAGGGGCTCGTACCGCCCCCCCAGCCGCCACCGCAGTCCACCAGCCTGGCACCCCGCCGCGGAGCGGCCCCAGGGCCACCTTCGGCCTTACGCGCCGACCTCCACTTGTGGGACCTGCACACGGGCTCCGACACTCAGGGTGTGGATCCGCCGCCAGGCCTCTCCGGCTCCGAAGCAGGCTCACGGGTGCCGCCTTTGGTCGACCTCCGCGCGGCCCTTGCCTCGGATGGGGTGCAGCTGTTTAGCAGCGGGAGTATGCCGTGCACTGCGGCGTCGCCACTTCTGTCCGAGCGCTTCACGGTCGCCGACGGTGACCGCGCGGCCAGCGGAACACCCCTGAGCGCGGACTGGCATCGTGTCTCCGGGGATTCGCCCTCCCAGGCCAGGCATCTGAGGCCACCGTCCGGAGTTGCCGTCCCAGAAGCGGATGTTCATGCGCCGCCGCCGCTCCACCGTAGCGCGGTTGGTCCCGCCTCACTTCGGGCGGGCGCTGCCCGTGGGCGCATGTGGTATGGTGAGCGCGCAGGGCTCCTGCCTTTCACTAACCTCGAGGGCGGTGTCGGCGCGCCAGCTGCCGGAGGGCCACCTCCCCAGTCAAGCGCCCGGGGCGCTTGCACTTGTAACGCAGCGGGCACTCAAGCAGCGGAGTCAACTCCAGGCCTCGTCGGCTCCGCCGCGGGCTCCTCGGGTGAAGGCGTCGCCGCAGCCGCAGCCATTCCAGCGCGGCCCCGACGCCTCTCGTGCGATCGGATCCAGGGCCTCGCCGCGTCGATCCCTGCTCGCGCTCGCGAGCGCCTGCTGGCCGACCCTCGTGGTCTGAGCTCTTCTCCGTCACCACTGGTAGGCATGCGCCCTTCCAGCGATGCTGTTACGGCCCCGCAGGGAGGGGTTCGTGCCGCCGGTGGGAAGTCAGGAGCGGGCTCGTCCACGGCGGCCGCGACGCCCCGGGATGCGGTCCCTGCGTTCTGCTCTGTCCGAGGGGCCGCTTTCGCCACGGGCTCCTCGGGCGAATGCGCCGCCGCAGCCGTTGCCACTCCAGCGCGGCCCCGACGCCTCTCGTGCGATCGGATCCAGGGCCTCGCCGCGTCGATCCCTGCTCGCGCTCGCGAGCGCCTGCGGGCCGACCCTCGTGGTCTGAGCCCTTCTCCGTCCCCACTGGTCGGCATGCGCCCCTCCAGCGATGCTGTTACGGCCCCGCAGGGAGGGGTTCGTGCCGCCGGTGGGACGTCAGGAGCGGGCTCGTCCGCGGCGGCCGCGACTCCCCGGGATGCGGTCCCTGCGTTCCGCTCTGTCCGAGGGGCCGCTTTCGCCGCGGGCTCCTCGGATGAAGGCGTCGCCGCAGTCACTGCCACTCCAGCGCGGCCCCGACGCCGCTCGGCCTCCACCAACAGCGCTGCCGCACTCCCCGCCTTCAGGCTCCGACGAGTTCGTCGGGTCCGCACTCGGCGTGGAGGACGGCGGGGTCGTCGGGCCGTCGATGGTAGCTGCCGTGCCGCTCACGCTCCAGCCCATGCTGGTGCAGCTGCCTCGTCTTCGGACGCCCTTTCTGGTGCTTCAGAGGCCGCTTCTGGGGCCCCTGTCCAAGGGAGCCGCCGCTCGCGCTTCAATCGGAGCGTGCGCGAGGAAGCGGCAGCAATGTTGCGCTTCGGAAGTGCACCGCCCGTTGTCGTGCCTCCTGCGGCTGGAGCCCCGCCACGGTTTTCAGCTTCAGCCGAAGCTGCGGGGGCCCCGTCGGTAGGCATGTGCTCTGCCGGCGATGCTGGTGCGGCCCCGCAGGAAGGGGCTCGTGCCGCCGACGGGGTCACCGCGGAGGGGGGTGCACGCGCCGCCCAGGCCAGCGGCTACCAAGGCGGAGCCCCCGACGAGCCTCCTCGGCTCCAAGCTGTCGGTGGCCCTGCCCTGGACCAAGAGGGCTCCGGGCAGCCCCGAGCCGGCCCCGCCGACCAAGGTGCCTCTTACCCCCAATCTGTTGGAGCCGCCCACGTCGGGCGGGTCGAACGGGGTGCTGGATGTGCTCGGCCGCCGCCGCCGGGGTGGTCTCATCCCGCGGCCGCCGCCCGCCGCTTCTGGACCGAGCGAGGTCGCGATGGTAGGGATGCGCAGGTGCAGCGCGGCTGTTTCGGCGCCGCTGGGCCCCGTGCGTGCCGCCGTGGTGATTCTCGCTCGCTCCCAGGCGCTTCCCCCGCTCCTCCTGGCCATCCTGGTCCCAGCGTGGGCGTCGGGGCGCGCCCTGCGCCCTTCGCGCCTTGCCCTTTTCCCAGCACATCCCGTACCAGCACTGGCACTGGCAGGTCTGCGCCTTTCGTGGCCGATCTGTCCGCCTTGCTGCGCCTGTTTCCAGGCGCCAGCATCGACGTCACCCACTGGGCCGCTGCTCTTGCCCAGGTCGGGATGGGGACTCGATGCTCCCTTGCCGCTTTTACCCGCACATCTTTCTGCGCGCTGGAATGGGACGACTCGTACTTGTCGGGGTCGGCTCCCCGCGATCCTTGGCCGTGCCCTCCCTCGCCGCCTCTTCCGCCGCCACCTGGTCACCTTACGGGTCGCGCGCGGGAGCGCTGGCGTGTGAGGCGCGCCGCCCGCACGTTGTCGCAGCATGCTGTCGTTGCGCTCAACTGGCTCACCTTGGGTCATCCCAGCTTCGCTCCCGCCGAAGCTCGGGTGCGGGAAACGGTCACACCCTGCCAGGAGGGAGTTCGCAGTCGCCTCGAGCGTCTGTGTCGGATCGCAGTTCGCCTTGCCCGTGGTGGCAAGAGCGACCTTGGTCGGGCTTTCGCCAAGTTCGACTCCACCGAAGTCTCGCTCCATGGCCTGGCTACCCATGTTGCAGCTCTTGAGGCTTCGTTCACCTCTTCCTCACAAGTGCCCGCCCCCATGCGGCAACTCCCCGTCAGCGCGACGCCCCTGGCAAGCTCGTTGGCGGCCGCGGCAGGCTGGGACTCCACCCAGGCTGAGCCTTTCGACCTTCGGGTCCAGGCGTCCCGCATCAAGTGGGATTACTCTCCTACGTTTGATCCCACTCCGTACTTGTCCGACGATCTGGTACGTTCCGCCTTTCATGACCCCGACGTCATGCGGCTACCAGAGGACGAGTGGCCTTCGGGCTTTTCGGGTGCTCGTGTGCACATGGACCGCGAGCAGCTGTGGGAGCTCTTGCGCAAGTGGGACTCTTGTGGCGCCCTGTATCTGACCCCCTCCGACAACCTCGCCTGGGACGAGGCTTGTGGAGCGTTCAGGGTCCCGAAGGACGAGGCTCATGACCGTCTCATCCTGAATCCGACGGTAGTAAACAGTCGTTGCAGCAGCGTGTCCTCCAGCACTCAGCGCCTCGGCCAGGGTTTCCTCCTGTGCCGCCTGGGGCTCGCGCCCGGGGAATGGCTGGTGGTTTCGTGTGACGACCTGCGCGAGTTCTACTACACGTTCAAGGTCCCGCCCGCTCGTGCACGCCGCAACGCCCTCCGCGTCAAGCTGCCCAGCTCGCGGTTCAGAGGCTTCAACGCGTGGCGGGCAGACCTTGAGGGGTTGGACGTTTCTCCCTGCCTTAATGCGCTGGCCATGGGTGACAACATGGCAGTGGAGATCGCCAACTCCGCACACGAGGGCGTGCTGCGCAGCTTCGGCGCGCTCCGGCCTTCCGAGCAGGCTGTGCATCGCCTGCCGTTCCCTCGGGGGCCGTACGTCGAGATGTTAAACATCGACGACCACACGGGCTTTCAGAAGCTCTCGTGGCGCGGGAGCGCCCCGCGCCCCGACGACCCGACACGCCGCGACAGGGAGGTCTTTGCTGCGTGCGATCGCGGCTGCCCCCAGGTGGGTCTCATTCAGCACCCCGGGAAGAGAGCCAGGGGCGAGACCCACAAAGTCGTTGTCGGCGCCGAGGTGGAGGGCAGGATCGGCATCGTGTGTGCTCCCCTGGTTCGCACTGTGGCCCTTTGCCGCTTGACTCTGATTCAGGTGTTCCTCGGTCGCTCGACCCGGGCGTTGTTGAGCTCGCTCGTGGGTTGTTGGGTGCAGGTGTTTTTGTATCGTCGTCCCATCCTGTCGATATTCACTCACATCTACACCTTCATCACGACACTTCCCGACGACGGGCTTGAGTATGAGCTCCCGTCTTCGGTTCGCGACGAATTGCAAGCCTGCACCTACCTTGCCTTCGTTGCGATGACCGACCTTCGGGCGACGCCTTGCCCTGAAGTGTTCGGCACGGATGCCTCCCTCGGCTGGGGCGGTGTTGTCCGCAGCGACATCAGTTCGCACCTGTCACAAGAATTGTGGCGGCGCTCCGAGCACGGCGGCTGGCATACTCGTCTCCACGACCGCCACTTGCTCATGGTTCTGAGCCGCGGGGAACCTTTAGGCCCCGAGCTGACCCAGATACACCGCGAGGTGGGGCTTCCCTCCCTCGAGCTCCCCATCGCACCGCGCTGGGTCAGTGAGCTGTCGGAGGCGCTGCGTTTCCGTTTGGCCTACAAGTGGGAATTCCGCACGCCCCGCCACATCAATATCCTGGAGACCACCGTGTTCAAGAGTCTGTGCAAGTACTGTTGCATCCGCAACCCTGACTCACGGATCCCTGTTCTCTTGGATTCCCAAGTGGCACTAGGCGCGGCCGCCCACGGTCGGAGCAGCAGCCCTGGCCTTTCGCACGTGTTGAGCACCTGCTTGCCCTACATTTTGGGGGGCGGGCTCTACATGGGCGGGCTCTACGTCCCGACCGACGTCCACCGAGCGGACGACCCCACGCGCAATCGCCCTGTTCGCCCCCCCTCGCGTGTCGAGCCTGCTTGGTTGCTTGACATAGACGAGGGTCGCTTTGAGCGATTCGACATGATAGCGGCCGCCGACGCCGCCTCCGCGTGCCCGACTTGTCTGTGGGGCCGGTTCGTGCTGCAAGTTCTGGCTCGCAGCCCCGCCGCGGGCGCAGGCCCGCTCGGGCACCCCGAGGATCGCCACGTGGGAGCGCCAGCCCGGGTCGACAGGGGCGACGCGACGGCCTCCGCCGAGGCCCGCGACGCATATGAAAGCGCCGCGCCGCGCAGGGGGGCTCCTGTCTCCGTCAAGGTGCCCTCGAGCGCGGCGGCGGTGAGCTTCTCCGCGTCGCGCTGCACTCGCGCCCGTGACAGCCTGCCGGCCGCCCCTCGGGTACCAAGCCCTTCGCCGTCCCCGCCGGTAGGCATGCGCCCTTCCAGCGATGCTGTTGCGGCCCCGCAGGGAGGGGTTCGTGCCGCCGGTGGAGGGCCAGGAGAGGGCGCGCCCGAGCGGAGGTCACGCGCCAAGAGCGACGCAATCGCCGCTGCTCGACCTGGCACGCCCAAGGGGGACGCTCACCCCGTCTCGCTTCTGTCGGAGGCGAACGGCTCGGCTCCAGCTTCGTTGGGGGGTCTTCTGGGTCGTCCGTCCGTCACGACTCAGACTCGCCACCGCCAAGATCGTGCCGCCAAACTTGTTGCCGCGCTCGATTTGCTCCACCTGGAGCGCGGTGCGACCACTGATCGCGTGAACGCTCAGTTTCGACGGATGGGTTGGGCCTGCCATCCCGACCGCGATAAGTCGATCGAGGCCAGCAGGAAATGGCGTGCTCTCTGTGACGCCAAAGCCTTCCTCCTCGGGCCTGGGCGCGATGTTACCGGCCCCGATGCCCCGGCCTCTGGCGGCGCTACTCGCCGTGCTTTGGGCAGAGGGCTCTTGGCGGCGGGAAGGCGTGACGACGCGAACCGCTCGCGCGGGGTCGCCACTCGGGATTCGGCTCTCGACGCCTCCCTCGGTGCTCGCCTCCGCGGCATGCCGGGGGAGCGTCGGAGCGCCCCTGGCGCGTCTCCAGACGCAGAGCCGAGCGCGGTCGCTAGCTGCAGCGACCCAGGGTCGCGGGCTGCGCCACGTTGTACGGTGCAGACCCCCGCGATGCCTACTGCCGCCATGCGACGCACGCAAGCTCGCCCGGAGGCCGACCTGGGGGCCGCCCGTACCGCGGCCGCGGTGCTCCCGCCCTTTCGAGCCAGCACCCTGCCCCCCCTGCCAGGGTGCCGCGCCGACGCCCATAGCGTCGCGCCGCGCGCCAGCTCTGCACCTGCCCTGCTGGCCGGGCGCTCGCTGGGCGCAGCGGCTATGCTGCGTGCTACCCGCGAGCGGACTGCCAGTGCGGCCACCGCCGGGGCGGCACATCACAGGGCCGTGCTTCCGTGGGGCCACAGCGCAGAGCGCAGCGAGGTGTCGCCGGCTCCCAGCTTTGCCGACTCCTGCTGCGCCGGCCAGCGTGCCGACTCTTGCGCCGCCCAGCTCACCGCGTCCCGCGGCGACCAGCTCACTGACTTGCAGCCCTCCAAGCTCACCGACTCCCGCACCGACCAGCTCGCCGACTCCCGCGCCGACCAGATCGCCGACTCGCGTGCCGAGGGGCTCGCCGACGCCCGCACCGACCAGCTCGCTGACGCCTTCACCCGTTCCGACTCCCGTGCCGATCCTCTCACCGGATTAGCATTGCGCACCAGCCGGGTCGTTGGCCCGACGGCCACGGTTGCGAGGCGCGTGCGTGACGAACGGCGCGCTCTGGCGCGGTTCCGTGCCTCGGTCGATGTTCTCGACGCCGCTCTTACCGAAGTTGAATTCGGTCGAGGCGCGGAGGCTTGGGGTCCAAGTGCAGGAGAGCTGGCTGAGCTTTTGCAGACGACACTGGCCGAGCTCGAGCGCCAGAAGGCTGCGTTGCGCATCGCCCGCTCTCGCACTGCCGAGTGCGTCAGAGGGTCCGCTTCCGCCTCGGGCTTTTCGGGTGGAGGCGCCGCCGCAGCCGCTGCCGGCGCACCCCCGAGAGCTCCCGCCACGGCTGGTAGCGCTACTTTTGCAGCTCAAGCGAAGGAGCGTGCGGATAAGCACCCGGCTAGCTATCGCGACGTGGTCGAGGCTAGGGCTCATTCGGGCGCCCAGGCGTCGCATCCGCGCAAGCGCCGTGGCGTCGGGCGCCCGTGCTCTGCGGCGCCCGTCACGCCACGGACCGCCATTAGTTGCGATGAGCGCTCCCGCTCCGCAGCACCTGCCGCCACCCGCTCGGCCGCGTTTTCCGAGACGCTGTGCGCTGTTGACCGCAGGCGGCGCGAGCACTCCCCAGGACTCAGGCCTCTGATCCTGGACGGCACGGACCGCCAGCCGGAAGCCGCGCCGAGCACCGGCGAGGTCGTCGAGGCCCCCCGCGCCGAGCAACGCGGCCGCACCTCGCGTCGCAAGCGCAGGCGTGTTCGGGCTTCCGCCGGAGCGGCAGCTACCACTCCTGCCAATCCCTCTGGTCAAGAGCCGCCCGCGTCAGCCTTCGTGGCAGGGCGCCAGGACTGGCCTGCCTCTCTGGAGCCTGCCCTTCCCGAGGGGGCTTCCGAGGCCCTCGGGGTGAAGGTGGAGAGCCACTCTCGGCGCGTCCCCTCTTGCGGCGACCAGCGCACTCGTTCGCTTAAGGCGTTTGACGTGTGGTGCGCCGAGCACACAGGAGTGGCACTTGCCACATGGGCTCGCAGCGGCATCTTGCTCGGGAGAGCGCTCGCGACCTTCGGCGTGTGGTTGTACGATGCTGGCTTCCCCCGCCTCGTCCTCGTGAATGCGATCCGGGGAGCACAGGCCCTTCAGCCCCACTGGAGGGGCTTCCTCACCGAGGCGTGGGATGTGGCGGAGCGGTGGATCCCTTCCAAGCCTCCCTGTCCCCTCCCACCGCTACCGCGTGCTCTGCTGCGCGCCATGGTAGCGTTGTGCCTCGCATGGGACTGGCCGGATATGGCCACCCTGCTGCTTGCCGGGTTCACTATGTCCGTGAGGCCTGGTGAGTTGGCAACCGCCCGCCGGAGCGACCTCACTCTGCCCATTGACCGCCGTGAGTCCACGGGCGACGCTTTGCTGAGCATCTCTGTTCCGGAGGCCCGGGGGTCTGGCGGAGAGCGTCAACACGCTCGGTGCTCCGATCGTGCTGTGGTCAGGATGATGGAGCTGGTCTTTAGAGATTTGAGTCCCACCGATCCCCTATTGACCTTCGGTCAAAGCGGCTTCCGCACTCGGTGGCTCGATCTTCTTTCGGCGCTGGGCGTCCCGCTCGCCAGAGCGCCATCGGGGTTCGATCTGTCCCCTGCGCTGCGCTTCAGAACCGATATTTCGGACGGCATTAATCGCGTCTTCTGGCGTGATCGCTGGCGGCTAGCTTCCAGTACAGAGCGCTATCTCCACGATGCTGCCGCCTCTGCAGTCCTCCCATCATTGGCTGAAGCCGCTCGGGACCGCGTTTCTTACCTCGCCGAAGCAAGCGACCTCCTCGTCGCATCCTTTCTGAATGTTGGCCCAGCTGTGTGGCCCATTCAGCTCGCGGCCGCCCGCCGAAACCTTGTCACTTCGCAAGGGCTTTGAGCCTGGGTATGGCTGCTGCGGCCTCCCTTGGCCGCCCGGGTGCCCTCGTTGGACGAGGCCGCCTGAGAGCGTCGCACGGCCCGCCCGCGTAGGCCTGTCCCGCTTTACGGGCCGCCGCGGGCGCGCGCCGCGCGTTCGCCCTGAGACGACTGCTCACTTGCGCAGCGTGCGGGGATGCTCCTTCTTATCCCCATCGCGCCCGCTGATTGCAGTCGTCTGCAGCTTCTCGGCCCCCTCCCTCTCTCCTCCCTCCTTCTTCGAAGGCTGACCTGCGGCGCTGCTGCGGCCTCCCTTGGCCGCCCGGGTGCCCTCGTTGGACGAGGCCGCCTGAGAGCGTCGCACGGCCCGCCCGCGTAGGCCTGTCCCGCTTTACGGGCCGCCGCGGGCGCGCGCCGCGCGTTCGCCCTGAGACGACTGCTCACTTGCGCAGCGTGCGGGGATCCTCCTCCTCCTCCTCCTCCTCCTCCTCCTCCTCCTCCTCCTCCTCCTCCATGTGTGTACCCTCTCTTTCGACCGACGTGCACACCCGCGGACGACCGGCGTGCGCCGTCGTCGATCCTCGGCCCCGGAAGGGTGCGGTGCGCAGTGTCTGCCTCTGTCCTCCCGGGCCCGGGGGACCGAGCCTCGTGCTGCGCTGGGGGGGGGCTCGACGGGAGTTCAAGCACAGGTCAGGCGATCGCGGGCGTCAAGCGGCGGCGAAGCGCCTCGGCTGAAGTCGGGCATGTCCCTCCGCAGTCAGGCGGTGGCAAACACGGATCAAGGGGGGGCAGGAGACCAGGCCCGCTACGGATCAACATGGATTTCAGGCCCCCGGAGACCAGGGCAAGACTGGCCAGGACGTGGGCACGCCGGGGAAGCGGCACCCTTTCCAGTGGAGTCAGATTCGGTCCTCCAGTGCACCTTCTCGGGGGCTGCGCTGCAGGATTCGGGTCTTTGTCCGGGCCTAGGGGGGGAGTGCAGGCTTTTGGGGGGCCAATTGTCTTTGGGTTTATTACACATCAGGCGATGGCAAACATGGATCAAGGGGGCGTGGATTAGCGACGGGTCCCTTTTCCATGGGAAATCGCGGAATCCTGCCGCCGAGCGAGGCGGCACCGGCCGCATCTTGGGGAGGGCACCTCCCCCGAACCGTGGATTTGGCGACCGCGCGTCGAGTCCATGGATCGCTAATCCATTTTTGCGCGCCCCCGAACAAAGTTGCAGTGCGTTTTTTTTCGTGCCGCCGTCTGTAGAACAGTGAGTTCGAGGGATATTGGCTGTCCAGGTCTAGCGTGTGCAGGCTTACGGGCCCCGACCCCGTACAGAAAGGGAGTAACAAAATACCCCGACCGAGACGATCAGCGTTGCCTGACAGTCCAAGGCGTTTATACTGAGCAGCCCTGTCCTGTTCGATTTCTTCCGCGGGCACCTTTGCCAACGAGGGCTTCGCTGGCACGGGGTGCGGATGCTGAGGACGGTTCTGATGCTCGCCCTGGCGTGCAGTCCGCCCCCCTGCTCTGCCACCGCCCCCAAACTTGTCTTGGACTCCTCCGGACGCGGATTCCAGAGAAGGCCTCGTGCACTGCGGCCCCGCTCGCTCCGTGCTTTCGGGCGTTTTTTCATGGAGGAGGAGGAGGAGGAGGAGGAGGAGGAGGAGGAGGAGGAGGAGGAGGAGGAGGAGGAGGAGGAGGAGGAGGAGGCGGCCCCCCGCTCGCTTGCCGCTCTTGGGCGTTTTCTGAGGTGTCGGACGGCAAACGTGCGCGTGGCGACACTCAAGACGCGGGCACTGCACCGCGCCCCCGCCGCGGTGCGGCGGGGGCGCCCCGCTCTTTGGCCTTCCGCGGCATGGAAGCCTGGCGGGACCGCGCGCGGCCGCGGCCGAACCTCAAGGAGGTACGGGAGTCGCTCGCTTTCTTCGAGAAGGTGCGCTGGGATGCACCTCCTGTCCAGAGCCGGCCGGATCCGGCGCAAAATCTCGCCGAGTGCCGCTTCATCCCGCTCAGTCTGGCTCAATCGGGCCCAATCTTGGGCTCATTCCGACCTAGTCCAGTTTGTTGGCCCCTTCAATGAGGCTTGATATTCTGCATCGTTCTTGCGACCACCTAGGGAGCTGTCTCCTAGGTGGGTGTTTTTTGTATTCTCTGGGCCATGACGCGCGTCAGCCCGTCCCCTCCCCCCCCCCTCCCTCCATAACGTAACGCTCCCGCCTCCCCCCCAGTACGTCCCCGGCACTGCCGCAGTGCGCCTGGCACCAAAGTCTGTCGCGGTGAGTGGCTGGGGCGTTGCGTTATGCCCCCTCCCCACCTTCACCCTCCTCCCCCCCCCACAACGCCCGTGATCGACGCGAATATCGGGTCACGAATTCTATGCATGTCCAGTGCTCCCTGGCCAGGCCCGTTCTGAACCTGGGAGCTGTGTATACGCTCTCTTGGCCGAGCCAGGAGGGCGTGACGTATCCACCGTTGCTGCGTTCAGGATGGCCTGGCCAGGGAACAGTGGATATGTATAGATTGGAGAGGCCTTATGGCTGGTGCCGTCGACACTGAACGACGACGACGACGATGACGACGACGACGACGACGACGACGACCTACGTCCTCTTGGCCGAGCCAGGGGGCGTGGCGTATTCATTGTTGCTGGGTTCAGGGTGGGCCTGGCCAGAGAGCAGTGGATGTGTATGTATGTCTGTATATCTATATCTATATTTCTGTGTGTATATAAACCTAATATGGAGCGTTCCAAAAGTGCATCGCCTTCGAGAATCGAAGGAGCTATCGTCTCTTCCGCGGCGGAAGGCGGTGGAAGGGCGGCGGGAAGGCAGCGCAAGTAAACCGAGGCCGCCTCCGCCGACGGAAACCCGCGGAAGCTCAGCCGAAAGCGGCGGAAGTAATATGTACGCCCCCATGAGATGAATATGTTTTTGGATTCAGGGGTTCCGAAATCGTCCATGTATATGTATATGTACGAATTTACATATCGATGGGCAACTTTCCACCACCACTACCGTATGTAGGACGGCGGAGAAGGGAGGATCAGGAACTCCTCCTCCTCCTCCTCCTCCTCCTCCTCCTCCTCCTTGGCGAGGGGTTAGGCCACCACAGACCCCAGCGCGGTGAGGGGTTAGACCTCAGCGGCCCCCAGCGTGGCGAGGGGTTGGGCCACGGAATACCCCAGCGCGGTGAGGGGTTAGACCGCAGTGGACCCCAAGCGTGGCGAGGGGTTAGGCCACCAACAACCCCAGCGCGGCGAGGGGTTAGGCCGCAGCGGCCCCCAGCGTGGCGAGGGGTTAGGCCACCGCGGCGCATGCCAGAGGCAGGCGAGCAGAACGCCAGCGCGCAGGGCGTCAGCCTGGAAGCCGAGTGGGGGCCCAGAGCCCATGGCAGCCAGCCGCCCTGCGGAGGTGTGCAACGAGACGCCCGAGCACTCCCACGGGCCCAGGGAGCCGCAGCACGAGGGGCCCCTGGATGAGCCGCGAGCGGAGGAGCGGCAGCGGCCGTCCATCAGGCTGCTCCTCGAGCTCTGAGCTCGTGCCGGCAGAGAGGATGCGCGCTGAGGCCGCTGGCCCACCCTGCCGCGAGCGTGCTGTGAGCGCGCTCGGCCAGGGTGCCGAGACCAGAGGCACCCACGTGCATGCCAGAGCACGCGTGTTTGAACCTCCTCCTCCTCCCCCTCCTCCTCCTCCTCTTCCTCCTCCTCCTCCTCCTCCTCCCCCTCCTCCTCCTCATCCTCCTTCTTTCTCCTCCTCCTCCTCCTCCTCATTTCTTTCTCCTCCATCTCCTCCTCCTCTTCCTCCTCCTCTTCCTCCTCCTCCTCCTCCTCCTCCCTCTCCTGCCCATGGTAATGGTTGTGTAACATGGGCCCATCGTCTGTGTAGATGTCGTCGACCTGGGACAAAAATCAGGCCCTGTCTGAGGTGCGGCGGGTGCTGGGGCGCAGGCGGCTGGTGGTGGACGCCGCCGGGGGCCACGGGGCGGTGGCGCTCGCCTTCGCCGCCGCGGGGCGGGCGGAGCGCGCGGTCGTGGCGGACGTGCGCTGCCCGCCCAGCTTCGAGAGGCTGCGGTCCGCCTGGCCCTAAGGAGGAAAAGCAGCACAGGCATGCCAGTCGGTCGTTTGAACGGAGGTCTTCTCGGTGGCAGATGATGGGAGCCTGGTGTACTCTCGCAATTCCGTCTTCGGCACTGGTTGGCGCCGAGTAGCGTCGGGGGTCGATGAAAGATAGCGCCGATTTAGCGTCGGCTAGTGTCGATCAGCGTCGACTTAGGGTCGATTAGCGTCGATTTAACGTCGATTAGCGTCGACTGAGCGGAAAAGCAGAAGTATAGTGATCGTATTCTTGCTTGTTGTTTTGTTGATCGGCGCGGGCCCTCGTTTCCCCCCCCTCCCGTGGAGTAGACCGTGGCTTTTTTCTGGCGCCTGTTTCGAGCAGGTGGAGCCTCCCCCAGACGACGCTCGGTTGCAAACAGTCGCGTTAAGCAGAGGTTCGGAGCCAGACAGCCCGCTCTCCCCCCCTCCTTCCGCCCAATGTCGAAGCGTCGAATCAGAAAACGTTCACATATCCGTCGGTCGCTTGAAAGTAGGTGCTTGTGGATGCCCAAGTCCCAATCTACTCTTGGCGCCTGACTACTTTAAGAATATTCGAATGGTGCTCTCTCTTGCTACTCAGTCTACTTTCAACGACTTGCGACTTCATGTTTCTATCCACTTCTTCCGACCGACGGGTAACCTTTCGGACCCAGACTTGCAACGCACTGGAACATTGAATGCTGATTTTTAGCGCCGTTTTCGGCCTCTGATCGCCCTCGCCAGGCCTCAGGGCCGACAGAAGGCGACTCTGGATGCGAAACCAGCCGTATGGGAAACGTCAGCATGTTGGATCTCCGGGAATCTTCGGCAGCCGCGCGGAGTTTCCGGATCGGCGCTGGACCCCCCTCCGGGTACCTTGGGCCAGGGGCACTTCTAGCAACACCCGACCCCTGGCGGCGCCTTTGGCGCCGCCCTTGGCTCACTCTTCGCGCCAGGGAGGCTTCCGGGTCTGCGGTGAGCCAGTGGGAGTCGTGGCGACCCACGGCGTTGGGACCCGGGCCGTTTCCCGAGGACGCCGGAGCCTCCGTTGACACAAACCGCGGTAGCGGCCTGTGCTGTGAGATTTTCTGGGATCGAGGTCACACCGCACGGCCCGTTACTGCACCGTGCTAGGGCCCCGAAGGAGGTGATGGTGATGATGATGCTGATGTTGATGCTGTTGATGATGCTGCTGCTGATGAGGATGAGGATGAGGATGAGGATGAGGATTATGATGAAGATTACGATGATGGTGATGATGCTGATGACGATGATGATGGTGATGATGGTGGTGGTGGTGATGATGAGGATGATGGTGCTGGTGGTGGTGATAATGATGATGAAGATGAGGATGGGGATGAGCATGATGATGATCTTGATGATGCTGATGACGATGACGATGCTGCTGATGATGATGATCCTGATGATTATGATTGTGATGGTGATGCTGCTGCTGCTGATGATGATGGTGGTGATGATGATGATGTGGAGGATGATGAGGAGGATGAGGGTGAGGATGAGGATGAGGGTGATGAGGATGATGATGATGCTGATGATGATGATGATGATGATGATGGTCGTGGTGATGATAATGATGTTGAGGATGTGGGTAATGATGATGATGCTGCTGGTTTTCACGATGATGTTGTTGACAAGGATGATGATGATGCTGATGATGACGATGCTGCTGATGATGATGTTGATGAGGATGCCTACGATGGTGATGATGAGGATGATTCTGATGCTGCTGATGATGATGAGGCCGATGCTGCTCATGATGAGGATGATTATGTTGATGCTCATGCTGATGCTGAGCATGATCATGATGCTGACGATGATGATTACCATCATGATAATGAGGATGATGCTGATGTGGGTGATGACGATGGTAGTTGTGGTGATGCTGCTGATTATGCTGATAATGATTGTGGTGGTGTTGGTGATGTTGCTGCTACTGATGATGCTGGTCTTGATGCTTGTTATGCTTCTTGTGTTGATCGCGACTATGTCCCAGGATGATGAGTCAGATGATGAACTTGACTATGATGTAGACGATGCTGATGTTGATGATGATGATGCTGATGATGATGACGCTATCGATTGAGATGATGATGCATGATGCTAGAGCTGATGATGTGATGATGATGCCGATGCTGCTGATGATGGTGATGCCGTTTGTGTTGTTTATGATGCTGGTGATGGTGGAGATGCTGATGCTGATGCTCATGCTGATGCTGTTGTGTCTGTTGATGATGCCAATGATGATGATACTGCTGCTGAGGATGGTGATGCTCATGATGATGATGATGATGATGATGCTGATGATGATGATGATGATGAGTATGGCGATGGCACGGCTGGTGACAATGAGGATGATGATGTGGACTAGCATTATGATCATGATGATGATGTTGATGATGATGGTGCTGATTTTGATGCTGATGCTGCAGCTGATGACGATGCTGATGACGACGAAGATGATGATGTTGATGCTGCTGCTGATGATGATGAGGATGGGGAGCTTGATGAGATGATCATGATGATGATGGTGATGGTAGTGATTAGTATAATTATGACGATGATTACGATGCTGATGATGATGGTGGTGATGATGATTGTAGTGGTGATGATGTGCCGCTGCTGATGATGATGCCTGAGGTGATTCTGATGATGATGATGCTGCTGATGAGGATGAGGATGAGGATTGTGAGGATGATGATAATGATTATACTCGGTCGCCTTGAGATAGCACAGGCCAAAACCGACTTGTGCTATTGCAGTCGCTCGCGTTTGACGTATAGTAAATCTTCGAACGCCGAGTTTTTTCGCATCTTCTGAACCCCAAGTCATGATGTCTCGGCTACTTTTGCAATTTTGTGCTCCGGGGACATCGAGAACGGCCCCTGTCCAAGTTTCTGCGTGCTATCTCGCCCCTTGTGTTGTGCTATGTGCGCGCTGTGCTATCCTCGCCCCTCCCCCCCATGATCCTCCCTGTCGCACCCTGAGGCCAGTTTTTAGGGTGGGTCGGGCGTATCGCCTGAGACTTCCCCACCACCTATGACTTTGAAGCTTAAAAAGGATCCCTGAGCTCCAGGAGGACCCCGCGACAGATGGCGAGATGGGGTCGGTGGCTGGGATGTAGGGCGGGTCCGTTCTCTTCTCTTCTCTTCTCTTCTCTTCTCCTCCTCCTCCTCCTCCTCCTCCTCCTCCTCACCCTCCTCCGCCTTCTCCCCCCCCGCCTCGCTCTCTCCCTCGCCCCCTCCCCCCCCATCCCCCCGCCCCCCCGCACGCGTAGCATAGCACGCGGCTAGCATAGCACAACTCAGGAGAGCCCCCCTCTCTCGCTGCCAGGGCGGCGCTTTTTGGGGCGAGGTTTCTCCGATACATCCCCCTTCTCTCTTTGTTCCCTCTCTTTATCTCCCCCCATCCCTTCGGCCGGCGGGGTCGAGAGGATCCGCGCGAAATGCTCGGAGGATCCGCGCGAAATGCGCGCGAGGCTGAGGCAGGCCGAGGCTGGGGCTGAGGCAGGCTGAGGCTGAGGCTGAGGCAGGCTGAGGCTGAGGCAGGCTGAGGCCGAGGCTGAAGGCAGACTGAGGCTGAGGCTGAAGCAGGCTGAGGCTGAGGCTGAGGCAGGCTGAGGCTCGCTCTCTCCGCACGCGGCTCGCATAGCACAACTCAGGAGAGCCCCCCTCTCTCGCCGCCAGGGCGGCGCTTTTTGGGGCGAGGTTTCTCCGATACATCCCCCTTCTCTCTTTGTTCCCTCTCTTTATCTCCCCCCATCCCCTCGGCCGGCGGGGTCGAGAGGATCCGCGCGAAATGCGCGCGAGGCTGAGGCAGGCCGAGGCTGAGGCTGAGGCAGGCTGAGGCTGAGGCTGACTGAGGCAGGCTGAGGCTGAGGCAGGCTGAGGCTGGGGCCGAGGCTGAAGGCAGACTGAGGCTGAGGCTGAAGCAGGCTGATGCTGAGGCCGAGGCAGGCTGAGGCTCGCTCTCTCCGCACGCGGCTCGCATAGCACAACTCAGGAGAGCCCCCCTCTCTCGCCGCCAGGGCGGCGCTTTTGGGGCGAGGTTTCTCCGATACATCCCCCTTCTCTCTTTGTTCCCTCTCTTTATCTCCCCCCATCCCTTCGGCCGGCGGGGTCGAGAGGATCCGCGCGAAATGCGCGCGAAGCTGAGGCAGGCCGAGGCTGAGGCTGAGGCAGGCTGAGGCTGAGGCTGAGGCAAGCTGAGGCTGAGGCAGGCAGGCTGAGGCCGAGGCCGAGGTTGAAGGCAGACTGAGGCTGAGGCTGAAGCAGGCTGAGGCTGAGGCTGAGGCAGGCTGAGGCTCGCTCTCTCCGCACGCGGCTCGCATAGCACAACTCAGGAGAGCCCCCCTCTCTCGCCGCCAGGGCGGCACTTTTTGGGGCGAGGCTTCTCCAATACATCCCCCTTCTCTCTTTGTTCCCTCTCTTTATCTCCCCCCATCCCCTCGGCCGGCGGGGTCGAGAGGATCCGCGCGAAAAGCGCGCGAGGCTGAGGCAGGCCGAGGCTGAGGCTGAGGCAGGCTGAGGCTGAGGCTGAGGCAGGCTGAGGCTGAGGCAGGCTGAGGCTGAGACCGAGGCTGAAGGCAGACTGAGGCTGAGGCTGAAGCAGGCTGAGGCTGAGGCTGAGGCAGGCTGAGGCTCGCTCTCTCCGCACGCGGCTCGCATAGCACAACTCAGGAGAGCCCCCGTCTCTCGCCGCCAGTGCGGCGCTTTTTGGGGCGAGGTTTCTCCTCATCCCCCTCTCTATTTGTTTTTCCCCCCTCTTCTTTATTCTCCCCCCATCCCCCTCGGCGGCGGGGCCAGAAAGGATCCGCGCGAACGCGCGCTGAGGCTGCAGGCAGGCCGAGCTGATCTGAGGCAGGCTGAGGCTGAGGCTGAGGCTGATGCAGGCTGAGCCTGAGGCAGGCTGAGGCTGAGGCCGAGGCTGAAGGCAGACTGAGGCTGAGGCTGAAGCAGGCTGAGGCTGAGGCTGAGGCAGGCTGAGGCTCGCTCTCTCCGCACGCGGCTCGCATAGCACAACTCAGGAGAGCCCCCGTCTCTCGCCGCCAGTGCGGCGCTTTTTGGGGCGAGGTTTCTCCGATACATCCCCCTTCTCTCTTTGTTCCCTCTCTTTATCTCCCCCCATCCCCTCGACCGGCGGGGTCGAGAGGATCCGCGCGAAATTCGCGCGAGGCTGAGGCAGGCCGAGGCTGAGGCTGAGGCAGGCTGAGGCTGAGGCTGAGGCAGGCTGAGGCTGAGGCAGGCTGAGGCTGAGGCCGAGGCTGAAGGCAGACTGAGGCTGAGGCTGAAGCAGGCTGAGGCTGAGGCTGAGGCAGGCTGAGGCTCGCTCTCTCCGCTCGCGGCTCGCATGGCACAACTCAGGAGAGCCCCCCTCTCTCGCCGCCAGGGCGGCGCTTTTTGGGCGACGGTTTATCCGATAGCATCCCCCTTCTCTCTGTGTTCCCTTCTTTATCTCCCCATCCACTGCGACGGCGGGGGGTTCGAGAGGATCGCGGCGAATGCGCGCGAGGCTGGAGGCAGGCCGCCGAGGCTGAGGCTGAGTGAGCAGCTGATGCTGCGGCCGAGGCAGGCTGAGGCTGAGGCAGGCTGAGGGTGAGGCCGAGGCTGAAGGCAGACTGAGGCTGAGGCTGAAGCAGGCTGAGGCTGAGGCCGAGGCAGGCTGAGGCTCGCTCTCTCCGCACGCGGCTCGCATAGCACAACTCAGGAGAGCCCCCCTCTCTCGCCGCCAGGGCGGCGCTTTTTGGGGCGAGGTTTTTCCGATACATCCCCCTTCTCTCTTTGTTCCCTCTCTTTATCTCCCCCCATCCCCTCGGCCGGCGGGGTCGAGGGGATCCGCGCGAAATGCGCGCGAGGCTGAGGCAGGCCGAGGCTGAGGCTGAGGCAGGCTGAGGCTGAGGCTGAGGCAGGCTGAGGCTGAGGCAGGCTGAGGCTGAGGCCGAGGCTGAAGGCAGACTGAGGCTGAGGCTGAAGCAGGCTGAGGCTGAGGCTCAGGCAGGCTGAGGCTCGCTCTCTCCGCACGCGGCTCGCATAGCGCAACTCAGGAGAGCCCCCCTCTCTCGCCGCCAGGGCGGCGCTTTTTGGGGCGAGGTTTCTCCGATACATCCCCCTTCTCTCTTTGTTCCCTCTCTTTATCTCCCCCCATCCCCTCGGCCGGCGGGGTCGAGAGGATCCGCGCGAAATGCGCGCAAGGCTGAGGCAGGCCGAGGCTGAGGCTGAGGCAGGCTGAGGCTGAGGCTGAGGCAGGCTGAGGCTGAGGCAGGCTGAGGCTGAGGCCGAGGCTGAAGGCAGACTGAGGCCGAGGCTGAAGCAGGCTTATGCTGAGGCTGAGGGCAGGCTGAGGCTCGCTATCTCCGCACGCGGCGCTCGCATAGCAAACTCAGAGGAGTTATGCCCCCCTCTCTCGCCTGCCAGGGCGGCGCGTTTGGGGCGAGTTCTAGCATACATCCCCCTTCTCCCTGTGTTCCCTCCTCTTTATTTCCCCCCATCCCCTCGGCGGCTGGGGTCGACCTGATCCGCGGAGAATGCGACGCGAGGCGAGTCAGGCCGAAAGGCTGAGGATGAGGCAGGGCTGGGGCTGAGGCTGATGCAGGCTGAGGCTGAGGCAGGCTGAGGCTGAGGCCGAGGCTGAAGGCAGACTGAGGCTGAGGCTGAAGCAGGCTGAGGCTGAGGCTGAGGCAGGCTGAGGCTCGCTCTCTCCCTCGCCCCCATCCCCCCTCCCCCCTCCCCCCCGCGCGCGTAGCATAGCACGCGGCTCGCATAGCACAACTCAGGAGAGCCCCCCTCTCTCGCCGCCAGGGCGGCGCTTTTGGGGGCGAGGTTTCTCCGATACATCCCCCTTCTCTCTTTGTTCCCTCTTTTTATCTAGCCCACATCACCTCGGCCTGTAGGGTTGTCAGAGACGGATTCCACCGGCGACACATCGGCGCGAGGTGAGGCAGGCCGAGGCTGAGGCTGAGGCAGGACTGAAAGTGATGAGGCTGAGGCTGAGGCAGGCTGAGGCTGAGGGCCGAGGCTGAAGGCAAACAGACTGAGGCTGAGGCTGAAGCAGGCTGAGGCTGAGGCTGAGGCAGGCTGAGGCTCGCTCTCTCCCTCGCCCCCCCCTCCCCCCCGCGCGCGTAGCATGGCGCGCGGCTCGCATAGCACAACTCAGGAGAGCCCCCCTCTCTCGCCGCCAGGGCGGCGCTTTTGGGGGCGAGGTTTCTCCGATACATCCCCCTTCTCTCTTTGTTCCCTCTCTTTATCTCCCTCCATCCCCTCGGCCGGCGGGGTCGACAGGATCCGCGCGAAATGCGCGCGAGGCTGAGGCAGGCCGAGGCTGAGGCTGAGGCAGGCTGAGGCTGAGGCTGAGGCAGGCTGAGGCTGAGGCAGGCTGAGGCAGGCTGAGGCTGAGGCCGAGGCTGAAGGCAGACTGAGGCTGAGGCTGAAGCAGGCTGAGGCTGAGCCTGAGGCAGGCTGAGGCCGCTCTCATCCGCACGCGGCCTCGCATAGCAAAAACTCAGGAGAGCCCCCACTCTCTCGCCGCCAGAGAGCGCTATTTGGGGGCGGTGGTTTCCCCGATACATTCCCCCTTCTCTCTTTGTCCCTCGCTTTATCTTCTCCCCATCACCGCGGTCCGGCGGGGTCGAGAGGATCCGCGCGAAATGCGCCGCGAGGCGAGGCGGCCGCGGCGGGACGAGGCAGGCTGGCCTGAGGCTGAGCAGGCTGAGGGCTGAGGCGCAGGCACAGGCCCCTCTGAGGGCCGAGCTGAAGGCAGACTGAGGCTGAGGGCTGAAGGCAGGCTGAGGCTGAGGCTGAGGCAGGCTGAGGCTCGCTCTCTCCCTCGCCCCCTCCCCCCCCTCCCCCCCCCCCCGCACGCGTAGCATAGCACGCGGCTCGCATAGCACAACTCAGGAGAGCCCCCCTCTCTCGCCGCCAGGGCGGCGCTTTTGGGGGCGAGGTTTCTCCGATACATCCCCCTTCTCTCTTTGTTCCCTCTCTTTATCTCCCCCCATCCCCTCGGCCGGCGGGGTCGAGAGGATCCACGCGAAACGCGCCCGACATAGCACAAGTCGGGCTCGGAAAACAACGTTCTCGATCCAAAAGATGGAAATTATTTTTCATATGCCAAACTCGTTTTCACGATTTGTGCTATGTCATTGGTGCCATGCTTGAGCGACCGAGTATATTGCAATCCTCCTACAAACGTGCTCAAAGTCGTCTGTCGTCTAGGGTAGC
>CAUYUJ010017343.1:112608-150673 GCA_963575745.1 Prorocentrum cordatum
AGCCAAAGAGGCTCCCAAGAGAGCCCCAAGAAAGGCTCCGGAGCGTCAGCGTCGTCGTCGTCGCCGCGGCCGCCGCCGCCGCCGACGTCGTCGCCGTCCCCCTTCAGGGTCGGCGGCACCGGCCGCTAGGCCTTCCCAATCCTGGAAGCATCGGGCGGCAACTTGAGGCCCAATTCACGTCGGATCCACGTCGGAGTGCCAAAAGACATTTACGTGGGACTCGCGTCGGATGGACATCGGACTCACGTCGGAGCATCGCCGCGCGAACGTCGCCCCATCTCTGACGGGGCGGACGTGCGGAGTAGATTGAGGGGGCCCAGGGACACAGAAACAGATACACACAGATCCCAGGATTGTAATATTTTACTACATTTTCGGGATTCTCGTCTTCCCCCCCCCCCACTTCCTTTTGCTTCCCATATTCTCTTGGGCATCGGCGATTCATTGTGTCTGTATGTTTTTCCCCTCCTGATTCTCGAGTCCCCGGCTCGGGGAGGCATCCTGGATCTCCTCGCTAGAGGTGGGCCCCCCTGGTGTCGCTTCTCATTCCTCCGAGCGTCTGAGCCCATGGCCCCCTCGTTTGACAGTTTTGTCTTCACGCCGTCACGACACGCCCTACGGATCACATCGTCGCGCGCAACTCCGCTGAAGAGAACGTGCGCACCACCATCCCGCCTCCACGGGCCCACCGTCAGTCCAGATCTCGGCGCATCAGACAGCAACTCCTGGGAGGTCTTCGCAAGAGCGAGTAAGGCGTCACGAAGCCGAATCAGGCTGGATGAAGCCCACGACGAAGCCCGATTGATGAAGACTAGGCGGGATTCAGGCGGAACGTGCAGGATTGAGCCGGAGTAGGCCAATTTCCGACTAGGGGTATACCTGCGCCAATTCTGAACTTCACCTCCCACGAGCTGCATCCTGAGGTGCACATCGGCTCCCAGCCTGGCCAAAGGCCATGGACACCAGAATCTGGACCAGGATTGGCTGCGGGCGCCAGAGGCGCGCTCCTCAGCACCACAAGTCGCCCGCAAGCAGCAGCAGCAGCAACTCCTGCACAAGGATCGACTGGGCCGTGCCTGCGACACAAGCCTGCGAGGGCAATGCTACGCCTGCGAACGCCACAACAGCCTGCGACTGACGCCTAACGAGCCGGTGAGCTCCGTGAGTGGTGCGAGCAACAGCAGCCAGCGCATGCAGAACAATGTGCCAGATGCAAGACGCTGCCTGTACCACAGCAGCCGTCGAGCATCACAGTACGCGAGCACCACACAGCAGCCTGCTGCAAGCGCCACAGAACACGAGTCCGGGATCACATCCGGAAGCAGTCGCTGCGCCTGTGGAGATGGTGGGAAGAGGGCTGGGGCCGCGGGTACAGTCATCGGCCTGACCTAAGGAACGATAAATAAGGAACGAAGCCCCTTTATTGATCCCAAGGAATAGCGCATAAGGAACGATCAAAAAACAAATAACGCATGAGGAACTGTAAATAACGCATGCAAGCCTCAGGAACGACCGAGCCCCTTTTGAAAAGTGAGTGTTCCTTACTCAAGCCGCTCACTGTACTGGTAACGCTTGGGCGGGTGGGGCGCGTCGGGGCGGTGTGGGGGGGGGTCCAGACCCCCCCCCCCGACGTACGATCGTGACGGTTACCTGGGAGGGGGCGGGGGAGCTTGCCCGGGTACGGCAGGCCTGACCCTGCCACTAACGCGCATCGCCTGCAGACACCACGATATGA
The DNA here is from genome assembly GCA_963575745.1 of Prorocentrum cordatum. Classification (NCBI taxonomy): domain Eukaryota; class Dinophyceae; order Prorocentrales; family Prorocentraceae; genus Prorocentrum; species Prorocentrum cordatum. The sequence continues at coordinate 114,344 of CAUYUJ010017343.1, forward strand.
TAACAGGGCCCCGTGCACCACAACAGCGCCTGCGAGCGGCGGCAACACGCGCCACAACACCTCGCTGGCAACGCCGCCAGAAACCGCTGGTGTGTCCTCGCAGGCCCTGGGAGCATTACAGTGCGAGGCGGGGATTTGTCCGTATCCACGGCCTGGAAAGTCGATGCTCTGGGACCCCGATGGGGGGCGGCGGATGCGGCTATAGTGGACCCCCCTGGGCCACCAATATAGATCCACACAAACACACACGAACACACAGACAAACACACACAGGCACGCACACAAACGCACACACACACACACACACATACACGCAAACCCACGCAAACACACACACACGCGCGAACACACAAGCACGCACACACACAGACACACACACACACAAACAAACGAACACTCTCACACACACACACACACACGCACACACACGCACACACACACACACACACACACACACGCGCACTCACGCACGCACGCCCGCACGCACGCGCACGCACGCACGCACGCACGCACGCACACACACACACACACATACACACACGCACACACACACACACTGTTTGGCGGTCGGGGCCTCGCGCGAAGCGTCGAATCTAAGAAATTCAAGTGCAGCGGCTGGGCCCCGCACGAGCCAGGCTCAGAACAGGGCGGCGCCACACGCCATCCGGGCGCTGATGACGGGTCAAAACGGAGGAAGGCACCGACCACCGACCCGGGGAAGGGTCCCGAACGGAAGGCGCAGAGGGCGACACCACAAGCGACGCGACAACCGACGCGACAGGCGAGCGATCGACCGGCGTGCACAGGGAGTGAACGAGTGACAGTCGAAGACGCCGGAGGAGACGCAGGCGGAGATGGCATACAGTCGGGGCGTTGACCTAAGGAACCCTAAATAAGGAACGATGCCCCTTTTTTCCATAAGTTAAACTTCGATTCCCATCGAAAACATAAGGGACACCTGATGCAAGCTGTGAAACAAGCAAGGAACACCGAGCCCCTCCCCAACGAAAAGTGTTCCTTCTTCAGCGCCCCGACCGTACACACGCCGCCTCCAAAAAGATCAGGCCCCCGGGCGCGGACGCAGGGCCCGTGGGCACCACGGGACCTGTGCGCCTGCGACCACGGGGGAGCTCGGCAGGCCCCAGGGGCGGAGGCGGAGGAGGAGGAGCAGGGGGAGGAGGAAGAGGAGGATGAGGAGGAGGGGGAAGAGGATGAGGAGAACAAGGAGGAGGAGGATGCAAAGGAGGAGGAGGAGGAGGACCAGTGTAAACCCAAGAGGCATCAACGATGTTAGAATAAACCCTCCCTCCAAGCTCCCTCTTCATAGGCCCCATACAACGGTTCATTGTTACTGAGGGAACTGCCTCGTTGGAAGATAACTGTTTGAAGACCTTGAAGCATGCCAAAACATTGTTCTCGGGATTCCAGCGCCACGGATCAACCTGACTGTTGCGTCTTAACGACCCTGAATCGTGCCAAGACGCCATTCCTGGGACCTGAACACCGCGAGTCAACAATACCTGTGCACCCTCATAAGCCTGAATCCTTCCAAAATACCATTTTTGGTGCGTTGATTATGGGAATCCGTGGAACACTTGGCGGAAGCAACAATTTGAAAAAGGAACCGCCCTCAATGCGTAAAGCTCTTGTAGTTCCCAACCATCCTGTGGTGTTGGGTCCTCGTTTTGAAGAGACGGTGCCCCGCGTTCTCCTTCCTTCCTTCCTTCCTTCCTCCCGCTGCCTCCTCCCCCCTTCCCATCATCATCATCATCATCAACACCCAATTCGGCACACCCCTCACACGTTTCGTGGCTCCATAGGGAGCTCCACCGAAGGCCCCAGTGGCCGCGGCCGCATGCGTCACCCACACCCATTTCGGCACACCCCTCACACGTTTCGTGGCTCCATAGGGAGCTCCACCGAAGGCCCCAGTGCCCGCGGCCGCATGCGTCACCCACACCCATTTCGGCACACCCCTCACACGTTTCGTGGCTCCATAGGGAGCTCCACCGAAGGCCCCAGTGCCCGCGCCCGCATGCGTCACCCACACCCATTTCGGCACACCCCTCACATGTTTCGTGGCTCCAAAGGGAGCTCCACCGAAGGCCCCAGTGCCCGCGGCCGCATGCGTCACCCACACCCATTTCGGCACACCCCTCACACGTTTCGTGGCTCCATAGGGAGCTCCACCGAAGGCCCCAGTGGCCGCGCCGCATGCGTCACCCACACCCATTTCGGCACACCCCTCACACGTTTCGTGGCTCCATAGGGAGCTCCACCGAAGGCCCCAGTGCCCGCGCCCGCATGCGTCACCCACACCCATTTCGGCACACCCCTCACACGTTTCGTGGCTCCATAGGGAGCTCCTCCACCGAAGGCCCCAGTGCCCGCGCCCGCATGCGTCACCCACACCCATTTCGGCACACCCCTCACACGCTTCGTGGCTCCATAGGGAGCTCCACCGAAGGCCCCAGTGCCCGCGCCCGCATGCGTCACCCACACCCATTTCGGCACACCCCTCACACGTTTCGTGGCTCCATAGGGAGCTCCACCGAAGGCCCCAGTGCCCGCGGCCGCATGCGTCCCCACACCCATTTCGGCACACCCCTCACACGTTTCGTGGCTCCATAGGGAGCTCCACCGAAGGCCCCAGTGCCCGCGGCCGCATGCGCCCCCACACCCATTTCGGCACACCCCTCACCCGCTTCGTGGCTCCATAGGGAAGCCCCCCATAGGGAAGCCCCCACCGAAGGCCCCAGTGCCCGCGGCGCATGCGTCACCCCATCCATTTTCGGCCACCCTACACGTTTCGTGCTCCCATTAGGAGCTCCTCCACCGAAGGCCCCAGTGCCGCGGCCGCATGCGTCCCCCACACCCACTTCGGCACACCCCTCACACGTTTCGTGGCTCCATTGGGAGCTCTACCGAAGGCCCAGTGCCCGCGGCCGCATGCGTCACCCACACCCATTTCGGCACACCCCTCACACGTTTCGTGGCTCCATAGGGAGCCCCACCGAAGGCCCCAGTGCCCGCGGCCGCATGCGTCCCCCACACCCATTTCGGCACACCCCTCACACGTTTCGTGGCTCCATAGGGAGCTCCACCGAAGGGCCCAGTGCCCGCGGCCGCATGCGTCCCCCACACCCATTTCGGCACACCCCTCACACGTTTCGTGGCTCCATAGGGAGCTCCACCGAAGGCCCCAGTGCCCGCGGCCGCATGCGTCCCCCACACCCATTTCGGCACACCCCTCACACGTTTCGTGGCTCCATAGGGAGCTCCACCGAAGGCCCCAGTGCCCGCGGCCGCATGCGTCCCCCACACCCATTTCGGCACACCCCTCACACGTTTCGTGGCTCCATAGGGAGCTCCACCGAAGGCCCCAGTGCCCGCGGCCGCATGCGTCACCCACACCCATTTCGGCACACCCCTCACACGTTTCGTGGCTCCATAGGGAGCTCCACCGAAGGCCTCAGTGCCGCCGCCCGCATGCGTCACCCCCACCCATTTCGGCACCCCCCTTGCATTTCTCGCACGGCAGGGTCATCACCACGGTGGCGTGCCAGGGGCGCACCATGCGCGAAGGCGACGGGGCGGAGAAACGGCGCTCCGGGGGCGGCCAGACCTCCGGGCGCGAGCAGTCCGCGGCCAGACCATCTCTCGGTCCTGTGGACTCTCGCCCTGGGCCGTCGGCTGCCCGGCGCGCTGCTCCCTCGGTCGACGTCGCCCAGGCGTGATCCTGGATTGCGGCCGCCACGAGGTAGGGAACGGCAAGAAGGAGGACGACGACTGGTGGCTGGAGCTCTACGTGCTGCTCTCGCGCGCCACGCGCCACGAGGACCTCCTGCTCATGCGGGCGCCGCGCATCGAGTTCTTCCTGGCAGGGCCGCCGCAGGGCTTGCGGAAGCAGCTGGAGCAGTTTGCGGCGCGCACGAAGCGGTGCAGGAGGGAAGCGACGGCCCTCGCCAGGGAGCTCGGCTTCACCGAGTTCATCCGCGAGGCCTGACCTGAGGAGCGTCTCCCCCGAGCCGCGCCTTCTCTCGACTGCCCGACTAATTGTTTGGCCTCGCGCCGCGGACGACCCGCGCGCGTCGCTGGGGACCCTCTCGGGGCGACCAGCGCGCGTCGCGGGAACTCCGTGCTGCGGGGGGCCCGGCGCCTCGTTCGCCCGTCGTCGCTCTGCCCAGCGGTCAGAGACTTGCCCGCTATCAGCCAGCCAGTTGGCTAGTCAGCTCTCTCTGCTTCGCGCAGCGGACGACCCGCGCGCGTCGCTGGGGCCCCGCCCGGGGCGACCAGCGCGCGTCGCGGGGACTCCGCGCTGCGCTGCGCCCGCAGCCTTGGATTTTGGACTGCGCGGGCAAAGAGGAAGGAAAAGAAGAGCCGAAAGCGGGCGCGATCCTCGCAAGAGGCGTGCCGACATGGGCGTCGCGACGTGCGGACGCTGCCGTCGGGGTTCCCGCGGAAGCTGCCTGCGGCGGCCACGCCCAGTGTCACGTGTGTTCGGACAGGCATGCTCGAACCATTCACATTCATATACACTTACACAGGCGTTTCCATGATCGCATTCATGCATAATATATACTCACTCGCTAAGCGTTTCCATGATCGCACTCATGCAAATATATTCACTCGCGCGCAGACCCATTCATACTCAGATTCCCTCGCTCGCGCTCTGACTCACCCGCGTTCTTTCTCTCGTAATCAGATCTATCGTATTCCTTTGCGTTGTGTACCCCGCCACATTTCGGCACACCCCTCATGCGGTTCGTGGCCCCATAGGGAGCGCCACCGAAAAATATACTCACAATTGCGATACTCACAACTGCATATGGTTGGGTCCTTCGCCAGGATATTTTTTTTCCTACGGGTTCTTGCGACAGCCTGCGCGCAAGGGCGTTCGAGTGATTTCGATATGCGCGCGCGGGGGGCCCGTTTGGTTTTTACCTAAGAGCGAAGACTGATCGGCTTCTAATGGTTTCAAAAGAAAGCATCATGATCCCCAGGGCGGTCCGGGCAGGATCCGGGGAGAATCCGCGGAAGTTGTTTAAAGCAAACAGTTACACATTTCGTGGTCTTCGAGGTCCCAGAACTCCACTCGCGGGCCACATTCTGAATGCCCGGAGTCAACTGTAGGCCACTTCGTGCTCTTCGAGTTCCCAGAACTCCATTCCCGGGCCACATTGTGAATGCCCGGAGCCCATTGTAGGCCACTTCGTGGTCTTCGAGTTCCCAGAACTTCATTCCTGGGCATGATTTTGAATGCCCGGAGCCAACTGTAGGCCATTTCGTGGTCTTCGAGTCCCCAGAATTTCATTCTTGGGTACCGTACATCGACAAAATGTTGCACCACGTTTGCTGGGCATTGGCACCTGTACTACATTGCTCTTGCCCCCCCCTTTCCCCCCGATCTTAATATTGGGTGCATGGCGAAGAGCCCCTGTTCCGCCCGGGGGCTCCCGACAAAATGTTGCACCACCGAGCTGTTTCGACCAGCCCGGGTCCGAACCCAATATTAAGATCGGGGGGGAGGGGGGGGGGGAACACACGATTGATACGACAGCGATGCGATTTATTGTCAGCGCCAGGTGGTGCAACATTTTGTCGATGTACCGTATGATTTTGAATGGCCGGAGCGAACTGTAGGCTACTTCGTGGTCTTCGAGTTCCCAGAACTTCATTCCTGGGCATGATTTTGAATGCCCGGAGCCAACTGCAGGCCACTTCGTGTTCTTCGAGTTCCCAGAACTCCATTCCCGGGCTACATTTTGAATGCTGAGGCAGTCTGAGGCTGAGCTGAGGCAGGCTGCGGCTGAGGCAGGCTGAAGCTGAAGCCGAGGCTGAAGGCAGACTGAGGCTGAGGCTGAAGCATGCTGAGGCTGAGGCTGAGGCTATTACTGGGAATCAAGGCTGACTGCTTTTTTCCCCCCAAACGGCTTTTATCGGCTTGAGGCTCAGGCCTGAGCTACAGTAAAGGCTGATGCTGAGGCGATGCTGGTAGTAACTGAGGCGAGGCTGAAGGCAGACTGGGCTGAGGCTGAGGCAGGCTGAGGCTGAGGCCGAGGCTGAAGGCAGACTGAGGCCGAGGCTGAAGCAGGCTTATGCTGAGGCTGAGGGCAGGCTGAGGCTGAGGCTGAGGCAGGCTGAGGGGTCCTCCTTTTGATGAGGAGGCAGGCTGGGTAGGCTGTGAGGCCGAAGGCTGAAGGCAGACTGAGGCTTACGGCTGATAAAGCATGCTGAGGGCTGAGATCAGGCTGAGGCGGGAGAGCTGAGGGGCCATGCTGATGCTGAGGCAGGCTGAGGCTGAGGCTGAGGCTGATGCAGGCTGAGGCTGAGGCAGGCTGAGGCTGAGGCCGCGGCTGAAGGCAGACTGAGGCTGAGGCTGAAGCAGGCTGAGGCTGAGGCTGAGGCTGAGGCTGATGCAGGCTGATGCTCAGGCAGGCTGAGGCTGAGGCTCAGGCTGATGCAGGCTGAGGCTGAGGCATGCTGAGGCTGAGGCCGAGGCTGAAGGCAGACTGAGGCTGAGGCTGAAGCAGGCTGAGGCTGAGGCTGACGCAGGCTGAGGCTGAGGCTGAGGCAGGCTGAGGCTGAGGCAGGCTGAGGCTGAGGCTGTGACTGCGACTGCCGTTGCCACTGCGACTGTCATCGCGAATGCGACTGCGACTGCGAGAACAGCAGAATTCTTCAACTGGATTCTCATCTGATTCTTAAGGGGAATGCTTCCAGATATGCTCCTACACATCGCTGTTAGGTTGCTTTACCGTGATAATTTTTGGAAAAGCATATAAACAATAACTTATGGTTCTGTTTAAGAGCTCGCAAAAGCGCGGGCGCATTTGTTGTTGAAGACTTTTGTCGCGAAGCGTTTTTTTGTTTTGAACACGTTTTCGGGACGCTCGATTTTTATTCCCAGCCCTCCTTGGTTGGGTATTCGTTTGGAAAAGAGCACTGCGGTGTCCAGTCCTCCTCCTCCTCCTCCTCCTCCTCCTCCTCCTCCTCGCTCCTCCCGTCTCCCGCTCCCCTCTGATCTCCTTTTGCCTTGTGCGAACCCGGCCACCCCTGGGGGGCTGCGATTTGTGACACTGTCGCCACTTTCGAGGGCTGCTGGTGGGTCTTGCGGAGTGAGGCGCCGCGGGGATCTGAACGGGACCTCGCCGTCCTTGGGAGGCTGCGATCTGCGACACTGTCGCCACTTTCGAGGGCTGCTGGTGGGTCCTGCGGAGTGAGGCACCGCGGGGATCTGAGCGGGACCTGGCCGTCCCTGGGGGGTTGCGATCTGCCACACTGTCGCCACTTTCGAGGGCTGCTGGTGGGTCCTGCGGAGTGAGGCACCGCTGGGATCTGAGCGGGACCTGGCCGTCCCTGGGGGGCTGCGATCTGCGACGCCGTCGCCACTTTCGAGGGCTGCTGGTGGGTCCTGCGGAGTGGGGCGCCGCGGGGATTTGAGCGGGACATCGCCGTCCCTGGGGGTTGCGATCTGCGACACTGTCGCCACTTTCGAGGGCTGCTGGTGGGTCCTGCGGAGTGAGGCACCGCGGGGATCTGAGCGGGGACCTCGCCGTCCCTGGGGGGCTGCGATCTGCGACCTTGTCGCTGCTTCCGAGGGCTGCTGGTGGGTCCTGCGGAGTGCGGCACCGCGGGGATCTGAGCGGGACCTCGCCGTCCCTGGGGGGCTGCGATCTGCGACGCCGTCGCCTTTTCGAGGGCTGCTGGTGGGCCCTGTGGGGTGAGGCACCGCGGGGATATGAGCGGGAGCTCTGGCGCCCTGGGGGGCTGCGCTCTGCGACACTGTCGCCACTTTCGAGGGCTGCTGGTGGGTCCTTCGGAGTGAGGCACCGCGGGGATCTGAGCGGGGCCTCGCCGTCCCTGGGGGGCTGCGATCTGCGACACTGTCGCCACTTTCGAGGGCTGCTGGTGGGTCCTTCGGAGTGAGGCACCGCGGGGATCTGAGCGGGACCTCGCCGTCCCCGGGGCGCTGCGATCTGCGACATTGTCGCCACTTTCGAGGGTTGCTGGTGGGTCCTGCGGAGTGAGGCACCACGGGGATCTGAGCGGGACCTCGCCGTCCCTGGGGGGCTGCGATCTGCCACATTGCCGCCACTTTCGAGGGCTGCTGGTGGGTCCTGCGGAGTGAGGCACCGCGGGGATCTGAGCGGGACCTCGCCGTCCCTGGGGGGCTGCGATCTGCGACACTGTCGCCACTTTCGAGGGCTGCTGGTGCGTCTTGCGGAGTGAGGCACCGCTGGGATCTAAGCGGGACCTTGCCGTCCCTGGGGGGGCTCGGGAGAGCTGCTGTGGGATACGTTAGGCGCAACGGGCGCATGGCACAGCCAACGGGGGTGATCTTTGACACAGACCATCTGCCGGGCGATAGCCATAACGTTGCGCCTACAAGTCTCCCGCGGGGGCTCTCAAGAGCTGCTGTGGGATACGTTGGGTGCAACGGGCGCATGGCACAGCCAACGAGGGTGATTTGTCATTACGTAGCCCTTAGATCTTGATCGGGTGCCTGCGAGCCTTCCGATTGCTGCTCGCAAAATCACATGAGTCCATGTTACGTCATCGCCCCCGTTGTAGCAATCCTGATGTATTTATGCCCCGTGTTGCGCAATGGCTGGGTACGTCGCCATGGTAATTCCCCACATGTTTAGTGGGGTTCTGATTTTCTTCACTGCCGCGCCGCACCCGCGTCTCACCTCCTCCTCCTCCTCCTCCTCCTCCTCCTCATCCTCCTCCTCCTCCTCCTCCTCTCCCTCCTCTTCTTTCCTCCCTCACCCACAGCACAGCACAGCACAGTTCCCCACATGCTTCGTGGGGTTATGTTTTCCCCCACATGTTTCGTAGGGTTCTGGTTTTCTTCCCTGCCGCGGCGCACCCGCGTCTCCTCACACCACCCTCCTCCCTCTTCTTCCTTTCCTCACCCGCGCTCAACACATGCACGGCAAGTACATGACACACGCGTCTACATACAGCCGCACGCATGCACACATTCGCACACAACACACACACACACCATACACCGCCAGTGCGCGCCTGGCGTGTTCACTGCATCACACATCCACGACGTGTGCGCCACATAGTGGGCACCCACATGAGACACGTCCCGATATGGCCGCTGTGCACGACGGTCGTCCAGACATAGCAGGCGTGGCACTTCCTCGGCACCAGAGGGGGTGCGCTGGGGGTGTGGGCCCTATCCGTTTCGGGCTCGCAATGCGTGGCAGGCGTGGCACTTCCTCGGCACCAGAGGGGGGTGCGCTGGGGGTGGGGGCCCTATCCGTTTCGGGCTCGCAATGCGTGGCAGGCGTGGCATTTCCTCGACACCAGAGGGGGTGCGCTGGGGGTGGGGGCCCTATGCGTTTCGGGCTCGCAACGCGTGGCAGGCGTGGCACTTGGGGTGGGGGCCCTATGCGTTTCGGGCTCGCAAAGCGTGGCAGGCGTGGCACTTCCTCGACACCACAGGGGGTGCGCTGGGGGTGGGGGGCCTATGCGTTGCAGGCTCCCAGGGCGTGGCAGGCGTGGCATTCCTCGACGGCCACAGGGGGTGCGCTGGGGGTGGGGATGCGTTGCAGCTCCCAGGGCGTGGCAGGGGCGTGGCAGTTCCTCGCCGCCACAGGGTGGGGGCCCTATGCGCTGCAGGCTCCCAGGGCGTGGCAGGCGTGGCATTTCCTCGCCGCCAACAGGGGGTGCGCTGGGGGTGGGGGCCCTATGCGTTGCAGGCTCCCAGGGCGTGGCAGGCGTGGCATTTCCTCGACGCCACAAGGGGTGCGCTGGGGGTGGGGGCCCTATGCGTTGCAGGCTCCCAGGGCGTGGCAGGCGTGGCATGTCCTCGCCGCCACAGGGGGTGCGCTGGGGGTGGGGGCCCTATGCGCTGCAGGCTCCCAGGGCGTGGCAGGCGTGGCATTTCCTCGACGCCGCAGGGGGTGCGCTGGGAGGTATGCCAGGAGAGGTACTGGGAGTAGGAGGAATGAGAGGAGGTAGGAGGAGGAGGAGAGAGAAGGAGGAGGAGGAGAGGAGGAGGAGGAGGAGGAGAGGAGGAGGAGGAGGAGGAGGAGGAGGAGGAGGAGGAGGAGGAGGAGGAGGAGGAGGAGGGACGGGGAGGTGGGGCAGCAGCAGCGGCAGCAGCAGCAGCAGCAGCTGCAGCAGCAGACGCAGCAGCAGCAGCAGAAGCAGCAGCAGCAGCAGAAGCAGCAGCAGGAGGAGGACACCGAGGAGGAGAAGGAGGAGCAGCAGCAGAAGCACCGATGGTACACATGGGAAACAACATAGGTATATGGGGTTCCTCGGTAGCGTAATTTTTGAGTGAAGCGGTTCCAGGGCCCCAACACACGCCCAAAGACGGCACCACGAGAGCTTCGGCTGGCCTGCAGACGGTCCAAGAGAGCTTCGAGACGGCTCCAGAGACCCTCCAGAGGGCCCTCGTGAGGGCCTCAGGAGCCCCAAACCATTGATTTCCCAAAGGTCTTCGCATGTTTTTCGGGTTCTCACCTGTTCCTGCCCAGACGGGCCCAACACGGCCCAAGAGGCCCCACATATCGTCCCTACACGGCCTCAAGGGGCCCCTCAAAGATACGGAACACGGTTCAAGAGGGCCCCCAGACGGCCCCAAGAGGGCACCAAAACAGCCCCAGGTGGCCCCAAGACGGCCCCAAGATAGCCCAAAGAGGGCCTTGAGAGGATCGCAAGAGGTTCCCAAGAGGGCCCCAAGAGGCCCCCAAGGGAGCCCCAAGACGGCCAACGGCTTCGAAGACGCCCCAAGACGGCCCAAAAGGCCCCAAGACACCCACAATTGTTCCAACAGGGCTCCCAAAGGGTTCCAAAAAGGCCCCAAGAAGACCCCGACGAGGCCCAGGATACGCTCAAGAACAGCATGGCTCCCATCAGCGAGAGGTGACGTAACAAGCAAGGCTCCCCAGAGCGCGGTGACGTCAACAACTCTCAACACCAAGGCTCCCAGGAGTCTTCTAACACCAGGGCTCCCAACTGAGAGTGGTGACGTAACAAGCTCTTACCACCAAGGCTTCCAAGAGCGACGGGTGCCGCGAGCCATCTCGGGCAAGTTCTCCGCTCTTTCCGTTCCCGTGCCGGCCCAGGTGAAGGAAAGAGCAAGGTACGAGCGAGGGACGTTTCGCAGGGGGCGAAGCCCTTCTAGGGAGGGGGTCCGGGGGAGGGGGCAAGCCCGGACGAGATGGTCAAATCGCCCGTTTCCCTCATATTGTTTCGAGTGAAGGGTCTCCTGGGCGGCTCCCATGGCTTGTTTCTTTTTGATTTTCATTTGTGAACCTGCCAGAGGGCCCCAAGACGGCCCAAGAGGGTACCAAAACGGCTTCAGAGGGCCCCAAGACTGTAGCAAGAGAGCTTCATATGCTCTCCAGACGGTCTGAGAGAGACTCGAGACGGCTCCAGAGGCCCTCAAGAGGGTCCCCGAGAGGGCCTCAGGAGGTGAAAAACATTGATTACCCGACGGGCTTTTGCAGGTTTTTCGGGTTTTCTTTTTTGCATTCCCAGAAGGGCCCCAGACGGCCCAAGAGGCTCCAAAGATCGTCGCAAGACGGCCCCAGAGGCGCCCCAAAGGGGCCCAAAGCTGTCCACACGGGCCTCCAGACGGGCCCAAGACGGCCCAAGAGGCCCCAATATTGTCCCAAGACGGCCCCAGAGGCCCTCGAAAGGGGCCCAAAACGGTCCAGGAGGGCCCCCAGACGGGCCCAAGACGGCCCAAGAGGCCCCAAATATCGTCCTCAGACGGCCCCAGAGGGGCCGAAAGCGGTCCAAGAGGGCCCCCAGACGGCCCAAGAGGGCCCCAGAACGACCCGAGAGGGCCCCCAGACGGCCCCAAGAGGCTCCCAAGCGGGCCCGAATAGCCCGAAGAGGCGGAAGGGGGTCTCCGCTGCTTGGGTGTAGGGACTGGGCTGGCCCAAAGACGGCCCAAGAGCCCCAAAACATTCCAAAAGGGCCCTCAATAGATTCCCAAGAAGCCCCAGAGACGCTAAGGAACATGGTTCCCCACAGCGAGCGGTGACGCAACAAACTCTGAACACCAAGGCTTTCCAGAGCGCGGTGACGTCAACAACTCTCAACACCAAGGCTTCCAGGAGCGAGCGGCAACGTAACAGTCTTCCAACACACAATCTCTTACCACCAATGCTCCCAAGAGCGAAGGGTGCCGTGAGCCCTCTCGGGCAAGTTCCTGGTCCGCTCTTCCGTTTCCGTGCCGGCCCATTTGAAGCGGTTCGCGGGCGCCTTCCATGCCCCGTTCTTTTTTTTATTTTTATATTCTTGTCCAATGAAGCGGTTCCGGGGCCTCAAGAGGGCCCAAATGGCACCAAAGCGAACCAAAGACTGCCCCGAGACAGCCTCAGATGGCCTCCAGACGGTCCAAGAGAGCCTCGAGACGGCTCCAGAGGCCTTGGGGCCTCCTTGGGGCCTGTTTTGGCCTCCTGGGGGCCTCTTGGGGGCAGCTGGGGCCTCGTGGGGCTCCTCGGGGCGGAGGGCTCGACATGTCCGCTCGGGGTCCACATCGAGCCTTCACCAGCAGAGGCAAATCAATTCTGTTTGCCTCTTGGGGCCCTCTCGGAAGGCCTCCTGAAGGCATTTCTTGAGCGTCTTCGAGACTTCTTGGGCTGTCTTAGGGCCATGTGTGCGTTTTCATCCGATCGTTCGGCGACTCGGTGCCCTCTTGGGCCGTCTTGGGAGCCCCTTGGGGCCCTCTGGGCCCGACACAATTCACGCGAGAAGATGCGTCGGACCCCAGGGTGCAAGCGATAAGCTCTCAGAGATTTGAGAATTTGGGGTCCGGCCCCCTCAGAGGTTCCGTCCGGAGGAAGGGTTCTGGCTGATAGGGTTGGGCGCAGATTTTTCCGGACACGCGCACTCCGTGTCCAGAGGCACGGAAGATGATGATGATGAGGAGGAGGAGGAGGAGGAAAAGGAGGAGGAGGAGGAAAAGGAGGAGGAGGAGGAGGAAAAGGAGGAGGAGGAGGATGAGGAGGAGGAGGAGGAGGAGGAGGAGGAGTGGAGCAGAGGGTCGAAAAAGGGGGATGATGAAAAGGTGGGCGGGAGGTCCCTGTCCCGTTCGAGTTCGTGGGCCCGCGAGCCCACCCAGCCTCCTCCTCTCTCCTCCTCCTCCTCCTCCTCCTCCCCCCTCCTCCCCGTCCTTCCTCCCTATTCCGCTCCGCGACCCGCGCGCTCCTCCTCCTCCGCCGTCCTCCTCGGCTCTTTCCATTCCTCCTCGTTCTCCTGCTGCTGTTCCCCCTTCATTATCCGCCCCCTCTTCTCCTCCCCCCCCCTTTCCTCCTCCTCCTCCTCCTCGTCCTCCTCCTCCTCCTTGCAAGCACGGGCGCCCCAGCCCTACGCTGGTGTGCGCTCGGAGGGTCCGAGCGGATCCGAGTCGGAGCGCAGGGCCTCGACGCGGATCCGGCCGTAGAGCGACGAGTGGCCTCCGGGAAGCTTACAGAGAGGGCGGAATGCATGGACATACGTCGGTCCTCGCCTTTGTGCTCTTCTCCCCCTCCTCCTCCTCCTCCTCCTCCTCCTCCTCCCGGCGGCCGCATCCGTAGCAGAGCCCGCTCGTGCACACCTCGGGTCGACCCAGAAGGGGGTCCAGCGACAAGGGGGTGGTGCAGTAGAGCTGGTGCAATAGACTTGTGGGGTGGCAATACTGTTTGGGGCGTGCCATACATGTCGGCGCTCAGATGTATTGCTGTATTCTCGCGTGCAGTGCATTACTTGCAGTACCATGCGATACACGTCTCCGGCGTACTTCGTGCGCGGGCGCGCACTTACATTTATATGTCGACATACAAATCATTTAGCATGCAAAATGTAAATCACTTACAACTACCACTTATAAATACAATTTATAAGTCAAAGCTAAGTCAAAGCTAAGTCAAAGCTAAGTCAAAGCTAAGTCAAAGCTAAGTCAAAGCTAAGTCAAGCTAAATCACAGCTAAATCAAGCACAGCGAATCTACCTGCAGTTTAACAAAGATCTAAGGTCCAGGTCCAGGGTCGACAGTTATCGTGGTCCACGTTGCGCTCTTCCGCTCCCCGCCCCCGTCCCCCCGATATGCCAGCGGCTCGCCGTGGCAGGGCGCGGGCCCTGGGGGTCGGGGGGCGCCGTCCGCGGCCTCGCCGATGCCGCGGTGGCTCAGTCCTGAGCGCGCGCGGGGGGCCCGCCGCTTGCGCAGCCGCAGCGAGGGCCCACGCGCGATCATGTCGGGCTTCTGGTGGCCCGCGTCCCCTCCAGAGCCCGACATTTCGGGCGAGCTGTTCTTCCTGCGGTTCGTCGTGGAAGGCGGCGGCACGCTCAAGGCCCACCAGAAGGCCGAGATCCTGGAGGACCGAAGGGCCAAGGGTCAGAGTTTCTCTCTCTCTCTCTCTCTCTCTATCCCTCTCTCTCCCTCTCTCTCTCGGTCTCCCTCTCTCTCCCTCTCTCTTTCTCTCTCCCTCTCTCTCCCTCTCTCTGCCTCTCTCTCCCTCTCTCTCTCCCTCTCTCTCTCTCTCTCTCTCTCTCTCGTCTCCTCTCTCTCTCTCTCCTCGCTCTCTCTCTCTCTCTCTCTCCTCTCTCTCTCTCTCTCTCTCTCTCTCCGTCTTTTCTTTCTTATTACTCTCTCCTCTCTCTCTCTCTCTCTCTCTCTCCTCTCTCTCTCTCTCTCTCCCCCTCTCTCTCTCTCTATCCCTCTCTCTCTCTCTCTTCTCTCTCTCTCTCTCTCTCTCTCTCCTCTCTCTCTCTCTCTCTCTCTCTCTCTCGGGGAGTTTGAGGGGGGCGGAGGGGGGTGGGGGGTGGGGAAGGGTGTGCGAATACCCTGCCCGCTCAGGCGGGTCCTCCTTGGAGGGGTGGGAGGGGCACGAAACCTGATAAATAACATGGTGTGCGAATGCCCTGCTCGCTCAGGCGGGGCCCCTCTGGAGGGGTGGGAGGGGCACGAAACCTGATGAATAACATGGTGTGCGAATACCCTGCCCGCTCAGGCGGGTCCTCCTTGGAGGGGTGGGAGGGGCACGAAACCTGATAAATAACATGGTGTGCGAATACCCTGGTCGCTCAGGCGGGGCCCCTCTGGAGGGGTGGGAGGGGCGCGAAACCTGATAAATAACATGGTGTGCGAATACCCTGCCCGCTCATGGCTGACGATGATCGACCGACGATCGACAGGTCGACCCTGCCAGCTCAAGGGTGCCCTTGTGTCCTACGCTTCGCGACGCGTGCTTTCTTGCACTCCTGTGGCGAGGTCGCCCCCGGAAGGCTCTTGTGTCCTCTCGCGCGCCCTGCCCGATCCGACAGCAGGATACTGGCTGCAAGGCCGACTTCCGGCAGCGCGGCAAGGACACGAAGAAGGACACAGGCCGCGTGTTCACGCTCAGGGGCCCGACGAAAGGTTTGTGGCAGGCATGGCGCCCGTGCAGGATGTTCGTCTGCTACAACGGCGGCTGGGAGCCAGTCCAGGGCTACAACTGGGGCGACGAGAACGAGGTACCCGTCCACGAGGGTGTCCTCGTGCAGCCCGCCCCTCGCGTCGTGTCCATGCAGGAGCTGTCCCAGTTGCGGCAGAAGCGCGACCCGACGTTCTGGTCGCTGCCAGTGCTTGCGCCAGGCATCTGGGAGTCGGACACGGGGGCGGAGCAGGGCGGCTTCGCGAACAGCTCGGCGGCGACTGGATCGCAGGCGTCGGACCCGATGCGCGTGGAGGTGCGCCAGCGGGAGTCGGAGCTGCAGTGAGACCAGGCAGTCAGGGCTTGCAGGGCCCTCCAGCAGGGCGCGGGGGGCTCGACGGGGTGGCGGCTGGCCGCGCCCTCGAAACGGGCTTCCCCACGCCTCGCCGTCCCCACCCCCCCCCGTCGGGCGTGGAGGGGGCGGGGGAAGGAGTCGGGGGAGGGCGAGGGAGAGGAGGAATGGTAATGGGAATGGAGATGGGACCACTGACGTAGTAATAAAAATATCAATTAGATATTGGACTTGTGCCTGAGACCCCTTTCAAATCGATCCAAAAACGTTAGCCGCTTCTTGGGCGCAAGCTGGGGGTCGCAGGGGCGGGGCAACCCGCGCAAAACGAGTTCCCCGAATAACCCGCAAGGAGGAGGAGGAGGAGGAAGGGGACAGAGGAGGATGACGAGGACGAGGAGGAGGAGGAGGAGGAGGAGGAGAGAAACGGCAAACGTTTGGCAAAGCCTGCCCGCCGCTCCCATTGATCTTGGCTCAGCTCACACCTCGCCCCCTGGGACATGGGCCGAGACCTCAAGCGCGCGCGCGACCATGTAGCTCGCGAGGCGTGCGCGTCCATCAAGCAAGTGGCCCGCCTCCAGGGGGTTAGCGAGGAGGCCCTCCAGAAGAGCGCGTGCGCAGCGGCGTCTCCGTGGACGCCCTACGGCAACGTGCTGCAGAACGTGAAGTTGCCATCGTCGATGGGGGCAGCGGTAGCAGAAGCACAGAACGGGCCCAATTTGCGGCCCTCCGAGGGTGCTCCAGAACCCCTGGGCCCGATGCGGCCTCGAGAGGGCCCCAAGAGAGCCCCAGGAGGCCCCAGCGCGGCCAAAACCATATACATACAAATTGTCAGCGCCCACTTGCCCCACTTGCCCACTTGCGACCCACTTGCCCCGCTTGCCCCACTTGCCCGTCTTGCCCCACTTGCCCTACCTGGGCGAGTGGGGCGAGTGGGCGATCTGATTTCTTGTTCGTCATCTCTCCTCTTCGCACACTCCTGTTGGGCCCTCAGAGGGGCCCAGCGGGACCTCTCGACGGCTCTACGAAGCCTCGAAGAGTGCCGAGCAATCTGTCACGAAAACCGCCGTCGCCGCCGTCGCCGTCGTCGTCGTCTCCCCTGGGGGCGAGCCCGCCAGGGGAGAGCGCCGCTGCCCCCATCGTGGAGACGCCGACGGCGGCTCGGACCTCGACTGGGAGATCGTCAGTCCGACGGCCTTCATCCACCACTGGTCCTCCTCCTCCTCCTCTTCCTCGTCCTCCTCCTGCCTCACCTTCTCCTGCCCCCAGTCCTCCCCGCCCCTCCTCCTGCCCCTAGCCCTCCCCTCAGCATCGTCTTCCTCAACCGCCCCGCCCGCAGGTGCGCCACGAGCCAGCGCTTTGCGTCCCTCCTTCGCGACGCGATCAGTGCCTCCCACGGGGTCCTGACCGTGGCGCTGTACACCGACGAGACGACGCCAGGCAATGTGACGCGCCCGACGGGCACGGACAACCGCACCTTGCAGTGCATATACTGGACTTTCGTGGAGTTGCCCACGTGGTTTCGCGCCCGTGCCCTCGGGTGGTTTCCCTTGGGGTACTTGCGTCTGGTGGACCAGGCGCGCGTGAAGGGCGACTTGGGCGGGGTCCTCAAGGTGGTCATTCGCTTGCTGTTCGCGGAGCAGGGCTTCAGCTTCGCCCGCGGCCTGAGAGCCCCATGCCAGGGCGGCGCCTTGTTTTTCCGTGCCAAGATGGGCCCACTGATACAGGACGAGCGAGCCCACAAGCACTCTTGGAACCTAAAGGGCGCCGTCCAGAGCCTCAAGCCCTGCGTGAATTGCAGAAACGTAGTGCAGTGTGCTCGGGACAAGGTGGCGCCAGGAGCTTGGGCCAAGCATTTTGCCACGGCCCTGTCTACAGATTTTATTCCGCACACGGCGGACACGTTCAACCAGATGGTGGACCGCCTGAGCTTGGCGAAGCCCAGGTTGGGCGTGGGCGCGTTCAAAGCTCTCGAGATGAAGTGCGGGATCTGGCACGACCCCGACGGGATGCTGTGGGACCCGTACGTCCGAACCGTCATGAGCGCACCCGAGTCCACGTATTGGGATTGGATGCATTGCATCGTGGCATCTGGAGGCACTGCTGGTCACGAAATCAATCTGCTGGCGTCTTCCCTCCAGGCGGCTGGCATCGACGTGGACAAACTCGACAGGTTCGCCAAACACATCCGCATGCCTCCACAGTCCCACAGGATCCACAAGACGTTCTTTGTGGACCGCACCGACACCACGAAGTCGACCGCCATCAAAGCTTTCGCCAACGAGACGCTCGTGGCCGTCCGTATCCTACGTCAATTCGCACTCGACGTGTTGGGCGAGAACTCCTGTGTACCAGACCAGCGCAAGAGCATCCTCCAGCTGGCCAAGATGTGCGACCTGCTCACGCACGAGTATCCGAGCTGTACCCCCGCTGCTTTGCGGGCCACTGTCGACGCCCACCACGACGCGTACGTGGCCGCGTATGGCGCGGGCGAGTGCCGCCCCAAACTCCACCTCACGCACCACGTGCCTGACGCATGGGAGAGGTGGGGCGTGCTGCTCTCGTGTTTCGCGCCCGAGCGGAAACACAAGCTGGCGGAGGCGCTTGCTCTGCATGCGCCAGGGCAGGGATGGGAGAAGCACGTGGCTCGGAGAGCCGTCTTGATGTACTTGAAGGACGACGAGGACGGCGAGAATGACGTGGTCCCCGTCTATGTGCGCGGGGCTACCAAGGTGGCCCCAGGCATCCTGAAGCGACAGGTCGCTTTGGCATGTGCCGACGCGGGCGAGGACATGCACACCAGCTCGGGCCTAATGTGCACGCGCGGCTCTGTCCACTCGGGGGCCCACGTGCTCCTGCGGACGAGCGACCCAACCACGTGCCGCTGCGGCTTCGTTGAGTCGATCGTCGAAGCTGTCCTGAAGGTGTCGTTCCGCAAGAGGCACTTCCTGATGGTGGACCTGCTCCGTCCTGACGGGCGTGGTGCGTGGAGGCGCTCGGGTTGCAAGCAGGTTTTCGCTGTGGAAGCATTCGTGAGTTCGCTCATGTACATCGAGCGCCGCGACGGCAGCGTGCGCCCGCTATTCCCCGATCTGCCTGGGGTGATCGTTGCATAGCCGCGCGTGCCCGAGCTGTGGGGCGGCGAAGGGCTGGCGCTGGGGAGCTGCCAGGCGGTGCGAGAAAAAAAACACCAAATCCCCACCGCTGCGCCTGATCCTGCCCGTGCTGCTCCTTCTCAGTCCCCCTCTCCTCGCTCTCCACCCTCCCCTCCCTCTCCCCCTCTTCCTCATCTTCCCCCCATCGTCCTCCTCGCCCCCCTCCTCACCCTCCTGCCCATAGGGGTTTCAGCGAGTCGGCTCGCCGCTCGCTGCATCGAGCGATCCAGGAGGTCCCACCTCTGCGACCCCCCTCCTGCCCATAGGCATTTCAGCGAGTCGGCTCGCCGCTCGCTGTCTCGAGCGATTCAGCAGGTTCCACCTCCGCGACTGAACCGAGTCGACAGCATGGCCGCGGTCAGCCCCCGCGCCGCCGCCGCCACCCCCTCGCCCAATCTGCGCCGCTCTTTGGGGGCGAAGGGGTCTCCACTCAGCGCCGCTTCCCCGCCCAGCGGGAGGCGCGGTGAGGCGGGCGTGTCCCCGAGCCCGCCGACGACGACGCCCGCGGCGAGCCCGTCGGTAATGCCAGTGCCGAAGCAGGAGGAGCCGCAGGGGGGAGCAGGCATCGTGGCCGTCTGCGAGCCCGAGATGGTCAAGTGCTGCACTTGCCAGCAGACGAAGCCCAAGACGCAATGCACCACCGTCAAGCAGGAGAATGTGTTCACGGGTGCCAAGGCTACGTTTCGCTGCACACAGTGCAATGGGACGCGCCAGAAGATCTACTGCCTGACCCAGCCAGGCGATCACCTCCGTTGCGGGCTCACCGACATGCCATCGACCAGCCGCGCCGAGTTCTTCCAGGTTGCGAACACGTTGCAAGGCGACAAGCTCAAGCGCCACCTCGTGACGACGGTCATGCAGGAGATGGCCAAGGAGCAGTCCAGCAGCTTCTCGGCGCACGGCAACTTCCACAAGATCTCGGACTTGGAGGCCGACGCCGCTGGGAACCCGTCCAAACTTCGAGACCTCGAGGTGCTGAAGCTCAACTCCTACTCGTTCCACTCGACCCACTACGACTGCGAGATGCTGTGGGTCCCGACGTACACGCTCTCCCTGAACAAGAACACCACCCAGCGCGAGCAACAGAAGCGCGTCTGCGACCTAGAGGAGAACATCAAGGCCGCCAAGAAGTCCCGCGTGGCCAACGGAGACGACCCGCCCGCCCCGACCGAGGCTGGCACAGACGCTGAGGGTGCGGCTGCACTAGAGGGCGCTGCGGATCAGCTTGCCGATGGGGATGGCCAAGGCAAGCGCCGCGGCGGCGGCCGCGGCGGCCGCGGCCGTGGCCGCGGCGGGGGGCAGCCGAAGGACTTGCCGAAGCCGCTGACTGCCGCCCAGACGGCGCGCTTGGACAAGGGCCTGGATAAGTTCGGCACAGCACTGTTTCAGTTCGAAGCCGTCATGGTGGAGGCTTGTGCCGACGCGGACGGCATCCCCAAGAGGCTCATGGACAACGCCAAGGAGTGCAAGAAGAATGCCGCCGCAGTCCAGGCTGGGTTGGACGAGCTGAAGGCGGCGGGCCAGGGGGCTGCGAGCGCCGTCGCCTCCGTCTTCAAGAATGCCGACTCCTGGATCAAGACTGCCAAGGAGTTGAAGGCGCGCCTCGCGGCGGCCCTTGCGGAGTACGCCGACGACGCGCAGGGCGAGGACGACGCGTGAGTACCAAGAGTCCGCCGCGCCCTGAGGACACTGAGGGGTAACGTCCCAGACGGTGCGGCGCGACTGGCGCCTGTGAGCAGGAGCCATAGCCCCAAGCACTAGGACGCCGAAGCGCGAGGGACGGCTTGCCGCCCGCGCGCGTCGGATGAGGAAGAATGCATCCTCCCTTTATCCGTCCTCCTCATCCCCCCCCTCCTCCTCCTCCTCTTCCTCCTCTTCCTCCTCCTCCTCCTCCTCCTCCTCATCATCCTCCTCCTCATCCTCCTCCTCCTCCTCCCCCATCCTCCTGCTCCTCGCATCCCCCCTCCCCTCCACTTTCATTCCCCTCATCCTGCTCCTGCGCCTCCTCCTCCTCATCCTCCTCCTCCCCTTCATCCTTGCCCTCCCCATCCTCATCCCCCATCCTGCCCCCCCTCCCCCCGCCCCTCACCCCCCGTCCCTCGCATGCCAGCCACCTCCCAGCCACCCCCCAGCCACCTCCCAGCCACCTCCCAGCCACCCCCCAGCCACCTCCCAGCCACCTCCCAGCTGCGAGGCTGGGGTGGCTGGGGGGTGGCTGGGAGGTGGCTGGGGGGTGGCTGGTCAGCCACCTCCCAGCCACCCCCCAGCCACCTCCCAGCCACCTCCCAGCCACCCCCCAGCCACCCCCCAGCCACCTCCAAGCCTGCGAGGGGTGGCTGGGGGGTGGCTGGGGGGTGGCTGGGGGGTGGCTCGCCACGCTGGGGATCTCGGTGGCATCCTGGAGATCCCGTTGACATCGTTTAAAGCAACCACACACACAAACATCCACACACACACACGCACGCGCACGCACACACACACGCACACACACACACCCTTACACACACATACACCCACACACACACACGCACGCACGCACGCACGCACACACACACACACACACACACACACGCACACACACACACACACTCACACACACACAATGTACGCCTGTTACTTAAGACTGGACTTTCCCAGCAAGCCATGACGTGTGCTCCTAAGCAGTGGCGAAGCCTACTTCGTAACATGCTGCGCCGTGCGATGCAACGCATTGGAAGCAAAACGGTGGAGCTGCCCCTTGGGAACAGGGGTTGCCTCGCACACGCACACACACACACGCACGCACGCGCGCGCGGACGCACACGCACACCCACACACACACACACGCACGCGCGCGCACGCACGCGCACACACACGCACACGCACACACAATTGTTGAGTCATCTCGTGATGTTCGCAGCGTCTTACAAGCTGGGGGGCAAGGCTGTTTGGGGGCGTCTTGGGGTCATCTTGGAGGGGTGGGCTTCTCGGGGTCAGAGTGGCGGGATATATGCATATGTTCCCTTGGCCCAAACGAGTTCTCAAGGTGAAGCCGCAGACTGGCCCCCGCGGGCCCTGCATCCTCCACTTCCCCCTCCTCCCCCACCGTCCTCTCCGCAGCCGCCGCGGCTCGCCGCGGCCAGTCCGATTTGCAGCCCGCTCTCACTGGCAACTTGCCACTGGCCTCTGGCGCTGCGCCAGCGATGTACCGTGAAACGCCGTTTCCCGCATTGTTTGACAGGCAGTGGTGGCCATGCCGTTTTGACAGCACAGGCTTCGGCGACATCGGGTGCGGGAAGTGGTATCCCCGCCGCGATTTCGCGGACATAAGCCAGCCACACGTTCGCCTATCAGATCCGTCTTGGTACGGCGTGTGCAAGTTCTGCTTCGAGGGCTACTACCCGTGGGAGCACCCCTACCTTCGGCGCCCTTCGCGCAGCGCTGGGGCTGCCCTGTCGCCGCCTCCGCGCGGGGGCGCGTCGCGCGGAGGCGGGGCGCCTGCCCCGTCGTGGCTCTCGGCCGACGCGCTCCCCTTGCGCGGCAACGCGAGGGGGAGCTCATGCGGCCGCGCTCGCGGGGCCGACAGCGACCTCACCACGCCGCCGAAGCCTTCGCCCCCCGCTGGCGCCAAGAAGGCCGTCGACCCCCAGAAGCAGGTCCTGAAGCGGCCCTCTGCCAGCTCGCCCAGGAAGCAGGTCAGGGAGCGGGCCAAGAAGCGGCCCCAGAAGCAGGACAAGAAGCAGGCCATGAAGCGGCCCTCAGCCATCTCGCCCAAGAAGCAGGCCATGAAACGGCCCGCGGCCAGCTCCCCTAGCAAGTAGCTTTCCCACTGACGGCTCGCCGCCGTGGGATCTTCAAGCAGCCCGCCTGAGCGTCTTTGTCTGAATCGGGAGCCCCCCATAAAGGGATGGAGTAGGGCGCCCTCAGCCACCTGCCACTACCTCGGCAGATTGCGCCTCGCAGCTGTGGGCTGCGCATGGAAATCATGTCCCCCATCCTCCTTCCCCCCTCCTCCTCCTCCTCCTCCTCCCCCCTCCTCTCCTCTCCTCCTCCTCCTCCTCCACCTCCCCTCCTCCTCCTCCTTCCTCCTCCTCCTCCTCCTCCCCCCTCCCTCCTCCCCCCCCCTCCTCCTCCTCGCAGCTCCCGCTCGAGACTTCCTCGGAATGGATTGCACGAGTTCCCGCTCGGGCTTCCCCCCAATCGCGGGGGCCACGGCCCTGATCTTGCTCCTGCCCCCCCCCCCTCCCCCCCCTATCGCCGATTCCCCCCCGCCCCCCGCCCTCCCCCACCCCCCCCACGCAGCCCGCCCCAGCGTGGCGGCGCGTCCTGCCGACCGCGGCCTCGTCGGCCACCGCGCCCCCTGTGGCCGCACCTCCCCTACACTTTTTTTTGGGGGTGGGGATTCGGCGCCCTCAGGCCCTTCGCCCTCCCCTGCCCCAGACGACGACGAGGGCGAGGGCGACGATGGCGACGACGACGACGTGGTTCAAAGTGGTCGAAGCTGCGACGACGACGACGACGGCGACGGCCACCCGCTTCATTGCCCCTCCTTTCGGTGTCCGAACTCGGTCTGCTACCAGAGCTGGGTTCGGAATTAATTTTTATGGGGGTGATGATGAGTTTCTTGATGTAACTCGAGCTGCAGATGAGCTACAGAGCTGCATGGCACAGCATCCGGAAGGAAATCATCAGAAGCGCCCGAACTCGGTCTGTTTCCAGAGCTGGGTCCGACAAAAAATCAGTGCTCGTTATTTTTTTGCAGATGTTTATTCGTTTCTTGATGTAACTCGGGCCGCAGATGAGCCACAGAGATGTTTGGCAAAGTAATCGAAAGACAATCATCATATGTCCCCCCGACTGCCCTTGCCCCTCCTCCACCTCCGCAGCCACTGACGGCCCTGCGAGCGGGCTCGCCCCTCGACTGTTGTTCCCACCGTAGCCCGCCTGAGTGCTACGCGCGAGATGGCGCACCCCGCTGCCCCAGGCCCCCATCGTGCGGAGGGCCTGGCAGCACTGTTTCAGAGTAGGCTCGAGTTCGTGACGACCGTGTACCTCGGGCAATCGGCCACCGAAGATGAGTTCGCCAAGCTGCAGGAGTCGGCCACGGTTTCCCTGGAGACCATGATCGGTCAGGCCACCAGCCGCTTGCCCATGGCCAGGTGCACCGAGCTCATGAACATGGCGGGCAACGTCGCCAAACTTGCCACTACACCCCATCCCCCTCTTCGTCTCCCGTTGGCCCACCCCGTCCCCATCGCTCTTCCCCTCGCTCTCCGTGGCGAGCCATCGGAGGGCCCTTTC
This sequence comes from Prorocentrum cordatum, assembly GCA_963575745.1. NCBI lineage: Eukaryota > Dinophyceae > Prorocentrales > Prorocentraceae > Prorocentrum > Prorocentrum cordatum. Next base: position 138,496 of record CAUYUJ010017343.1, read on the forward strand.
CCGCCTCTGGCCGCGTGCCCTCGGACGGCCCCCAGACGACGACGATGACGACGACGACGGACGAGGACGACGACGACGACGACGAACGGACGACGGACGACGACGACGGACGAGGACGACGACGACGGACGACGACGACGACGACGGACGACGGACGACGGACGAGGACGACGACGACGACGAAAACGGGGACGAGCCCCAGGTGGCTGGCAGCCACCTGAGCCCGCCGCAGCGGGTGAGGCTTTCCAGGGCGCTGACCCAGCACGTCATGGCGCCCGCAGGTGGAGCCGCCGTCGCCGCTCGCCGCGGCAGTGGGCCAGGTCTCGGGCGCTATCAGACCCAGAGCGGCCTGTCCCTGCACAACTACTTGACGCACGCGCAATGGGAGATCCTCGCGGACCAGACGGCCACCGTGGCGGACAAAGTGGCCGTCGTGGGACAGGCGATGGCAAACATCGGCCTGGTGTCCGCTGACGAGAAGACCTACGTCCACGCCGTCGCCGTGCTGATCCTGGCCCACCACCAGGGCATCCCGCCCAACATCACCGCCGTGAGCTCGGCCGCGTGCCTCGGCGTCCTGCGTGACCTGAAGGCCTACGTGCAGAGAGAGCGCGGGACGGCTCGTGCCCACTTCGGCCAGTTCCAGGGCTTGCCGCAGAACCCAGAGTTGTTCCAGCGCGTGCTGCCCCACGTGTACGCCGTCGCGCACCCGCAGGAAGGGCCCTGTGCGTGCCCTTTCCGCGAGGACGTGCGGGGTGTAGGAATGGGGGGGAATGGGGGGAGGGGGAGGGGGAGGAGGGGGAGCTTTCAGCAGGCGCGGCGCGAAGCGTGCCAGGGGCACAACTAGGCGACTCGGGCACGAGGGGGAGGAGGAGGGGGAGGTGGAGGAGGAGGAGGAGGGGGGGGGAGGAGGACGAGGACGAGGAGGAGGAAGAGGAGGAAAAGGAGGGAGGGGGGGAGGGGAGGGGGAGGAGGAGAGGAGGGGGAGGAGGAGGAGGGAGAGGAGGAGGAGGAGGAGGATGAGGAGGAGGAGGATGGGGGGCGAGGAGATCCGTTTCCAAAGCACTGGCGGCAAGCCGTCCTGCGCGCGCCTGAGGAGGATGAGGAGGATGATGAGGGGGAGGGGAAGGAGTGCTGTCCGATGTGATGGCCCCGTTCTGGATGCCACTGGGCCCTTTGGCCCATATGCCGCACGTTGATTGGGCCCCTTCGGCGGATAATAAAATAGGTAGGGGAAGGGGGGGGGGGGTGGGGGAGGAGGCCGAGGAGGAGAAGGTGACGGATGGGGGAGGAGGAAAATGCGGATGGCGAGGAGATGGAGGAGGAGGCGGAGGAGGAGGAGGATGGGGAGGAAGAGGAGGAGGAGGGGGAGGAGCAATTCTCAGACCCCCCGCTCTGAGGAGTTCATCGGGGAAATCCGCCAGCGCCTGCCTGCGCGCCAGTCCCGCTCGGCAGTGCAGGGGACGCGCGGCGCCCTGACGCTCACAGCTCACGGGCGCGACGTGGCGTCGCGATCCCAGGTTCGCGGGACGCGCCCCCACGCGGTCCTGGCGCTCCCAGCGCCGCCAGCGGGCCAGCCGCTCGCCTTGACGGACGCGCGCTGGCAGGGTTCGCAGTCCCAGGAGATCGGGCCAGCGGCGACCACGACGACGGCGACGACGGCGGCGGCGGCGGCGACGGCGGCGACGGCGAAGGCGACGACGGCGACGGCGACGGCGACGGCGGAGGCGACGGCGACGGCGTTGCCCCCGCCGTCGTAGTCGTTGCCGCGGCCGTCGTCGTCGTCGCCGTCGCCGTTGTTGCCGCGGCCGTCGTCCACGCCGCGGCTGTCGTCGCCGTAGTCTTCGTAATCGTCGTCGTCGTCGTCGTCGTCGTCGTCGTCGTCGTCACTCCCGCCGCGCCCGCCCAGGAGTCGCTCGCCCCCACCGTGGTGGAGTCCCAGGGTGACGCCTACGGGGGGCGCGCGCTGAGGCGCCTGGATGCCGTCGCTGCGCTTCCTGGCCCTGGCGCCGCCTTGCCCCCGCTCGGCGCCGCCGAGGGCGTGGGCGACCCAGGGCAGGGCGACCCGCGCCCGGACGCTGCTGGGGGGCCCGCCGCCTGCAGCGCCGCCGAGGTCACGCCCACGCTCGGCGACTTGGCCGCAGCCGCAGCCGCGGGGCCGCCAGTGGCGGGCTCCTGGCGCATGGACCCAGATGACGCCTTCGATGTCATGGTCTCGGAGCTCAGCAACATGGCGAAGTCCCTGCCGACGCAGGCCGAGGCGCCTCCGCTGGGTCCCCCCCAATGGGAACCGCCGCCTCTCGAAGAAGACGACGTCCCCTGACTCGAAGGCGTGGCTCGCCGCGCACACGGCGCAGGACAGCGGGCCTGCTTCGCCGCCGCCAGCGCTGCCGAAGGTCGATCCGCCCAGCACGGGCACGAAGAAGCCACAGCTCAAGGCGTCGGGCTCGGCGCCGAAGAAGGGGGCAAAGGCTGCGGCGGTGAAGTCGAGCGTCCAGGACCTGTCGGACCTGCACCCCTGCCCTGGGAAGCCCGCCACGAACCCTGGGGTCAAGGTCATTCTGGGGGTCAGGGTCTACACCGACCTGAAGAAGGAGTCGTGGCGGTGCATCTCGCCAGGCGAGAGGACGGACAAGCCCTTCAAGTGGAGCGGCGCTGCTGGGCAGACCCCTGAGAGCGCGTGGGCGGCCCTGCTCCGCCACTGCGAGGATGTGCGCGCGCAGCAGAGCGGCGGGGCCAAGTAGGTGCGGCCCCGCGAGCTCGGTTTCGTTTTACTGCCCGCTGCCTTGAGGAGGCCTGCGGGTTGGCAGCCCAGGCAGCGGCGCGGCAGGCGCGTGCGAGCAGGCGCCTGCGGCGCGAGTGCGACGAGACGCACGCGGGACGGCTTGCCGCCCGTGCTTTGAAAACAAATCTCTTCGTCCTCCTCCTCCTACTCCCCCTCCTCCTCCTCCTCCTCCTCCTCCTCCTCCTCCTCCTCCTCCTCCTCAATCCCCTCCTCCTCCTCGGACGCACGCGGGACGGCTTGCCGCCCGTGCTTTTGCAACCAATATCATCGTCCTCCTCCTCCTCCTCCTCCTCCCCCTCCCTCCTCCTCCTTCCTCATCCTGGTTTCCCTCCTCCACCTCAGACACACGCGGGACGGCTTGCCGCCCGTGCTTTTGCAACCAATATCATCGTCCTCCTCCTCTTCCCTCCTCCTCCTCCCCCCCCTTCTCCTGCCTCTCCTCACTCTCATCCTCCTCCTCATACTTCCCTTCCTCCCCCCTCCTCCAACACTTCGCTCCTCTCCCCATTACCTCCCCGTCCTATGTCCACTCTAGTTGTTGCCCATTTTAATTCTCATCCTCCTCTCCTCTCTCCTCCTCTTCCTCCTCCTCCTCCTCCTCTCCTCCTCATCCTCACCCTCGCCCTCACCCTTCTCCTCCTCCTCCTTTTTTATCCTCCTCCTCCTCCTCCTCCTCCTCACCCTCCTCCTCCTCCTCCTCCTCCTCCTCCTCCTCCTCCTCCTCCTCATCCCCCACCCTTCCCTTTCCCCCGCCTCCCCTCTGCCTGCTTCCTCCCTGTTGCCCCGCGCCCCGCGGCCCCGCCCCTCCCTGGGCGCCTGGGCCTTGTTCGGGGCGCCAGCGGGCCCGACGAGGAGCGGGCGGCGCCGAGACGCGGGGGGGGGGGGGGCCCTCGGGTTCGTCGCCGTCGTCGTCGTGGAGGAGGGAGGGAGGAGGGAGGGAGGAGGGGCCCAACGTGGATCTATTTTGACACATGTGGACCCAAGTTCATGGACCCGACGCGGACTTAACTTGGCACATGTGTACCCACACATCAGCCGTAACCTAGCCAGGGCTAAGTCAAAGCTAAATCAAGCTAAGTCAAAAGCTAAATCAAGCTAAGTCCAAAGCTAAATCAAGCTAAATCGTTTATAAATTCTACGGTGAGGTCGGCGTAAATGAGATATAAGTGATATATAACACATTTGGCCGCATTTATGTTAAATCGAATATAAGTCAACTTCTGTACTTATAAATGTTATAAGTGCTGCGGGCAGTTATAAGAGTTATAAATCACAAATCAGTTATAACTCTACTTATAAGACGTGTTGCACGTTTATATTTCTACTTATTTTTTTTTTATTTCTTTTAAGTTACTGTAAGTTAAAAGGTAAAGTTGCGCGGGCCGCGCACGAAGTTTAGTAATATACATGTGCAATTGCAATTGCCAAAATCTATTGAACCCCCCCTTTAGCTGACCCCCTTTTGGTCACCAAATCTCCTTGGTCTCCTCCGCTCCAGGCGTTCCGGCGTTCGTTTTTTTTTTTTTTTTTTTTTTTTTTTTTTTTTTTTTTTTTTTTTTGTTTGTTTGTTTTTTTTATATATAAACACACATATATATATAACAACGTGGACACCCGGAGGTCCGAACCCATTCTTCCTTGGGGCCATGTGCTCATCCCGCAGATGCTTTCTGACGTTTGGGGCCCCGCGAGGGCCCCTCGGTGGCCGAACATAACCACCCACCCCGTCGTGATGATCCCGCGACGAGAGGAGGTGGGGGCCACCCTTCTGCTCAGACTCCACCTTCTTCCTCGGATTCGTTTTAATTCGGGTGCGATGATGTGTTTGGTGCCTCTTTTGCATCACCACATCGGCGCACCCCTTACACGATCTGGCCGCCAGTAAGCCGACAAGTGGAGCTCCAGTTCTGGTTAGCCCTGATTGCGGACAGGAGTCGCTCCACAACCTTGCATGCGTTCGGTTTCGCTTGGCTGTGCAGATCTAGGCCTCGCAGATGGGATCTGAGTAGATGGAGTCGGAGGATCGCGCCGCGTCGCCGATGCATCGACGATGCGGCTCGAGGTGGAACCCCTGTGAACACACGCGGCTCCCCACGCCGGCGTCGCCGACGCATCACCGACGCATCGCCGATGCATTGCCGTTGCATCCTCGATACGTCGGCGATACGTTGGCGATGCGGCGCGATCCCTCTGCCCCATCTACTCGGACCCCATCCGGGAGGCCTCCTCCTCCTACTCCTCCTCCTCCTCCATTCCTTCTCCTTATAAGAGATAACTCCTCCCTGTCGCACCCCGATGTCAGTTCTTAGGGCGGGCCGGGCGTTTCGCCTGAGACTATCTCACCATTTATGACTCTGAAGTTTCAAATGTGACAACAGTTTCACAGATGGAGGGCGGGTGGTTTTCAAAATGTTGCTCTCGCCTTAGCGCCGCGCACATTCGTTTAACACAGTTGCACGAGCTTCACGGATTGAGGGCAGGTCGTTTTCAAAATGTGGTTCTCGCTTTTGCGCCGCGCACAGTCGTATTAAATATTTGCAAGAGTTTCACGCGTTGAGGGCGGGTCGTTTTCAAAATGTGGTTCTCGCCTCAGCGCCGCGCACACTCGTATTAAATTGCCAGAGCTTCACGGATTCAGGGCGGGTCGTTTTCAAAATGTGGTTCTCGCCTTAGCGCCGCGCACACTCGTTTTAAACATTCGCAAGAGGTTTACGGATTGAGGGCGGGTCGTTTTCAAAATGTGGTTCTCGCCAGAGTGCCGCGCACACTCGTATTAAGTATGTGCAAAAGCTTCACGGATTGAGGGCGGTTCCTTTTCAAAATGTGGTTTTCGCTTCAGCGGCGCGTGCATTCGTTTTTAACGTTTGCAAGAGCTTCACGGATTGAGGGCGGGCCGTTTTCAACACGTGGCTATCGCCTCAGCGCCGCGCACATTCGTTTCAAAACATTTGCAAGAGCTTCACGGATCGAGGGCGCTTCTTGTTCAAAATGTGGCTCTCGCCTGAGCGCCGCGCGCATTCGTATTAAACATTTGCCAGATATTCACGGATTCCAAGGATTAGTACTAGAAATTATTGTGGTTTGGAAGGATTCAGGATTATGTGGGCGCAACAGCTATGTTGGTTCGCTGTGTCGAAGTCCCCAAAATGGCATTCTGGCGCGATTCTGGACCGTCAAGACGCAGCTGACAGGCTGATACGGGGCGTTGACATCCCGAGAAACAAGTTGTGGCACGCTTCATGATCTTCAAACTGTTGTCTTCCAACGAGGCAGTTCCCTCAATGGAAAAGTAACGATGTAGGGGCCTTTGAAGAGGGACTTTGGAGGGATTGGAGGGAGGGCTAATGCCAACATCGTTTGTGACGCTTGGGTTTCCACTGGTCCCCCTCCTCCTCCTCCTCCTCCTCCTCCTCCTCCTCCTCCTCCTCTCCTCTCCTCTCCATCCTCCTCTCTCCCCTCCTCCCCCCCCTCCTCCCCTCTCTTCCTCCTCCTCTCCTCCTCCTCCTCCTCCTCCACTCCCTCCTCTCCTCCTCCTTCCTCCTCCTCACTCCTCCTCCTCCTCCTCCTCCTCCTCCTCCTCCCCCCTCCCCCTAGCAGGGGCCCGCTCCCTGCCCGACGGCTCTGAGGCCCCTCCTGCTCCTCGGGCCCCGTCCCCGCCGCGGTGCCAGGCGCGCAGCTCGCGCCCGCGCTGGGTCTGCTGGGCTCGATGGCCGCGGCGCGCCTGGGCCCGGACCGCGCGGCGGGGAAGGAGGAGGAGGAGGAGGAGGAGGAGGAGGAGGAGGAGGAGGGGAAGGAGGAGGAGGGGAAGGAGGAGGAGGAGGAGGGGGACGAGGAGGAGGAGGAGGGGAGGAGGAGGAGGAGAGTAGGAAGGAGGAGGTGGAGGAGGAGGAGGAGGAGGAGGAGGAGGAGGAGGAGGAGGAGGAGGAGGGGAGGGGGAGGGAGGAGGAGGAGGAGGGGAGGAGGAGGGAGGATGGAGGAGCGAGGAGGAGGAGGAGGAGCAGGAGGAGGAGGGAGGAGGAGGAGGAGGAGGAGGAGGAGGAGGAGCACCATGAGGATGGATATTTTTCTCGCGTGCTCGTTGCCCGTTGGTGGACCTTGTGGGGGCTCCTCGTCGCTTCGCCTGAAACCTGCATCGAAATCCAGGTCAGGTTTTTTGGGGAGGAGCAGGAGGAGGAGGATGAGAGAGGAAAGAGGAGGAGCCAGGAGGAGCTGGGAGGAAGAATAGTATGAATGAGGAGGAGGAGGAAGTGGTAGCGAAAAGGGATGAACGAGGAAGGAGGAGCGAGCAAGCGAGGAGCGAGGAGCTAGGAGGGTCAGAAGGTTTATTGTTTGGCCATGACACTGGCTGCGAGGCGTCGGGACGGCTGGGGACGTTTCCTGATGCTCTAAGGCGGTGTTCGACTCAAGGGCGCCCTCGTGGGCGCGAAGTTATTCGCGCTTCGCGCTTCGCGGTTCGGCTCCGATTCCTCATCCTCCTCTTCTCCCCTGGGAGGCGCCGCGAGAGCGCGAAGTTATTCGCGCTTCGCGCAGCGCGAAGCGCGAAGTTGGGAGCCCTTGTCGACTGTTCCCCCAGCAGTGCTTGCAGTGATCGGGGGTCCTGGCGGAGATCCCTGATCCAGGGGGGTCCGAGCGGTAGTCGCAGGACCTGGCGGCCCGGTTTCGGTGGGCGGCCGGATTCCTGGGTTCATTGTTTCGGGGCCAGGGTTCGCTGCGCTGGAGGACAGAGTGGAGAGCAGAACGTATAGACCACAGAGTTACTAGATGCTTTGTCCTTCATGCATGGGAGCCTGAGAGGGTCCCCACATTCTTTATGTGTTTTGCATGTCGTCTTGCTTTCGTCGGATGCGGTCGCCATGTGGGGGACATCTGCACGGAATCTGCCCGACATTAGGACGACATCTGAACGAAAGGGTGAAGAAGGGTGGTCGACATCTGGACGAAGTCTGGTCGAAGTAGAGTTTATGATAGGGCCGCGGAGGTCCGCAGAGGCTCCCATGAAGGTTCTCCCAGAATAGAGAGCAGAGTTTGTTAGAGAGAAGGAATGGCTCTCAGAACATAGCCAATGTAACGAGCTGACCAAGCGATTCAAGCGCAGTGTAACGGTCGAGATAGAGATAGAGGGATAGAGTAGCAACGAGGCAAGGGACAGTGAGGACACATGTATGCATGCACATACATTCTACATCCATGGGAAGTATTGCCCTGACCAGGGTTAGTCGGAGGTGGTTGGCGGGGAGGGACAGCCTGGTTATTGGGGATTGACGCGGGGGGATCGACGGTCGGATTTATTGCAGGGGAAGTTTGCACCGTCAAAACGCGTATACGACATTTCCCCATTGAAGCGAGAGTGCCGAACCTCTGCCTTGCTTCTCCGCGATGCCCTCGGCACTGTCATAATCCCTTTCTTCGTCCTCTTCCCCACGGCTTCCTCTATTCTATCGTCGTCATCCTGTCGGTGATCCTTCTCATCCTCGAGCTTCTACTCACTCATATCGTCCTCCTCATGGCTAGCCTCATCATCCTCACGCGTCAACTCCCTCATCATTCTTCTCGTTCCTGGTCCTCTCTCGCTTTCTGTGCGTCTGAGGGGGTACGGGGCTTGCGCGTGGCAGTGTTGGTCTCTCGCTGTGCGCGGTTCCATCGACGACGACCCAGCTGCTGGGTCAGAGCTTGGTGCGCAGGTTTCCACACAAGTTGCGCAATGGATTGGGGTCCAAGTGTTGACATCCTGTCTTATCTGAGCCACGCTGGTGTCAAGCTGGCCAGCCTCCAGCGTCAGAGACCCGAGCCTCCACGCAGCGGCTGAGGCGCACTTGTCTTTGCCCCCGCTCCCGTCATCTTCGAAAGGCGTCCTGGGCGCCAAGCTTGGGACACCCAGGGCGGGTGGGTGGGGGCTTGGTCGGGATTTGGTTAGGGGTAGGTGAAAGGTTGGCTGGTCGCTCAAATTCCACCCTTGCTCCTTCAATCCTGGGCCTCCTTCCGTCCCGTTCCTCCCCCGCCCCCTCTGTTTTTTCCTCCCTCCCCCTTCCCCCCCGCCCCTGCCCGTCCCCGAAGAGACAATGACGCGGCGAGGGAGGGCGATGATGAGAGGAGAGTATGGGAAAGGAGAGGAGGCAGAGGAGGAGGGAGAGGAGGAGGGAGAGGAGGAGGAGAAGGAGGAGGAGGAGGAGGAGGAGGATGAGGAGGAGGAGGAGGAGCAGGAGCAGGAGGAGGAGGAGGAGGGGGCGGAGGAACATGAGGAGGAGGGGGGGGAGGAGTACCTAGCAAAAGGACGGCGAGGAGGACGATTTTTTGTTTTAGAAAATTCCAGGACAAGGTGGAAGGAAGCACGCGATGGAACGTGTGATGGGTGATGCGGGAGGCAAGGATGACGCGGGCTTGTTTGAGCGTGCCAGCTCGCCACAGCGCACTGCGTTGCGCCAGCACTTGTGGCCAAGGAGTTTGCTCAGGAAGTCATTCAATGTGTGCGGGATTGCGTTCGGCGATCATGCCACGGTCAGTTCAGTCCGACCATGCGGGCTGATGTTCACCACGCAGACCACATGGCTAGCCTTTTTTTGTTTTGTTGCTTTTTTTCCCCCTTTTGGCTTGTTTACACTGCGCTTCGCGCTGCCAGCGTTGCTGCTATGACGCGTGCGCCAATCGTTCTGGCCCGCATGCACCGCGCATCGAATTACCAGCTCAATCGCAGGAGAGTCGCTCCGAACGTGCCTGGTTGCTTATGGTTGTCGCACGGCCACCCGTTCATTGCAGAGGATTATGCCAATCAGCCCATCGCACTTGTGCCCATTTACCCTGGATGATTCACGGTGCCAGCGCAGCTGCCAGGAAACGCATTTCAATCGTGCTGGTTCTCCTGCGCCGCACATCGCATGGCCACGGCTGTCGGCAGGACACTCATTCTGTGCGCTCTGGCTCGTTTATGGCGCACATCTCTGGGCCGGCATTTCTGTCAGACGGCTCGCTCCATGCATGCTTGTTCGTACGCGATGGTCATTGCGCTGCCCGCGCCGATTCCAGGAAATTCAGTTCGAACGTGTCCGCTCGCTTCCAGCACGCCTTGGGTTGCTTAGAACAAAAGGCTGGGGTTGGCCAGTAGGGTGGCGACCGTAATTAGGAAGCGCGTCATTCAATTAGCAGTGCAATATATATATATAAATATATATATACACACATATTTTTCGATGTGCGCATGCATTGACATGGGGATGTGATTTTATGTATATGTTTACGTGGAGGGAGAGGGGTAACGATAATCAGAAATAATGAGATACACAAAGCCATATCGTTCGACCACAGGCAGGATGACACATATCATACCGTATGACAGTGTTACATGGCAGAGAGTATGTAACATAGCTCATGTGTTTGTGTGTGTGTGGGTGAAACAAGTGTACCCGATCTTCCTTCGTAGTGTGATTGCGTATTTGAGACACGAACGAGGGAAATGTAACACGCCTATGTATCTATGTTTGTGTATGTTTGTTTGTATTTACGTGATACACCGAAGGCCACATGTCTCACCACATTTATGTATATATACACTATATATACACATGCATACGCACACCATCGTAATGTGTATATATATATATACATATATGTATGGAGTAGTCCTGACCGCTTCCACGGCGGGCAGGCGGTGAGTGGCATCAGAAGTGTACAGACATTGGTGATTGGGAGTTCTCTTTGGTGTAAATTGCAAGGTTGATCTGGGCCCTTTTGCGCGCTCGCAGAAGGTCCAGGGATGTTTTCGGACGCGTCGGGAAGCGGTAGGCGTCGCGAGCGGCGTGGTGAGAGGTGTGATGTTCTTGGACGGTGCCCGCGTGGTTTGGCTTGCCCCTGAGGGGGGGCCTGGCGATTGGAAGGCGTTTTCTTTTGATTCCCCCGCGGCAGCGCGCGTTATTGGGGGGGGGGGGAACGGGCAGGCAACGTCACGTTTCGTGCTAGCGCCGCCTGGGAATGTCCAGGAATAGTCAACAAAAGGCAGCGCAGACGTCAGCAGGAACCGTGACGTTACCTGCGGAAAGGGAGAGGGGGCGGGGGGGGGGCGGCCGGGGCCGGTAACGGCCGCTATTGCGAAACAGATTTGCAAACAGACCTGGTTGGACGGCAGTGGGGCGGGGATCGCTGCCTTCTCATGTCCTGGAGGGTCCTTTGACGCTCGGAGATTCCAGATATCCGACGACATGTCGTTTACACTCCGTGCGGTTCTCCTAGACTAGAGCCTGGTTACGGGTCTCGTTTCCTGGCCCGGTGACAAGCGAACATGGGTCGCGGGCGGACAGCAAATCCAGGGAAGTGGCAGGGAGTTCTATAGGGCCGCAGATTGAGCAAAGCATCCCAGAGGCTATCTGGAATGATGCGTGGGTGTTGCTGGAAGGTTCTCGCGGGGAGGGCTGACTGAATGCCCATGGGGTGCCGCAGGACGAATTTTTGAGATTGGGATGTCTGCCTGCCATCCCAGGGCTGGCGTTGCGGAGGTACAGCTGGAATGGTTTGGGTGGTTCCGACAGGCTGCCTTGCGATCCGCTTCTGCGTTCCACTGCCAAAGGCACAAGCTGGTCTCGCTTCCTTTGATCTAGGCCTCCTAGATGGGGTCGGAGTAGATGGGGTCGGAGGATCGCGCCGTATCGTCGATGCATCGGCGATGCGGCTCGATGTGGAGCCCGAGTTTCTCCGCGATGGCGTCGCGGATGCGTCGCCGACGTCGCCGATACATCGCCAATGTATCGGCGATGCGGCGAGATCTTCCGACCCCATCTACTCGGACCCCATCTAGGAGGCTTCTATTTGACCACGGTGCAGGGTTTGGCTTTGCTGTGCAGGATCTGGATTTGCTTGGTCATACCTAGAGGTGTGCAAAGCGAGAGAGCAGACCCTCCAGTGGCCGGAGTGCCACTATGACCTGAGCGCCAGCGACCAGAGTGACTGGCAGTGCCCGGAGTCGATGGTACGTCTGACGCGTGAGGTGAGCGAAATTCGGCAACCATTGGTCTTGCGATCGTGTGCTTATGGGGTCCATTTGGTCGCCTGTGGCCGTTGCGCGTGCTCGTTTTTTTGTTGTTTGCATGCGCGTGCAGTTGCAGTAGGAAGTAAAGCTGTGATTGAGCGCACGACCAGTCAGGAGAAGTATGATGAGGAGCGTGAGCGAAGTTGATCGGTGTCTGTAGCAATTTGGTTCCGTCCTTTCTGGACTACTGTTATTTGACCCGTGAGGTGTCTAGCATGGGGTGCGAGTGATTATGGGGGTATCTTGGTCGCGAAGTCGTGCCGCAACTGATCATCCAGCCACGCCTGCAACAGAAAAAAGGGTAATTTGCATCGGTGATCTGCACGGGAACTTGACGCGTGCGAAAGCGTTGTGGACTAATTTAGTTGACACCATCGGAG